>CM029022.1:169749237-170153563 GCA_016801055.1 Panax notoginseng
GTTTTAACAAAAACAAATATGATTATAAGATATAATTATAAATTTGCAACAATAAAAATTTTAAAATGAGGCAAGAACAATTTGCTAGAAAAACTTTTATGTAAAAAGCACTCTTGTTTTTCTTTTTATTCGTTCACTTCTCTGAAGCTTTAGGTGAGAGAAATATATAGAGATAAAGTCTAACGGCACAAAGACACATATTGCTGAGAATCAGCAATTCCATTGGAAATTAATTTCAAACTGATAAGGAAGGATTTTGAATTTTGAAAACAGACAGCTTGAAATTAGGGCAATCATAGATAAGATCTCAGCTTATTTGAGATAGGAAAAATCTAATCACACAAAATCAGCCTAACTAACTTTTTAGAAAATATCTTGATTTTGATAAATCCTTAGAAATCATAGCTGAAAATATGATCAACTGATTTAGTTTTCAATTTGATATAAATTCTTAATGGATCAGAATTTTTAGCCCATGAACATTTTTAAAAAACTTTTCCAGCAAAATAAAATTGTCTTGCAATTAAAAACTTACACTCTGTTTCTGAGTTTTGAACAGAAAAGAAAAGAATAAAAAACTTTGATTAGATCAGAAAAAAAAATAGAAAATTTAAAATTTTCCTTTGTGTTGTTTCTGAGTTTTTAATAAAAAAGAATAGAAAATTTAAAATTGAGGACATGAGTTGTAATTTAAAATTTATTATATTAAAAGTTGAGGATAATATTGGAATTATAAAAATATTACTTATTTCAATTTCTTTTCCGTACAAATCATGCTAATTTTGGACGGAAAACTTTGGCAAGAAAAGTGGCCAAGTTTTCTTTCCATTTCTTTTCTTTTCCGTTTATTAAAAAACTCAGAAACATAAGAATTATAAAAAAAACTTAAATTTTCAGTCCATTTCTTTTCTTTTATCTCCATTTTAAAACTCAGAAACAGAGTGTTAGGCTAGACCTAATCCAGTAGTGTCATTATGGACTCTTTCTCCACAATGGGACTTTTGAAATCCAGAACACATTTAACATACATATTTGATCAACCCAAAGTTCAAACCTGAAAAACACAAAAACATGTATATACAAAATATGTTATCATCATTAAAACAAAATATATAAACCAACATTTTTCCTTTTTTTGATGATGACAATATATCTCCCCCTAAATATATGGCTCCCCCTAAAATTATGCATATAATCATTAAGCACAAGTTGGTGCATATCAATTTAGTTATCTATTTCCCCCTTGTCATCAATAAAAAATAATTTATAAGAACTTTTTAAACTCAGAATTTGGTTATCTCTCCCCCTTGACTTCAACAAAAAATAAGCGCGAAGATAAAAAAAGAAACTGGTCATCCTTATCAATTTGTATATGATAGGAATACATAGAAAAATTTGTGCACTCCTTGTGGTCATCCTAATGTTGAGATCTTTAATTATCAAGTTAGGAGGATGATTTTTCACTGTTCTGGTTGTTCTTGGAAGCCTAACTTTAGTCATTTTTTCATATGGTTCATGCTTAGGAATGTCTATTCTGACTTCTGAAGCAGACGAGTTAAGCTAACTGATTTTAGATGTCTCCTTTACAAGTTCTAGCCTCCTTGTCTGATTTCGTGCAGAATCTTCATCATCTTCTTTTGAATGTTAAATAAATATTAAATAAATTTATATCAACATTTGAATGTTAAAATTACTTAAATTAACTTGAAAAATTAAAATATCTCTCATTTAAAAATTAGTTAGTAATATTAAACATTATCAACTTTTTAAATACTTTCTATACTCTAAGGTCATGTTTATTTGCAAAAAGCATGTTCCAGATTAGATTATTTATTTTAATTTAATATTACTTCAGACTATTTAATCATTTGACGAGAGACTATTAATTCTTTAATGCGAGACTATTAATCTATAAAACCATTTGATAGCTTAAAATGGAGCGACTATTTGTAAGACCCCAAATTATTAATAAATGAAATTTAATTTCCTCTATTTATTATTTTGAAATAGTAAGGGTTGATTTGATTAATGTGGTTAGTTATGGGTAAAATGCGCAAATATTTTAAATAAGTAAGTGATTATAAAATATTCATTGTTGTCGGGGAATATTCGCTTGGTCGTGGAATATTCTTATTGTCGGAGAATATTCGTACGACGGCGCAGTCTTTTGTGGGCCCCATAACGGAAAGCGATTGGATGAAGAAAACGACAAAAATAAGTTGTTTATAAATAACGGCGTAGTTGTTACCGTTAATACTGTTGGAATACCCGGTGGTTAAAGCACGGTAATACGCGTTGTTGCACAGTAGCACACGGTATTGCACCAATTATTGATTCTTACGTAAGAAGACACTACTCAATAATGGTTACCGTAATTACTGTTCAATATTTTATTTTTTTGATTAAATAATTGCTACGTTGATATTTTATAATTGTCACTACACAGTATTTTCCATTATCGGAACAATAATTCATATTATCTGAATAATATTATTAGATAATATTATTGGCAATGTCTAGAAAGTTCTGTCTAAGGAGAGGTTTGGTCATCTAATTGCGCGCCAGTAAGGAGAAATCCTTATTGGAAAGCCCCCTCTTTCCTAGGAACGGCCTGGTTGCCAGTACTGTTATTCTGTAATATTATTTGTGTATAATTAATTATTGATTTATATGATGAGGAAAATATTGATTTTATGTGGATATAGATAGAGGAAATTTTTAATGTGACAATTGTTGAAAATTAATATTTTATCTTTTTTTGATAAAATAATTCATTTAAATATATTATTTTAATAATATATTGATGGTGATATTTTTACAATGAATGTGGGATATATGAGTATATGAGGAGGAAGAGTATTTTTGTGGCATTAAATGATTAACACATGTTTTGTGTGTTGGTGGATACAATTCTTGACCGAAAATTTATTATTGACTGTAAAATCGCCCGTTTATGGATTTCGGTCAATTTCTGTTTAGAATTTGGAAAAACTTTCTTCTGCAAAGTTGTAGAGAATTGAATTTCCTATAAAAACACGCGAGATTCGAATTTTCTGATAAAGGACTATTTATTATGAATTATTAAAGTTCTGAAGTTCCGAAATAATTGATTTTTGAAAGTTTTATTTATTATTTTGAAGAAAAACGTTTTTTGGCATTTAAGTGGGCTAACATGTGATATAAATGGGCTGAGATCAGATGTCTAGAGGTGGGCTAAGGAAAATTTGATAAATATATTAATATTATATTAAATTTTCTGCTTTGGTGTTCTAAGCATTTTCCTATAAATAGGGTGCTTATGTTAGAATTGAAAATCACACCAGAAACACAAGTTTCTCTCTATTTCTCTCTCTATATTGAGCGTATTCTTGTGAGTATTTGATACTTTGAGTGTTGCTATACGGTGCAAGTTTTCATCAGCACTATATCTAGTATTCTAGTCAGAAGTACCGTCTTTCCGAGGTAAGGGATCTTATTTCTTCTTAAATGATATTATTTTATTCAATATCATTATGCCGAAGTATTGATCTGAACTTTTTATCAAATTTAGAACTTTTCATGTCAGGGTTACTATTCACGAGTTACTATTCACGAGTTACTATTCACCGAAAAATGAAATTTTCTTCTTTTCATCAAAAATATCTATTCTGGATACTAGCTTTGATTGTATCTATGTTTTGATCATTCTTGAATTTTACTCCACTATGATTATTTATGAGGTATTTTTGGACATGGAATAGCTGAAATACGAATCCTTAATATTTATTATTTTGTTTCACTGGATTCGTTTCCTTAAAAATATTTTTCATCATCCTCAGTCCTAAATGATGATATAATTGAATATCTTTAGCCTGTAGTGCAAAGATTAATAATTTCTGATGAATATCTTTGGCCCGTAGTGCAAAGATGAACAGGTGTTTAGATGAACATGACCAACTGGTGAATATCTTTGGCATGTAGTGCAAAGATGAATATTGATTGATGTTACAGGGATAAAATGCTGATGATGGACTTTTAAATTCATAGATAATAGTAGATTTCATTCTCTACGTAACTCTTCTATGAATTATTATTTTCCGCTGCGAATATTGATTTAAAACTTGTTGTCTATTGTATTCTATTATATTTTTTCCCTGTTGAAGACTAACGATAATTTGTTTTATGTTATCTTAGTCATAATATTCTTTACTGGGCTAGTTGAGCTCACCCTTTTCTTTTTTGTTCTATTTTTCTCAGGAGGCGAGAATGTAGCGAGTACTAGTCGGGATATGAAATGATGGTTCTAGAAGTTATTTTAGTAGTCCTCACCATTTTTGTGAAATATTGTATCAATAATTGTAATGAGGACTTATTTGAGTGTGGATATTGTCTAGATGACAATATTTGTATTTAAACTCACAGTTCTTATGTTGTAATAGTAAAGACGTAGTTGTTTCTGTACCATGATATTGACGACTCAGAATGGGTGTTGTATACCTATTTTGGGGGCGTCACAGTTGGTATCAGAGCTTAGGGATATGATCTCTGGCGGAGATCGGAGAATAGAACTATGAGGGGAGAGACGAGTAAATCCTTCGCTAGTGTGTCCTACCTAAGCTTATTTGTTGGTCGGCCATAATATAGGGATATTATGTGATATGTTAATTTGTTAAATTAACCTTTGTTTTATGGCAGTATTTGAGAATGTCGACTGAGAATGTTAACAGTGGAGTAAATGAGACGGTGGAGATGCCTATACTCACCAGCGAGGAGAACGTGCAACAGGCTGGCAATGTTCCTCCTGTGAACAACACCACTGAGCAGACGGTGAACGATGAGATGTTTAGAAGCTTTTTACGATTCATGCAAAACCAGACGAAGGAGATTCCTATTCAAAATATAGGAAGAAACAATGGCAACGCACAGTTGGTCACAGCCAAGCAGTTCAAAGAGTTGGGACCACCAGAATTCTGGGGAAAGCCGGATCCGATTAATACGGAGACATGGGTCAAGCAAATTACCAAGATATTTGATGTCTTGGGATGCACGGAGGAACAGAAGGTTCCATTCGCCACCTTTATGTTCCGTGGCGAGGCAGACTACTGGTGGGAATCTGTGAAGCGTACCCATCCAGCCGCACTCAGCATGTCTTGGGAGACATTTCAGAAACTATTCAATGACAAGTACTTTCCTGAAAGTATTCGTCATATGAAGGAGGTAGAGTTTATTAGACTGGAGCAGAATAACATGACGGTGTCCCAGTACGAGGCGAAGTTTGCAGAGTTGTCCAGGTTTGCACCTCATTTGGTAGAGAATGAGGAACGTATGACGCGGATGTTTCTGAGAGGTTTGAAACCCAGCATACGTCAATATCTCATTTCTCATAAATTTTCTCTCTATTCAGATGTTGTCAACAGGGCTCAATTATTAGAGCGAGATAACGAGTACGGTCAACCGAGGGACCACAACCAGGATCATATCGGTGACAACAGTCATCAGAACAATGATAACCAACGGAGAAAGAAAAATACAGACAAGAACGACAACCACTCTGGTGGTAATCGTGGCTATGAAAATAGAAGAAGCGAGTCGGGAGGAGATTTTAAAAAGAGGAGATTCAACAATGACAATACGAAGACGTCAACACCAGCAGCAACTGGTTCCAAGGGAGGAGAACGACCACCGGTCATATGCTATAAATGTGAAAAAGAGGGACATATCAGCCTAAACTGTCCACAACAGTTCAAGGTATGCTATAATTGTGGAAAGGAATGATATATCGCTCGAGATTGTACGGTAGAGAAACCAAGTTCAGCGGGGACGGTGACTCAAAAGGCTGCCCCAGAAAAGTCAAAGTCAACGGTTCTTAGAAGAGCGTTTGTCGTGACTGGTCAACATGCGAGGAACCCAAACGAGGTGATCATGGGTAAGCTAATCATAAATTTATATGAAGTTTATACCTTACTAGATACCGGTGCTACCCATTCATTTATTTCTCCTGCTTGTGCTCAACGTTTAAACTTGACTCCGGAGAAATTAGACTTTAATTTATCTGTGGAGACTCCGTTAGGGGAAACTTTCATCACATCCACTGTTTATAAATCTTGTTTGATCCAAGTTGGCACCATCACCTTACCTGTTGACCTTATCTCTTTAAAGATACTTGCATTTGACGTGATTTTAAGAATTGATTGGTTAACTACTCATCATGCCAAAATTGATTGTTTTCGTAAGGTGGTTAGTTTTCATATTTCTAATCAACCTGTTGTGCGAATTCAAGTAACTAAGCCATTAAAATCAATCACTGTTATATCAAGCCATAAAGCCATTCGTTTATTAAAAAACGGATGTCAAGCTTTCTTAGCCCATGTTATGGATTTGAATAAAGACACGTCAAATTTGAATAATATTCCTGTTGTTAGTAACTTTCCTGACGTATTTCCTGAAGAACTTCCCGGTCTACCCCCGGAACGTGAAGTTGAATTCTTTATTGATCTTGAACTTGGTACAAAACTTATTTTTAAAACCTCATATCGAATGGCTCCTATTGAACTTCAGGAGTTGAAGGTTCAACTACAAGAGTTATTGAACATCGGTTTCATTCGTCCTAGTACATCTCCTTGGGGTGCTCCTATTTTATTTGTAAAGAAGAAAGACAGGAGTATGCGACTTTGTATTGACTATCGGGAATTGAACCATGTCACCATCAAGAATAGGTATCCGCTACCTCGTATTAATGACCTGTTTGACCAGTTACAAGGAGCATAATTCTTTTCAAAAATCGATCTTCGTTCTGGATATCATCAGCTGAAAGTTAAAACTGAGGATATTCCGAAGACTGCCTTTAGAACTCGGTACGGGTATTATGAATTCTTAGTCATGTCTTTTGGATTGACTAATGCTCCTGCGGCTTTCATGGATATGATGAACCGAGTATTCAAGGATTATTTGGATCAGTTCGTTGTTGTCTTTATTGATGACATCCTCATATATTCCAAAAGCCGTGAAGATCATGAGCACCATTTGAAGCTGGTACTCCAAAAGCTACGTGAAAATAAGTTATATGCTAAGTTAAAGAAATGCGAGTTCTGGCTTGAGGAAGTAGCATTCCTAGGGCACGTGGTGTCAAAACATGGAGTATCTGTGGACCCGACGAAGATTGAAGCAATACAAAGCTGGAAGCAACCGAAGACGGTGACCGATGTACGTAGCTTTCTGGGCTTAGCTGGTTATTATCGGAGATTCGTAGAAGGGTTTTCTCGAATCACTACCCCGTTAACTCAGCTGACTCGAAAGGATATCAAATTCGTATGGAGCGAAGAATGCGAGAAGAGTTTCCAAGAGCTTAAGAGGAGACTCATTTCGGCACCTGTTCTGGCAATACCATCTGGTTCGGATGGATTTGTTATCTACAGCGATGCTTCAGGTAAAGGGTTAGGATGTGTTCTCATGCAACGTGGGAAAGTCATAGCCTATGCCTCGCGACAACTTAAAGAATATAAGAGGAATTATCCTACTCATAATCTAGAGTTGGCAGCAGTTGTTTTCGCGCTAAAGATCTGGAGGCACTATCTATATGGGGAGAAAGTGGAGATATATTCAGACCATAAAAGCCTCAAATATTTCTTCACTCAAAAAGAACTCAACATGCGGCAACGACGTTGGCTCGAGCTGTTAAAAGATTACGACCACACTATTCAATACCATCCTGGAAAAGTAAATGTGGTAGCTGACGCGTTGAGTAGAAGATCATATGCAGGAACGAATGCGATGATGTCAAGTATACGCGTAGAACCAACTTAAATCGATAAAGTTAAAGTTTCTCAAGCTACAGACCCGGAGCTGATGCGTATGAAGAAGAAAGTGCAAGAAGGTGCTATTCCAGAAGCAAGAATCGATGAAGAAGGAATACTTCGAGTTCACTCCAGACTTTGTGTTCCTAACGATTCTGATTTGAAGTACAAGATCATGATGGAGGCACACAATACACCATTTGCAATCCATCCTGGAAGTACTAAAATGTATCGTGATCTTCGACATACATTTTGGTGGAACAATATGAAGAGAGAGATTGTAAAGTTTATCTCAAGGTGTTTAACTTGTCAACGTGTAAAGGCGGAGCATCAAGTACCAAAGGGTCCATTGCAACCACTTGAGATTCCAAAATGGAAGTGAGAACACATTACCATGAATTTCGTTACGGGTCTTCCCACGGTTTCTCAAGGCATAAATGCTATTGGGTTATAGTTGATAGATTAACCAAGTCTGCTCATTTCTTGCCGATACGGGAGACTTATTCCCTTGAACGTCTTGCTAGTATGTACGTGAATGAGATTGTAAGGTTGCATGGCATGCCAGTATCCATAGTTTCGGATCGTGACCCAAGATTCACTTCAAGATTTTGGGTTAGCTTGCAAAAAGCTATGGGCACGGATTTACGGTTCAGTTCGGCATACCATCCTCAAACGGACAGGCAATCAGAGAGAACTATTCAAACTCTTGAAGATCTATTAAGACTTTGTGTCCTAGATTTCAAAGGAAGTTGGGATAAGTACCTACCATTGGTGGAATTTTCCTACAACAACAGTTATCAGGCAAGTATAGGTGTGGCTCCCTTTGAAGCATTGTATGAACGAAAGTGTCGCTCTCCAGTATGTTGGGATGAGATGGGAGAAGTAACGTTATTGGGACCAGAGTTGGTACGAATGACTACAGAGAAGATCCAAACGATTCGACAACGTATACAAACTGTAACGACCCCAAAATAGGTCCATTCCATCCAACCTATTCTGAGTCGCCAAATACATGGTACAGAAAACAACTGTAACTTTATTACAACAATTGTCGTGTAAAATACAACAACACATATGCTGTGAGTTTGGATACAAATATATACCAAATGTGACTCATGTTCCAACCGTGGACATCACCTCACAATGACACCTTACATAAAGGTATAGTCAAAAACTATTTTAGAAATTAGAATCTTTGGGAAGTGCTCAAGGAAACCTTCGTACATGGGAGGCCACGCGTCTAGGTTATGATAGATATCATATGGCCACAGAATTATCCTTGGTTGACCCAATAGACCCCAAAGAAAAACGAGAAGATTACTATCATATTCTTCCCAATGGTGAGTCTTCTCTTGACATATCATTATCTCTACTGTCTCTAATTGAGAATTATACTTCAAACAAACACCAAGATTATATAGGTAGTGCTCGTATATATACTCAGCAAGTGGATGAGCACATCCCTATCTTATGATGACACGAGGTTGTATGTCGTTAGACATCTTGTATGATAGTGGCAAACCACCCTTTCAACGTTGGGTACACCTTACCCTATTGGATTCACCAAATAAAACTACTAAATGAACTTTTCTATACTGCTTCGGGAGAACATCCACAGCTAGAGACCACCGTTCTATTTCCTTGTTACCCCCGCTCGACCCAGCTACACTCTTATTACCATAGTTGCAGCGGAACGAGCAATCCATTAGAAGAGTCAAATAGACTATAAAGTCTATTATCTTCTCCATGTTAAAAATCCACCAACAATGTTTTATCCCTGTAACATCAATCAACAATTCTGGTCCACAATCATATGAATAACTCATAATCATAACTGTAGTTCTAAATTCCTCTTCTCATCCAGGACGATGATAATTTTTATCACCTATCTTTACCTCAAAAGAGCAGTACTTCTGACTGGATATCGGATATGATGCTGAAGAAAACTTGCACTGATGAATAGCAACTCACCAAGTATCTAAAAACTCACAAAATATGCTTCATAATATAGAGAGAGAAAGAGAGAAAGCTTATGTTTCTGGTGTGTTTTTCAATTCTAACTTAGCCCTCTATTTATAGGAAAATTTTGGTAGGTTTGACCTGCAACCTGATGGCTTTACCTGCTACTATTCCCACCCACCACATTTGAAATATAATTCAGCACATTTCATCACCAACCACAAGTGGGGCCCACCAATTCTAGAATTTTCCACAAAAAATAATTTATAACCTGATTTCCGAATCAGCCACCTCTTAAAATTCATAACAAATCATACGTTCATTTTTAACGGTTCAAAATTTATGGACATATACTCAACTTATATATGTATAACATATCCAAAAATTACCACGATCCAACGGTCGGATTAAAAATTATAACCCCCGCAAAATATCTCAAAAACCCTGATTTTTAATACCTCCATTCCGACAAAAATACGGATAAAAATCTCAACATTAACTCCTTCATTTTTTAACCACAAAAATATATCCCTCATTTATATCCACATAAAATAAATATTTTCTTATCATATGAATCAATAATTAATTATTCACAAATAATATTACAGAATCACATTTATGACAACCAGGCCGTTCCCAGGAAAGAGGGGGCTTTCCAATAAGAATTTTTCCTTACTGGCGCGCAATTAGGTGACCAAACCTCTCCTTAGACAGAACTTTCTAGACATTGCCAATAATGTTATCTAATAATATTATTCAAATAATATGAATTATTGATCTGATAATGGGAAATACTGTGCAGTGACAATTATTGAACAATAATAATATAAAATTTCAACGTAGTAATTATTGAATAAATAAAATAAAATATTGAACAGTAATTACTGTAACAATTATTGAGTAGTGCCTTCTTACGTAAGAATCAATAATTTCAAAAATACTATGCAATACCGTGTGCTACTGTGCAATAACGCGTATTACTGTATTTTAACCACCGGGTATTCCAACAGTGTTAACGGTAACAACTACGTCGTTATTTGTAAAAACTCAAATTTGTCGTTTTCTTCATCCGACAGTTATTCGTTATGGGGCCCACAAATAGCTGCGCCGTCGTACGAATATTTTCCGACAGAAAAAATATTCCACGACCAAACGAATATTTCCCGATAACAATGATTATTTTATAACCACTTGTGTATTTTAAAAAAAATTCATATATCACCCTTAACTTTAACATTTATCAATTTAACCATTTACTGAATAGTAATTATAAGAAAATTTGAATACTTTTATTTCATAAAATTTGGGGTCTTACAATCTCCCCTCCTTATGAAATTTCGTCCCCGAAATTTACGTACCTGGTATTTCAAAGAGTTGAGAATACCTTGCTTTCATTTCAGATTTCATCTTCCCTGTCATCACGATTTCTCCATTGATCATCTCCTGTAATTCAGATATCATTCTAGAATACAGTTTCAAAAAAAGGGTTAATTGAACAAATTAACATTTACATAATATCCCGATATTATGACTGACCAACAAATAAGCTTAGGTAGGACACACTAGCGAAGAATTTACTCATCTCTCCCCTCCTAGTTCTATTCCTCAATCTCCGCCAGAGATCATATCCCTAAGCTCTGATACCAAATGTAACGACCCCAAAATAGGTCCATTCCATCCAACCTATTCTGAGTCGCCAAATACATGGTACAGAAAACAACTGTAACTTTATTACAACAATTGTCGTACAAAATACAACAACACATATGCTGTGAGTTTGGATACAAATATATACCAAATGTGACTCATGTTCCAACCGTGGACATCACCTCACAATGACACCTTACATAAAGGTATAGTCAAAAACTGTTTTAGAAATTAGAATCTTTGGGAAGTGCTCAAGGAAACCTTCGTACATGGGAGGCCACGCGTCTAGGTTATGAAAGATATCATATGGCCACAGAATTATCCTTGGTTGACCCAATAGACCCCAAAGAAAAATGAGAAGATTACTATCATATTCTTCCCAATGGTGAGTCTTCTCTTGACATATCATTATCTCTACTGTCTCTAATTGAGAATTATACTTCAAACAAACACCAAGATTATATAGGTAGTGCTCGTATATATACTCAGCAAGTGGATGAGCACATCCCTATCTTATGATGACACGAGGTTGTATGTCGTTAGACATCTTGTATGATAGTGGCAAACCACCCTTTCAACGTTGGGTACACCTTACCCTATTGGATTCACCAAATAAAACTACTAAATGAACTTTTCTATACTGCTTCGGGAGAACATCCACAGCTAGAGACCACCGTTCTATTTCCTTGTTACCCCCGCTCGACCCAGCTACACTCTTATTACCATAGTTGCAGCGGAACGAACAATCCATTAGAAGAGTCAAATAGACTATAAAGTCTATTATCTTCTCCATGTTAAAAATCCACCAACAATGTTTTATCCCTGTAACATCAATCAATAATTCTGGTCCACAATCATATGAATAACTCATAATCATAACTGTAGTTCTAAATTCCTCTTCTCATCCAGGACGATGATAATTTTCATCACCTATCTTTACCTCAAAAGAGCAGTACTTCTGACTGGATATCGGATATGATGCTGAAGAAAACTTGCACTGATGAATAGCAACTCACCAAGTATCTAAAAACTCACAAAATATGCTTCATAATATAGAGAGAGAAAGAGAGAAAGCTTATGTTTCTGGTGTGTTTTTCAATTCTAACTTAACCCTCTATTTATAGAAAAATTTTGGTAGGTTTGACCTGCAACCTGATGGCTTTACCTGCTACTATTCCCACCCACCACATTTGAAATATAATTCAGCACATTTCTTCACCAATCACAAGTGGGGCCCACCAATTCTAGAATTTTCCACCAAAAATGATTTATAACCTGATTTCCGAATCAGCCACCTCTTAAAATTCATAACAAATCATACGTTCATTTTTAACGGTTCAAAATTTATGGACATATACTCAACTTATATATGTATAACATATCCAAAAATTACCACGATCCAACGGTCGGATTAAAAATTATAACCCCCGCAAAATATCTCAAAAACCCTGATTTTTAATACCTCCATTCCGACAAAAATACGGATAAAAATCTCAACATTAACTCCTTCATTTTTTAAACCACAAAAATATATCCCTCATTTATATCCACATAAAATAAATATTTTCTTATCATATGAATCAATAATTAATTATTCACAAATAATATTACAGAATCACATTTATGACAACCAGGCCGTTCCCAGGAAAGAGGGGGCTTTCCAATAAGAATTTTTCCTTACTGGCGAGCAATTAGGTGACCAAACCTCTCCTTAGACAGAACTTTCTAGACATTGCCAATAATGTTATCTAATAATATTATTCAAATAATATGAATTATTGATCTGATAATGGGAAATACTGTGCAGTGACAATTATTGAACAATAATAATATAAAATTTCAACGTAGTAATTATTGAATAAATAAAATAAAATATTGAACAGTAATTACTGTAACAATTATTGAGTAGTGTCTTCTTACGTAAGAATCAATAATTTCAAAAATACTATGCAATACCGTGTGCTACTGTGCAATAACGCGTATTACTGTATTTTAACCACCGGGTATTCCAACAGTGTTAACGGTAACAACTACGTCGTTATTTGTAAAAACTCAAATTTGTCGTTTTCTTCATCCGACAGTTATTCGTTATGGGGCCCACAAATAGCTGCGCCGTCGTACGAATATTTTCCGACAGAAAAAATATTCCACGACCAAACGAATATTTCCCGATAACAATGATTATTTTATAACCACTTGTGTATTTTAAAAAAAATTCATATATCACCCTTAACTTTAACATTTATCAATTTAACCATTTACTGAATAGTAATTATAAGAAAATTTGAATACTTTTATTTCATAAAATTCGGGGTCTTACACAAACGGCACATGATCGACAAAAGAGTTATGTGGATCTTCATCGAAAGGACGTGAAATTTGACATTGGGGATCATGTATTATTACATGTAGCTCTATGGAAAGGAGTTACAAGATTTGAAAAGAGAGGAAATGTCAATCCACGATTTATTGGTCCATTTCAGATTCTTGACCGAGTAGGAAATGTGGCCTATAGACTCGCGTTACCTCCAAGTATGTCTCGTGTTCATAATATTTTTCATATATTTGTGCTTCGTAAATATGTGAAAGACCCGAACCACGTTATTGAGTTAGAACCGGACGAGATAGCCGAAGACTTAACGTACGAGGAGGTACCTGTCAAGATCTTGGATAGGAAGGAACATGTTCTACGCACGAAGGTCATACCACAAGTTAAAGTTTTGTGGAGAAACCATGCTATTGAGGAAATGACCTGGGAGTTGGAAACGGAAATGAAAGCGAGGTATCCTCATCTTTTCGAAACACCAGGTATGTATGTCAATTTTGAGGACAAAATTTCATAAGGAGAGGAGGTTGTAAGACCCCAAATTATTAATAAATGAAATTTAATTTCCTCTATTTACTATTCAGAAATAGTAAGGGTTGATTTGATTAATGTGGTTAGTTATGGGTAAAATGCGCAAATATTTTAAATAAGCAAGTGGTTATAAAATATTCATTGTTGTCCGGGGAATATTCGCTTAGTCGTGGAATATTCTTATTGTCAGAGAATATTCGTACGACGGCTGTAACGACCCCAAAATAGGTCCATTTCATCCAACCCATTTTGAGTCGCCAAATACATGGTACAGAAAATAACTACAACTTTATTACAACAATTGTCGTGCAAAATACAACAACATATATGCTGTAAGTTTGGATACAAATATATACCAAATGTGACTCATATCCCAACCGTGGACAGCACCTCACAATGACACCTTACATAAAGGTATAGTCAAAAACTGTTTTAGAAACTAGAATATTTGGGAAGTGCTCAAGGAAACCTTCGTACATGGGAGGCCATGCGTCTAGGTTATGATAGATATCATATGGCCACAGAATTATTCTTGGTTGACCCAATAGACCCCAAAAAAAAATAAGAAGGTTACTATCATATTCTTCCCAATAGTGAGTCTTCTCTTGACTTATCATTATCTCCACTGTCTCTAATTGAGAATTATACTTCAAACAAACACCAAGATTATATAGGTAGTGCTCGTAAATATACTCAGCAAGTGGATGAGCACAATCATGTCTTATGATGACACGAGGTTGTGTGTCGTTAGACATCTTGTATGATAGTGGCAAAACACCCTTCCAACGTTGGGTTCGCTTCACCCTAGATGATTCACCAAATATAACAACTAAATGATGACCACCGTTCTATTCCCCTGTGACCCCCGCTCGACCCAGCTACACTATTATTACCTGAAAGGAATTGTGAAACAGAAGGGTGAGCACAACTAGCCCAGTAAAGAATATCATGACTAAAGATAAATAAGTTATCAATAGCCTTCAACAGAATTAAATCAGAGATTTAGAACATATGGTAGATGATAAAGCTTTTCAACCATAGTTGCAGCGGAACGAGCAATCCATTAGAAGAGTCAAATAGACTATAAAGTCTATTATCTTCTCTATGTTAAAAGTCCACCAACAATGTTTTATCCCTGTAACATCAATCAATAATTCCTGTCCACAATCACATGTATAACTCGTAATCATAATTGTAGTTATAAATTCTTCTTCTCATCCAGAACAAAGATAATTTTCATCACTTGTCTTTACCTGAAACATCAAAGATCATGGTTATACCAAATCACAGTTCTTGTTCAAAATCATACTAATAATTTCATCTTTGCACTACGGGCCAAAGATATTCATCAACAACTCATCTTTGCACTACAGGCCAAAGATATTCTTCAACAGTTCATATTTGCACTACAAGCCAAATATATTATTATCTCAAAGAAATATATAATCATTTCAGAATTTATATAACCAATAATTATAACCATGTTGATCATTTCACCTTTGCACTTAAGCTAAAGATATTCAATTATAAATTCAATGGTCATGATCATACCAGTCACAATTCAACTTTTCACTACTGGACAAAGAGAACCCTAGTCATGATCATACCAATAATCTACCCATCTTTACACTCCAGTGAAAAAGAATTTCAACATCAGGGTTATAAAAATATTATATATGATAATAAAATCAATATAATCAATACATAGTTTTAATCTCCAGAGTAATATTCATAAATCAACTATAATTTGGTTAGAAAAAAAAAACCAATTCTGTAGTGAATAGTACCCGTGAATAGTAACTCGTGAATAGTAACTCATGAATAGTAACTCATGAATAGTAATCCATCGTGAATAGTAACTCATGAATAGTAACTCGTGAATAGTAACTCATGAATAGTAACTCGTGAATAGTAACTCGTGAATAGTAACTCGTGAATAGTAACTCATGAATAGTAACTCGTGAATAGTAACTCATGAATAATAACTCGTGAATAGTAACTCATGAATAGTAACTCGTGAATAGTAACTCATGAATAGTAACTTATGAATAGTAATTCATGAATAGTAACCCCGACATAAAAAGTTCTAAATTTGATAAAAAGTTCAGATCAATACTTCGGCATAATGATATTGGAGAAAATAATATCATTTAAGAAGAAATAACATCCCTTACTATCCCTTACTATCCCTTACAATCCCTTACTATCCCTTACTATCCCTTACTATCCCTTACCTCAAAAGAGCAGTACTCCTGACTGGAATAACGCTGAACGAAATTGCACCGTATAGCAACACTCAAGATATCAAAATACTCACAAGAATACACTCAATAATATAGAGAGAGAAATAGAGAGAAAACTTCAGTTTCTGGTGTGATTTTTAATTCTAACCTAAGCACCCTATTTATAGGAAATTGCTTAGAACACCAAAGCAGAAAATTGAATATAATAATAATATATTTATATAATTTTCCTTAGCCCACCATTTTGACCAAAGAAATCAGCCACACATGTGCCAAAAGCAACAAAAACGTTTTTCTTAATAAAAATAAATAAAATTTCCAAAAATTAATTATTTCAGAACTTTGGAACTTCAATAATTCATAATAAATAGCTCTTTTATCAGAAAATTTGAATCTCGCGTGTTTTTATAGGAAATTCAATTCTCTACAACTTTACAGAAGAAAGTTTTTTCAAATTCGAAACAAAAATTGACCGAAATTCACAAACGGGCGATTTTATAGTCTATAATAAATTTTCGGTCAAGAATTGTGTCCACCAACACACAAAATATGTGTTAAACATTTAATCCAACAAAAATACTCTTCCTCCTCATTTATTCATATATCCCACATTCATTGTAAAAATATCACCATTAATATATTATTAAAATAATATATTTAAATAAATTATTTTATCAGAAAAAGATAAAATATTAATTTTCAACAATTGTCACATTAAAAATTTTCTCCATCTATATCCACATAAAATTAATATTTTCCTCATCATATAAATCAATAATTAATTATACACAAATAATATTACAGAATCACAGTACTGGCAACCAGGCCGTTCTCAGGAAAGAGGGGGCTTTCCAATAAGGATCTCTTCCTTACTGGCGCGCAATTAGATGGCCAAACCTCTCCTTAGACAGAACTTTCTAGACATTACCAATAATGTTATCTAATAATATTATTCAGATAATATGAATTATTGTTCCGATAATAGAAAATAATGTGTAGTGACCATTAAAATAACAGTAATATAAAATATCAACGCAACAATTATTGAATCAATAAAATACAATATTGAACAGTAATTACTGTAACAATTATTGAGTAATGCCTTCTTACGTAAAAATCAATAATTGGTGCAATATCGTGAGCTACTGTGCAACAACGCGTATTACTGTGTTTTAACCACCGGGTATTCCAACAGTGTTAAAGGTAACAACTACGCCGTTATTTATAAACAACTTACTCTTGTCGTTTTCTTCATCCAATCGCTTTCCGTTATGGGGCCCACAAAAGACTGCGCCGTCGTACGAATATTCTCCGACAGTAAGAATATTCCACGACCAAGCGAATATTCCCTGACAACAATGAATATTTTATAACCACTTGTGTATTTCGAAAAAAAAAATTTATATATCACCATTAACTTTAACATTTATCAATTTAACCATTTACTAAATAGTAATTATAAGAAAAAATGAATACTTTTATTTCATAAAATTCGGGGTCTTACAATCTCCCCTCCTTATGAAATTTCGTCCTCGAAATTTACGTACCTGATATTTCAAAGAGTTGAGAATACCTTGCTTCAATTTAAGATTCTATCACCTCATCATCATGATTTCTCCATTGCTCATCTCCTGTATTTCAGATATCATTCTAGAATACAGCTTCAAAACAAGGGTTAATTGGACGAATTAACATATCACATAATATCCCGATATTATGACTGACCAACAATTAAGCTTAGGTAGGACACACTAGCGAAAGATTTACTCAACTCTCCCCTGCTAGTTCTAATTCCGATCTCCGTCAGAGATCATATCCCTAAGCTCTGATACCAAATGTAACTCTCATGGTGCTTCAACCACAGCACCTCATAATGGTACCTATCAGTTTGCCACCGCAGAACGGCGTCCCCTACGGAGAGTCTGGCTTCGGTGCATCCCCCATCAACAGGAAGTCACCAGCGAGAGGCTCGGGGCTCTTTACTTATAGCTCTGATACCAAATGTAACGACCCCAAAATAGGTCCATTCCATCCAACCCATTTTGAGTCGCCAAATACATGGTACAGAAAATAACTACAACTTTATTACAACAATTGTCGTACAAAATACAACAACATATATGCTGTAAGTTTGGATACAAATATATACCAAATGTGACTCATATCCCAACCGTGGACAGCACCTCACAATGACACCTTACATAAAGGTATAGTCAAAAACTGTTTTAGAAACTAGAATATTTGGGAAGTGCTCAAGGAAACCTTCGTACATGGGAGGCCATGCGTCTAGGTTATGATAGATATCATATGGCCACAGAATTATTCTTGGTTGACCCAATAGACCCCAAAGAAAAACAAGAAGGTTACTATCATATTCTTCCCAATAGTGAGTCTTCTCTTGACTTATCATTATCTCCACTGTCTCTAATTGAGAATTATACTTCAAACAAACACCAAGATTATATAGGTAGTGCTCGTAAATATACTCAGCAAGTGGATGAGCACAATCATGTCTTATGATGACACGAGGTTGTGTGTCGTTAGACATCTTGTATGATAGTGGCAAAACACCCTTCCAACGTTGGGTTCGCTTCACCCTAGATGATTCACCAAATATAACTACTAAATGATGACCACCGTTCTATTCCCCTGTGACCCCCGCTCGACCCAGCTACACTATTATTACCTGAAAGGAATTGTGAAACAGAAGGGTGAGCACAACTAGCCCAGTAAAGAATATCATGACTAAAGATAAATAAGTTATCAATAGCCTTCAACAGAATTAAATCAGAGATTTAGAACATATGGTAGATGATAAAGCTTTTCAACCATAGTTGCAGCGGAACGAGCAATCCATTAGAAGAGTCAAATAGACTATAAAGTCTATTATCTTCTCTATGTTAAAAGTCCACCAACAATGTTTTATCCCTGTAACATCAATCAATAATTCCTGTCCACAATCACATGTATAACTCGTAATCATAATTGTAGTTATAAATTCTTCTTCTCATCCAGAACAAAGATAATTTTCATCACTTGTCTTTACCTGAAACATCAAAGATCATGGTTATACCAAATCACAGTTCTTGTTCAAAATCATACTAATAATTTCATCTTTGCACTACGGGCCAAAGATATTCATCAACAACTCATCTTTGCACTACAGGCCAAAGATATTCTTCAACAGTTCATATTTGCACTACAAGCCAAATATATTATTATCTCAAAGAAATATATAATCATTTCAGAATTTATATAACCAATAATTATAACCATGTTGATCATTTCACCTTTGCACTTAAGCTAAAGATATTCAATTATAAATTCAATGGTCATGATCATACCAGTCACAATTCAACTTTTCACTACTGGACAAAGAGAACCCTAGTCATGATCATACCAATAATCTACCCATCTTTACACTCCAGTGAAAAAGAATTTCAACATCAGGGTTATAAAAATATTATATATGATAATAAAATCAATATAATCAATACATAGTTTTAATCTCCAGAGTAATATTCATAAATCAACTATAATTTGGTTAGAAAAAAAAAACCAATTCTGTAGTGAATAGTACCCGTGAATAGTAACTCGTGAATAGTAACTCATGAATAGTAACTCATGAATAGTAATCCATCGTGAATAGTAACTCATGAATAGTAACTCGTGAATAGTAACTCATGAATAGTAACTCGTGAATAGTAACTCGTGAATAGTAACTCGTGAATAGTAACTCATGAATAGTAACCCCGACATGAAAAGTTCTAAATTTGATAAAAAGTTCAGATCAATACTTCGACATAATGATATTGGAGAAAATAATATCATTTAAGAAGAAATAACATCCCTTACTATCCCTTACAATCCCCTACTATCCCTTACTATCCTTTACTATCACTTACTATCCCTTACCTCAAAAGAGCAGTACTCCTGACTGGAATAACGCTGAACGAAATTGCACCGTATAGCAACACTCAAGATATCAAAATACTCACAAGAATACACTCAATAATATAGAGAGAGAAATAGAGAGAAAACTTCAGTTTCTGGTGTGATTTTTAATTCTAACCTAAGCACCCTATTTATAGGAAATTACTTAGAACACCAAAGCAGAAAATTGAATATAATAATAATATATTTATATAATTTTCCTTAGCCCACCATTTTGACCAAAGAAATCAGCCACACATGTGCCAAAAGCAACAAAAACGTTTTTCTTAATAAAAATAAATAAAATTTCCAAAAATCAATTATTTCGGAACTTTGGAACTTCAATAATTCATAATAAATAGTTCTTTTATCAAAAAATTTGAATCTCGCGGGTTTTTATAGGAAATTCAATTATCTACAACTTTACAGAAGAAAGTTTTTCCAAATTCTAAACAGAAATTGACCGAAATTCACAAACGGGCGATTTTATAGTCTATAATAAATTTTCGGTCAAGAATTGTGTCCACCAACACACAAAATATGTGTTAAACATTTAATCCAACAAAAATACTCTTCCTCCTCATTTATTCATATATCCCACATTCATTGTAAAAATATCACCATTAATATATTATTAAAATAATATATTTAAATGAATTATTTTATCAGAAAAAGATAAAATATTAATTTTCAACAATTGTCACATTAAAAATTTTCTCCATCTATATCCACATAAAATCAATATTTTCCTCATCATATAAATTAATAATTAATTATACACAAATAATATTACAGAATCACAGTACTGGCAACCAGGCCGTTCCCAGGAAAGAGGGGGCTTTCCAATAAGGATCTCTTCCTTACTGGCGCGCAATTAGATGACCAAACCTCTCCTTAGACAGAACTTTCTAGACATTACCAATAATGTTATCTAATAATATTATTCAGATAATATGAATTATTGTTCCGATAATAGAAAATAATGTGTAGTGACCATTAAAACAACAGTAATATAAAATATCAACGCAACAATTATTGAATCAATAAAATATAATATTGAACAGTAATTACTGTAATAATTATTGAGTAATGCCTTCTTACGTAAAAATCAATAATTGGTGCAATACCGTGAGCTACTGTGCAACAACGCGTATTACTGTGTTTTAACCACCGGGTATTCCAACAGTGTTAACGGTAATAACTACGCCGTTATTTATAAACAACTTACTCTTGTCGTTTTCTTCATCCAATCGCTTTCCGTTATGGGGCCCACAAAAGACTGCGCCGTCGTACGAATATTCTCCGACAGTAAGAATATTCCACGACCAAGCGAATATTCCCCGACAACAATGAATATTTTATAACCACTTGTGTATTTCGAAAAAAAAAATTCATATATCACCCTTAACTTTAACATTTATCAATTTAACCATTTACTAAATAGTAATTATAAGAAAAAATGAATAATTTTATTTCATAAAATTCGGGGTCTTACAACGGCGCAGTCTTTTGTGGGCCCCATAACGGAAAGCGATTGGATGAAGAAAACGACAAAAATAAGTTGTTTATAAATAACGGCGTAGTTGTTACCGTTAATACTGTTGGAATACCCGGTGGTTAAAGCATGGTAATACGCGTTGTTGCACAGTAGCACACGGTATTGCACCAATTATTGATTCTTACGTAAGAAGGCACTACTCAATAATGGTTACCGTAATTATTGTTCAATATTTTATTTTATTGATTAAATAATTGCTACGTTGATATTTTATAATTGTCACTACACAGTATTTTTTATTATCGAACCAATAATTCATATTATCTGAATAATATTATTAGATAACATTATTGGCAATGTCTAAAAAGTTCTGTCTAAGGAGAGGTTTGGTCATCTAATTGCGCGCCAGTAAGGATAAATCCTTATTGGAAAGCCCCCTCTTTCCTGGGAACGGCCTGGTTGCCAGTACTGTGATTCTGTAATATTATTTGTGTATAATTAATTATTAATTTATATGATGAGGAAAATATTGATTTTATATGGATATAGATGGAGAAAATTATTAATGTGACAATTGTTAAAAATTAATATTTTATCTTTTTTTGATAAAATAATTCATTTAAATATATTATTTTAATAATATATTGATGGTGATATTTTTACAATGAATGTGGGATATATGAGTATATGAGGAGGAAGAGTGTAAGACCCCAACTTTTATAAATAAAGATGAATTTTCTATAAATATCATTTTTGAATATTATGGAGTTAATTTGATATAATGTTATAGTTGTGGGTAATATTTATAAATTTTGCAAAGTACGTAAGTTGTTATATAATATTCGATTGGTCGGGGAATATTCATTTTAACAGGGAATATTAGTTCAACGGCACAATCATTGGTGGACCCTACAACAGAATTATTGTCGGATTGAGAAAAATACAAAAATATTTTATTAAAAATAACGGCGGAAGTTTTACCATTGATACTGTTGAACTACTCGGTAGTAAAAGTACAGTAATACGTGTGGTTGCATAGTACCACACGGTATTGATTATTAATGCTTATGTGAGAAGTCACTCAGTTTGATTCAATTATTGTCAGTTAATAATATGAATTATTTAGCGATAATGACGTTTTGTTTTATTCGTATTATTAACGTAATAAAACAGAAACATCTTTTTATATAAAACAGAATACTTTATTAAAGTTATTCTATAAATAGAATATATTATATTTTATTTAAAATATTTTTCTTTAAATATGGACCGTCAGATTAAAGTAATCAATCTGGACCGTTCATGGATTAGTTACTATGCATTCTATTTTTCTATAAATAGCAGCTCATTCCTTCATTATTTCTTACGAATTCTCTGAACTCTAGAGAGAGAAACTATAGAGAGAAACTATAGAGAGAGAGAAGAAGAGTATTCTGCTACTTAACTACTTCCTTTTTCTAGCTCTTCTTTAAAACGGTAAGGGGTGTTATTCTTTCTTATTCATGAAGAGAACTGTTGTTATTCCATTTCTTATTATTCTGTTGGAATAACCTGTATACGCGGTCTACCCTATACTTGGTGACATTCTTCTATTATTCTGTTGGAACATCCTGTCTGTGTGTTTTACACCGGACCTGGTTCCGTTTTTATTATTATTCTGTTGGAACATCCTGTCTGTGTGTTTTACACCGGACCTGGTTCCGTCTTGTTATTATTCTGTTGGAACATCCTGTCTGTGTGTTTTACACCCGAACTGGTTCCATTATTTATTATTCTGTTGGAATAACCTGTCTGTGCGGTCTATCGCATGCATGGTGATTTCTTTTGTTATTCCATTCTTTATTATACTCAGTTGGTTAAGTTTTGACTTCTATACTCCATGAAATTTGTGGAATATCCTTGATAATTGCGTTTCATCCAGTATCTTTTCATGAAAATATTCTTCTAAGTATTCTTGAATTTTACTCCACAAAGCAGTATCATGTTGACAATTTGGACGTTGTTAATTCTTGGATAAATTAATTCTTGAACTTGTTTTATTGAATTCTTATATCATTGTCATCATCCTCATGTTTATAAAATGTTGAAAGTCATCTGTGGCCTGTAGTGCATAGATGGACTTGGTATGATTATGACCAGGGATTATTCGGTATAATCATGACCGTAATGTTACAAATGATGTGGTAAAAGTCCTCATTGGCCCGTAGTGCATTGATGGACAGTTGTTGGCATGATCATGACCATTAATGAATACACGAATATCCTTGGCCGTAGTGCAGGGGTGATTCGATGATGTGGATTATTTTATTAAGCTGAGTCCCAGCGATCACAGTGTTGAAAAATCTTTTAAATCATAAAAGATAGTAGAGTTTATTTTCTACTTGACTCTTTTAATGGATTGCTTGTTCCGCTGCAGTTAAACTTGATGTCTATTATATTTTATCAGTTTAACATTGTTGAAGGCTAATGATAATTTATTCTGCATTATCTTAGTCATAATATTTCTTACTGGGCTAGTTGAGCTCACCCTTTCTTTCACTGTTCTCTTCAGGAAATGAGAACGTAGCTGGGGCAAGTCGGGGAACGGAGTGATGGTCCGAATGATAGTATTAGTTAGTAGTCCTCACTATTCTATGTAATGGTGTGTTAATAAATGTAATGAGGACTCCTTTTGAGTATGAATACTCTCTAGAAGATAATATTTGTATTCAAACTCACAGTTTATGTTTTGTCGTATTGTACACGACAGTTGTATTAGTAAGTTGTATTTGTATTCTGTACTATGTATCTGACGACCCAAGATGGGTGATGTATACCTAATTTTGGGGGCGTCACAGTTGGTATCAGAGCTTAGGGATATGATCCCTGGCTAAGATGTGAGAATAGAACTAGGAGGGGAGAGACGGGAAATTCCTTCGCTAGTATGACCTACCTAAGTTTATTTGCATGGTATTTAATTGGTCGGTCATAATATAAGGATAATATATGACATATCAATTAACTTTTATTTTGTGGCAGTATCTGAAAATGGCATCTGAGAATGTTGAGAATAGCAATGGAGCACAGGCGACTGTTGATTCACCACATATCAATAATCAGGATAATGTGCATCAGGAAGGTGACAATCCTCATGCAAACAACAACACTGACCAGATGATGAATGATGGAATGTTCAGAAACTTTATGCAGTTCATGCAACAGCAGGCGAGAGCGGCTCCTGTCCAAAATATAGGTGGAAACACTGAAAACTCTCGGACGGTCACCGCTAAACAGTTCAAGGAGCTGGGACCACCAGAGTTTAAGGGAGAGCCAAAACCACTTATAGCGGAAACATGGATAAAGCAGATTACCAAGATATTTGATGTCTTGGGATGCTCCGAGGAGCAAAAGGTTCCCTTTGCCGCCTTTATGTTGCGAGGAGAGGCAGATTACTGGTGGAAATCGATTAAGCGTACTCAACCTGCCGCACTGAAGATGTCTTGGGAGAAGTTCCAAGAGCTGTTCAATGACAAATACTTTCTCGAAAGTGTTCGTCACATGAAGGAGGTGGAGTTCATCAAATTGGAGCAGAATAATATGACCGTGTCGCAGTATGAGGCTAAATTTGCTGAGTTATTCCGGTTTGCGTCCCACTTGGTGGATAATGAAGAGCGAATGACGCGAATGTTTTTGCGAGGTTTGAAACCTGAGATACGTCAACATCTTATTTCTCATAAACTGTGTTTGTATTCAGATGTTGTAATAGGGCTCAGTTAGTGGAGCGCGATAACGAGTCAACGCAACCAAAAGAGAGCAGTCGGCAAAATGATAATACCAGTGAGAGCAGTCATCGAAGCGGTGACAACAAGCGTGGAGGGAATCAACAGGCCAGAAATGGTAACCACTTCGGTGGTAATCAGGGCCAAAACAATAAGAATGGTCATTTCAAGAAGAGGAGATTCAACAATGATGGAAAGACGTCAGCACCAGCACCCGTTGTTAAGGAAGGAGAACGACCACCTATCATATGTTTCAAATGCGGAGGGGAGGGGCACATCAGTCCAAACTGCGCGATGCCGTCTAAAGCATGTTATAATTGTGGAAGAGAAGGTCATTTAGCTCGATTTTGTCGTTTACCAAAAACAAGTTCAGCCAAGATGGAGACACCAAAGGCCGTCCCAGAAAAGTCAAAACCGGTAGTGCAAGGGAGAGCGTTTGTTGTGACCTCCCAGAAAGCAAGGAACCCGAATGAGGTCATCACGGGTAAGCTTATCATAAACTCTAACGAAGTCTATACTTTATTTGATACCGGTTCTACCCATTCTTTTATTTCTCCTACTTGCGCTCATCGATTAAATTTGATTCCGGAGAAATTAGACTTTGACTTATCTGTTGAAACTCCATTGGGAGAAACCTTCATTACATCCACGGTTTATAAGTCTTGTTTGGTTCAAGTTGGTACCCACACATTACCTGTCGATCTTATTTCATTAAAAATACTTGCATTTGACGTGATTCTAGGGATTGATTGGTTAACTACTCATCATGCAAAAATTGATTGTTTTCGTAAGGTTGTTAGCTTTCATATTCCTAATCGACCTATTATGCGAATTCAAGCAACCAAACCATTAAAATCAATCGCTGTCATCTCAAGCCATAAAGCTATTCGTTTATTGAAAAACGGATGTCAAGCTTTCTTAGCTCATGTCACGGATCTAAACAAAAATACGTCAGTTTTGAATGATATTTCTATTGTTAATAAATTCCCTGACGTATTCCCTGAAGAACTTCCTGGCCTACCCCCAGAGCGTGAAATTGAATTTTGTATCGACCTTGAACCCGGTACAAAACCCATTTCCAAAGCCCCATATCGAATGGCTCCTATTGAACTTCAGGAGTTAAAGATCCAACTGCAGGAATTGTTAGACATTGGCTTTATTCGTCCTAGTACTTCTCCTTGGGGTGCTCCTGTGCTATTCGTGAAGAAGAAAGATGGAAGTATGCGACTTTGTATTGATTATCGGGAGTTGAATCATGTCACCATCAAAAATAGGTACCCATTGCCACGTATTGATGACCTGTTTGACCAGTTGCAAGGAGCACAATTCTTTTCAAAGATCGATCTTCGTTCTGGATATCATCAGCTGAAGGTTAGAACTGAGGATATTCCAAAGACGGCTTTTAGAACTCGGTACGGGCATTATGAATTCCTAGTCATGTCCTTTGGATTGACTAATGCTCCTGCTGCCTTCATGGATATGATGAACCGGGTATTCAAGGAATATTTGGATCACTTTGTGGTCGTCTTTATTGATGACATCCTTATTTATTCCAAAAGCCGTGAAGATCATGAGCAACACTTGAGGCTGGTACTCCAAAAGCTTCGTGAATACAAGCTTTATGCCAAGTTGAAGAAATGCGAGTTCTGGCTGGAGGAGGTAGCATTCCTTGGGCACGTAGTATCAAGTCGTGGAATATCGGTTGACCCGGCAAAGATTGAAGCTATTCAAAGCTGGGAGCAACCTAAATCAGTGACCGAAGTACGTAGCTTTCTTGGTTTAGCTGGTTATTATCGGAGATTCGTGGAAGGATTTTCTCGAATCGCTACTCCATTAACTCAGCTGACTCGAAAAGATACAAAGTTCGGTTGGAGCGAAGAATGTGAGCAGAGTTTTCAAGAACTCAAGAGGAGACTCATTTCAGCACCTGTTCTAACAATACCATCTGGCTCGGAGGGATTTGTCATCTACAGTGATGCTTCGAGCAAAGGGTTGGGATGCGTTCTCATGCAACATGGAAAAGTCATAGCCTATGCATCAAGACAACTCAAGGAATATGAGAGGAATTATCCTACTCATGATCTAGAGTTGGCAGCTGTTGTCTTTGCACTTAAAATTTGGAGGCATTACTTGTATGGGGAGAAGGTGGAGATCTTTACGGATCATAAAAGCCTCAAATATTTCTTCACTCAAAAGGAACTCAACATGCGACAACGACGTTGGCTTGAACTGTTGAAAGATTATGATCATACCATTCAATACCATCCTGGAAAAGCGAACGTGGTAGCTGACGCATTGAGTAGAAGATCATATGCAAGTACGAGTGCAATATTGTCAACACAAAGGCCCATTTTGTGTGACTTGCAAAGGATGGAGATAGAGTTAAAGACTCCAGGGACCCATGTGATGATGGCGAATATACGAGTAGAACCAACTTTAATCGATAAAGTTAAAGCTGCTCAAGCTACAGACCTGGAGCTGATGCGTATGAGGAAGAAAGTGCAAGAAGGTGCTATGCCGGAAGCAAGAATCGATGAAGAAGGAATACTTCGAGTCAACTCCAGACTTTGTGTTCCTAACAACCCTGATTTAAAGTATGAAATCATGATGGAGGCGCACAACACACCGTTTGCAATCCATCCTGGAAGTACCAAAATGTATCATGATCTTCGTCATACATTTTGGTGGAGCAATATGAAGAGAGAGATAGCGTTGTTTATCTCAAGGTGTCTAACTTGTCAACGAGTCAAAGCGGAGCATCAAGTACCAAAAGGTCCATTGCAACCACTTGAAATTCCAGAATGGAAGTGGGAGCACATTACCATGGATTTCGTTACCGGTCTTCCTAAGGTTTCTCAAGGTATAGATGCGATTTGGGTCATTGTTGATAGATTGACCAAGTCTGCTCATTTCTTACCGATACGAGAAACTTATACACTTGAACGTCTTGCTCGTATGTACATAAACGAGATTGTAAGACTGCATGGTATGCCAGTATCCATAGTTTCTGATCGAGACCCAAGATTCACTTCACGATTTTGGGTTAGTTTACAAAAAGCTATGGGCACAGATTTACGATTTAGTTCGGCATATCATCCTCAGACGGACGGACAATCAGAGAGGACTATTCAAACTCTAGAAGATTTATTAAGACTCTGTGTCTTTGACTTCAAGGGAAGTTGGGACAAGTTCTTACCATTGGTGGAGTTTTCCTACAACAACAGTTATCAAGCAAGTATTGGCATGGCTCCATTCGAAGCATTGTATGGAAGAAAATGTCGTTCTCCAGTATGCTGGGATGAGGTGGGTGAAGCAACGTTGTTGGGACCGGAGTTGGTACGTATGACTACAGAAAAGATTCAAACGATCCGACAACGTATAAAAACCTCACAAGATCGACAAAAGAGTTATGCTGATCTTCATCGAAAGGACGTGGAATTTGATATAGGAGATCATGTGTTCTTACGTGTTGCTCCATGGAAAGGAGTTACGAGATTTGGAAAAAGAGGAAAGCTCAATCCTCGATTCATCGGTCCATTTTTAATCCTCGATCGAGTAGGAACTGTGGCTTATAGACTCGCTTTACCGCCAAGTATGTCTCGTGTTCATAACGTTTTTCACATATCCATGTTACGCAAATATGTGGAAGACCCGAACCACATTATTGAGTTAGAACCGGACGAAATAGCGGAAGATTTGACGTATGAAGAAGTTCCTGTTCAAATCTTGGATAAGAAGGAACATATTCTACGCTCCAAGGTTATACCTCAAGTCAAAGTTTTGTGGAGAAACCACGATGTTGAGGAAATGACTTGGGAGTTAGAATCTGAAATGAAATCAAGGTATCCTTACCTCTTCGACATACCAGGTACGTACCCTAATTTCGAGGGCGAAATTTCATAAGAAGGGGAGGTTGTAAGACCCCAACTTTTATAAATAAAGATGAATTTTCTATAAATATCATTTTTGAATATTATGGAGTTAATTTGATATAATGTTATAGTTGTGGGTAATATTTATAAATTTTGCAAAGTACGCAAGTTGTTATATAATATTCGATTGGTCGGGAATATTCGTTTTAACAGGGAATATTCGTACAACGGCACAATCATTGGTGGACCCCACAACAGAATTATTGTCGGATTGAGAAAACGACAAAAATATTTTATTAAAAATAACGGCGGAAGTTTTACCATTGATACTGTTGAACTACTCGGTAGTAAAAGTACAGTAATACGTGTGGTTGCATAGTAGCACACGGTATTGATTATTAATGCTTATGTGAGAAGTCACTCAGTTTGATTCAATTATTGTCAGTTAATAATATGAATTATTTAGCGATAATGACGTTTTGTTTTATTCGTATTATTAACGTAATAAAACAGAAACATCTTTTTATATAAAACAGAATACTTTATTAAAGTTATTCTATAAATAGAATATATTATATTTTATTTAAAAGATTTTTCTTTAAATATGGACCGTCAGATTAAAGTAATCAATCTGGACCGTTCATGGATTAGTTACTATGCATTCTATTTTTCTATAAATAGCAGCTCATTCCTTCATTATTTCTTACGAATTCACTGAACTCTAGAGAGAGAAACTATAGAGAGAAACTATAGAGAGAGAGAAGAAGAGTATTCTGCTACTTAACTACTTCCTTATTTCAGCTCTTCTTTAAAACGGTAAGGGGTGTTATTCTTTCTTATTCATGAAGAGAACTGTTGTTATTCCATTTCTTATTATTCTGTTGGAATAACCTGTATACGCGGTCTACCCTATACTTGGTGACATTCTTCTATTATTCTGTTGGAACATCCTGTCTGTGTGTTTTACACCGGACCTGGTTCCGTTTTTATTATTATTCTGTTGGAACATCCTGTCTGTGTGTTTTACACCGGACCTGGTTCCGTCTTGTTATTATTCTGTTGGAACATCCTGTCTGTGTGTTTTACACCGGACCTGGTTCCATTATTTATTATTCTGTCGGAATATCCTGTCTGTGCGTTTACGCCGGACCTGGTTCCATTATTTATTATTATATTAGAATAACCTGTCTGTGCGGTCTATCGCATGCCGGGTGATTTCTTTTGTTATTCCATTCTTTATTATACTCAGTTGGTTAAGTTTTAACTTCTATACTCCATAAAATTTGTGGAATATCCTTGATAATTGCGTTTCATCCAGTATCTTTTCATGAAAATATTCTTCTAAACATTCTTGAATTTTACTCCACAAAGCAGTATCATGTTGACAATTTGGACGTTAATTCTTGGATAAATTAATTCTTGAACTTGTTTTATTGAATTCTTATATCATTGTCATCATCCTCATGTTTATAAAATGTTGAAAGTCATCTGTGGCCTGTAGTGCATAGATGGACTTGGTATGATTATGACTGTGACGCCCCCAGAATAGGTATACAACACCCATTCTGAGTCGCCAAATACATGGTACAGAAAGTAAACTACAACTTCAATAATACAATTGTCGTGCAAAATACGACAACACATACTGTGAGTTTAAATACAAATATTGTCTTCTAGACAATATCCACACTCAAATAAATCCTCATTACAATTATTCAAACACTATTTTACAGAAATAGTGAGGACTGCTAATACATCTTTCTAGAACCATCACTCCATACCCCGACTAGATCCTGCTATGTTCTCACCTCCTGAGAAGAAAAATGGAACAAAAAGGAAAAGGGTGAGCTCAACTAGCCCAGTAAAGAATATTATGACTAAGATAATATACAACAAATTATCGTTAGTCTTCAACAGGGAAAAATCTGATAGAATATAATCGACAACAAGTTTTAGATCAACAACTGCAGCGGAAACAGCAAACCATTAGAAGAGTCAAGTAGAGAAAGAATTCTACTATCTTCTAAGATTTAAAAGTCCATCATCAATATTTTATCCCTGTAACATCAATTAATAATCATCTTTAACCAAATATTCATCTTTGCACTACAGGCCAAAGATATTCATTTGTATCATCAGTCGGTCATGTTCATCTCAACACCTGTTCATCTTTGCACTACAGGCCAAAGATATTCATCAAGTAATTATACATCTTTGCACTACAGGCCAAAGATATTCAGTAATATCATCATTTAGGACTGAGGATGATGAAAAATATCTTAAAGAGAACGAATCCAATGAGACAGAAGGACAAATAGTAGGGATTCGTATAACAGTTTATCCAAGATCAATAATACTTCATAATAATCAATTGTGAAGCAGAATTCAAAAATAAAGATCAAAACATGGATACAATCAAAGATAGTAACCATAATAGACATCTTGGACAAAAAGGGAAAATTTTATTTTTCGGTGAATAGTGCCGTATTCGTGAATAGTGCCGTATACGTGAATAGTGCCGTATACGTGAATAGTAACCCCCGACACAAAAAGTTCCAAATTTGATAAAAACTCATATCAATATTTCAGCATAATGATATTGAAGAAAATAATATCATTAAGAAAAAAAATAATATCCCTTACCTCAAAATATCAGTACTTCTGGTCGGAATACCGGTATAAGGCTGAAAGAAACTTGCTCTGATGAATAGAAACTCTCAAAGTATCTAAATACTCACAAAATACACTCAATAATCTAGAGAGAGAAAGAGAGAAAACTTGTTTCTGGTGTGATTTTCAATTCTAACTTAGCCCTCTATTTATAGGAAAATTTTGGTAGGTTTGACCTGCAACCTGATGGCTTTACCTGCTACTATTCCCACCCACCACATTTGAAATATAATTCAGCACATTTCTTCACCAACCACAAGTGGGGCCCACCAATTCTAGAATTTTCCACCAAAATGATAAACTCCGAAAATTCAACAATTTCTGAACCAGTCATCTTGTAAAATTCATAATAAATCATACGTTCATTTTTAACGGTTCAAAATTTGTGGACATATACTCAACTTATATATGTATAACATATCCAAAAATTACCACGATCCAACGGTCGGATTAAAAATTATAACCCCCGCAAAATATCTCAAAAACCCTGATTTTTAATACCTCCATTCCGACAAAAATACTGATAAAAACCTCAACATTAACTCCTTCATTTTTAACCACAAAAATATATCCCTCATTTATATCCACATAAAATAAATATTTCTTATCATATGAATCAATAATTAATTATTCACAAATAATATTACAGAATCACATTTATGACAACCAGGCCGTTCCCAGGAAAGAGGGGGCTTTCCAATAAGGATTTCTCCTTACTGGCGCGCAATTAGATGACCAAACCTCTCCTTAGACAGAACTTTCTAGACATTGCCAATAATGTTATCTAATAATATTATTCAAATAATATGAATTATTGATCTGATAAATGAAAATACTGTGCAGCAACAATTATTGAAACAACAATAATATAAAATATCAACGCAGCAATTATTGAATCAATAAAATAAAATATTGAATAATAACTACTGTAACAATTATTGAGTAGTGCCTTCTTACGTAAGAATCAATAATTGGTGCAATACCGTGTGCTACTGTATTTTAACCACCGGGTATTCCAACAGTATTAACGGTAACAACTACGCCGTTATTTATAAACAACTTATACTTGTCGTTTTCTTCATCCAATCGCTTTCCGTTATGGGGCCCACACAAGGCTGCGTCGTCGTACGAATATTCCCCGACAGCAAGAATATTCCACGACCAACCGAATATTCACCGACCAAAAATAAATATTTTATAACCACTTGCTTATTTTGCAAAATTTGCACATTTCACCCATAACCAAAGTATTATATCAAATTAACCCCTTATTATTCACAATAATATTTAGAGAAAATTTGATTTTATTCATTAATAAGTTGGGGTCTTACAACCTCCCCTCCTTATGAAATTTCGTCCTCGAAATTGACGTACGTACCTGATGTTTCAAAAAGGTGAGGATACCTCGCTTTCATTTCTGATTCCAACTCCCAGGTCATTTCTTCAATAGCATGGTTTCTCCACAAAACCTTAACTTGTGGTATAACCTTCGTGCGTAGGACATGCTCTTTCCTATCCAAGATCTTAACAGGTACCTCCTCGTACGTTAAATCTTCAGCTATCTCGTCTGGTTCTAACTCAATAATGTGGTTCGGGTCTTTAACATATTTACGAAGCATAGATATGTGAAAAACATTATGAACACGAGACATGCTTGGAGGTAATGCGAGTCTATATGCCACATTTCCTATTCGCTCAAGAATCTCAAATGGACCAACAAATCTTGGATTGAGCTTTCCTCTCTTCCCAAATCTTGTAACTCCCTTCCATGGTGCAACACGTAACAATACATGATCCCCAATATTAAATTCCACGTCCTTCCGATGAAGATCCGCATAACTCTTTTGTCGATCCTGTGCCGTTTGTATACGTTGTCGAATCGTTTGGATCTTCTCTGTAGTAATGCGTACCAATTCTGGTCCCAACAATGTTGCTTCACCCACCTCGTCCCAGCATACTGGAGAACGACATTTTCTTCCATACAACGCCTCAAATGGAGCCATACCTATGCTCGCCTGATAACTGTTGTTGTAGGAGAATTCCACCAATGGTAGGTACTTATCCCAACTCCCTTTGAGATCTAAGACACAAAGTCTTAATAGATCTTCAAGAGTTTGAATAGTCCTCTCTGATTGTCCGTCCGTTTGAGGATGGTATGCTGAACTGAATCGTAAATCCGTGCCCATAGCTTTCTGCAAGCTAACCCAAAATCGTGAAGTGAATCTTGGGTCACGATCCGAAACTATGGATACTGGCATGCCATGCAATCTCACAATCTCGTTCACGTACATACTAGCAAGACGTTCAAGGGAATAAGTCTCACGTATCGGCAAGAAATGAGCGGACTTGGTTAATCTATCAACAATAACCCAAATCGCATCTATGCCTTGAGAAACCTTGGGAAGACCCGTAACAAAATCCATAGTAATGTGTTCCCACTTCCATTTCGGGATCTCAAGTGGTTGCAATGGACCCTTTGGTACTTGATGCTCCGCTTTTACACGTTGACAAGTTAAACACCTCGAGATAAACTCCGCGATCTCTCTTTTCATATTGCTCCACCAAAATGTATGTCGAAGATCGTGATACATTTTGGTACTCCCAGGATGGATTGCAAACGGTGTGTTGTGTGCCTCCATCATTATTCTATGCTTCAAGTCAAAATCGTTAGGAACACAAAGTCTGGAGTTGACTCGAAGTATTCCTTCTTCATCGATTCTTGCTTCTGGAATAGCACCTTCTTGCACTTTCTTCTTCATACGCATCAGCTCCATGTCCGTAGCTTGAGCAGCTTTAACTTTATCGATTAAAGTCGGTTCTACTCGTATATTTGATATCATCATGTGGGTACTTGGAGCCTTCATCTCTATCTCCATCCTTTGCAAGTCATACAAAATGGGCCTTTGTGTTAAAAACATTGCACTCGTACCCGCATATGATCTTCTACTCAATGCGTCAGCTACTACGTTTGCTTTTCCAGGATGATATTGGATGGTATGATCGTAATCTTTCAACAGCTCAAGCCAACGTCGTTGCCGCATGTTGAGTTCCTTTTGGGTGAAGAAATATTTGAGGCTTTTATGATCTGTATAGATCTCCACTTTCTCCCCATACAGGTAGTGTCTCCAGATCTTCAACGCAAAAACGACTGCTGCCAACTCCAAATCATGAGTAGGATAATTCCTCTCATATTCTTTGAGTTGTCGTGAGGCATAGGCTATGACTTTCCCATGTTGCATGAGAACACATCCTAACCCTTTGCCTGAAGCATCGCTGTAGATAACAAATCCATCCGAACCAGATGGTATTGTCAAAACAGGTGCCGAAATGAGTCTCCTCTTGAGTTCTTGGAAACTCTTCTCGCATTCCTCACTCCATACGAATTTTGTATCTTTCCGAGTCAGCTGAGTTAACGGAGTAGCGATTCGAGAAAATCCTTCCACAAATCTCCGATAATAACCAGCTAAGCCCAGAAAGCTACGTACTTCGGTTACCGACTTCGGTTGCTCCCAACTTTGTATGGCTTCAATCTTCGCCGGGTCGACAGATACTCCATGTTTTGACACCACGTGCCCAAGGAATGCTACTTCCTCAAGCCAGAACTCGCATTTCTTCAGTTTGGCATATAGCTTGTTTTCACGAAGCCTTTGCAGTACCAGCTTCAAATGGCGCTCATGATCTTCACGGCTTTTGGAATAGATGAGGATGTCATCAATAAAGACAACAACGAACTGATCCAAATATTCTTTGAATACACGGTTCATCATATCCATGAAGGCAGCAGGAGCATTAGTCAATCCAAAAGACATTACTAAGAATTCATAATGCCCGTACCGAGTTCTGAAGGCAGTCTTTGGAATATCCTCAGTTTTAATCTTCAGCTGATGATATCCAGAACGAAGATCGATCTTTGAAAAGAATTGTGCTCCTTGCAACTGGTCAAACAGGTCATCAATGCGAGGTAGCGGATACCTATTCTTGATGGTGACATGGTTCAATTCTCGATAGTCAATACAAAGTCGCATACTCCCGTCTTTCTTCTTTACGAATAAAACAGGAGCACCCCAAGGAGACGTACTAGGACGAATAAAACCGATGTCCAACAACTCCTGTAGTTGGACTTTTAACTCCTGAAGTTCAATAGGAGCCATTCGATATGGGGTTTTAGAAATGGGCTTTGTACCGGGTTCAAGGTCAATAAAGAATTCAATTTCTCGTTCCGGGGGTAGACCGGGAAGTTCTTCAGGAAATACATCGGGAAATTCTCTAACAATAGAAATATTATTCAAATCTGACTTGTCTTTGTTCAAATCCATAACATGGGCTAAGAAAGCTTGACATCCGTTTTTCAATAAACGAATAGCTTTGTGGCTTGATATGACAGTGACTGATTTTAGTGGTTTAGTAGTTTGAATTCGTATGACAGGTTGGTTAGGAATATGAAAACTAACAACCTTACGAAAACAATCAATTTTAGCATGATGAGTGGTTAACCAATCAATTCCTAAAATCACATCAAAAGCAAGTATCTTTAAAGAGATAAGATCAACAGGTAATGTGATAGTGCCAACTTGGATCATGCAAGATTTATAAACTGTAGATGTAACGAAGGTTTCACCCAACGGAGTTTCAACAGATAAGTTAAAGTCCAATTTCTCCGGAGTCAAGTTTAAACGTTGAGCACAAGCAGGAGAGATAAAAGAATGGGTAGAACCGGTATCTAGTAAAGTATAAACTTCGCAAGAATTCAAGATTAGCTTACCCGTGATCACCTCGTTCGGGTTTCTCGCGTTTTGGCCAGTAACGACAAACGCCCTTCCAGGAACCGCTGATTTCGACTTATCCGGGATAACTTTTGGAGTCACCATCCCCGCTGAACTTGGTTTTGCTACAGAACACTCTCGAGCTATATGACCTTCCTTTCCACAGTTATAACATACCTTGGATTGTTGTGGGCAGTTTGGGCTGATATGTCCCTCTTTCCCACATTTGTAACATACGACCGGTGGTCGTTCTCCTCCCCTAGAAACAGTTGATGTTTGTGCTGACGTCTTCACGTTATCATTGTTGTACCTTCTCTTCTTGAAATCTCCTCCCGACTCGCTCCTTCTATTATCACGACCACGATTACCACCAGAGTGGTTACCGCTTTTGTCCGAATGTTTTCCTCCCTGCTGGTTTTCATTGCTTCGATGACTGCCGCCACCGGTATGACCCTGGTTGTGGTCCCTCGGTTGCACATACTCATTATCTCGCTCTAATAATTGAGCCCTGTTTACAACATCTGAATATAAAGAAAATTTATGAGAGATAAGATATTGCCGAATCTCGGGTTTTAGACCTCTCAGAAACATCCTTGTCATTCGTTCCTCATTTTCGACCAAATGAGGTGCAAACCTGGATAACTCTGCAAACTTCGCCTCGTACTGGGACACCGTCATGTTGTTTTGTTCCAGTCTAATAAACTCAACCTCCTTCATATGACGAATACTTTTAGGAAAGTACTTGTCATTGAACAGTTTTTGAAATGTTTCCCAGGACATGTTGAGTGCGTCAGGCTGGGTACGCTTCACAGACTCCCACCAGTAGTCTGCCTCACCGCGGAACATAAATGTGGCGAATGGAACCTTCTGTTCCTCCGTGCATCCCAAGACATCAAATATCTTGGTAATTTGCTTGACCCACGTTTCCGCCATGATCGGATCCGGCTTTCCCTTAAATTCTGGTGGTCCCAATTCTTTGAACTGCTTAGCTGTGACAAACCGCGCGTTGTTATCATTTCCACCCGTATTCTGCACACGAGTCTCCCTCGTCTGATTTTGCATGAACTGCAAAAAGCTCCTAAACATTCCATCATTCATCGTTTGCTCGGTAACGTTGTTTACAGGAGGAATATTGCCTTCCTGTTGCACGTTCCCTGGGTAGTGATCAAAGGTGTCTCCACGGTCTGATTTACTCCATTATTAACGTTCTCAGCTGCCATTCTTAAATACTGCCATAAAACAAGGGTTAATAGTCATGTCATATATTATCCCTATACTCTGACCGACCAAATAAACACCAAATAAACTTAGTCAGGTCATACTAGCGAAGGAATTCCCCGTCTCTCCCCTCCTAGTTCTTGTCTCACATCTCAGCCAGGGATCATATCCCTAAGCTCTGATACCAACTGTGACGCCCCCAGAATAGGTATACAACACCCATTCTGAGTCGCCAAATACATGGTACAGAAAGCAAACTACAACTTCAATAATACAATTGTCGTGCAAAATACGACAACACATACTGTGAGTTTAAATACAAATATTGTCTTCTAGACAATATCCACACTCAAATAAATCCTCATTACAATTATTCAAACACTATTTTACAGAAATAGTGAGGACTGCTAATACATCTTTCTAGAACCATCACTCCATACCCCGACTAGATCCTGCTATGTTCTCACCTCCTGAGAAGAAAAATGGAACAAAAAGGAAAAGGGTGAGCTCAACTAGCCCAGTAAAGAATATTATGACTAAGATAATATACAACAAATTATCGTTAGTCTTCAACAGGGAAAAATCTGATAAAATATAATCGACAACAAGTTTTAGATCAACAACTGCAGCGGAAACAGCAAACCATTAGAAGAGTCAAGTAGAGAAAGAATTCTACTATCTTCTAAGATTTAAAAGTCCATCATCAATATTTTATCCCTGTAACATCAATTAATAATCATCTTTAACCAAATATTCATCTTTGCACTACAGGCCAAAGATATTCATTTGTATCATCAGTCGGTCATGTTCATCTCAACACCTGTTCATCTTTGCACTACAGGCCAAAGATATTCATCAAGTAATTATACATCTTTGCACTACAGGCCAAAGATATTCAGTAATATCATCATTTAGGACTGAGGATGATGAAAAATATCTTAAAGAGAACGAATCCAATGAGACAGAAGGACAAATAGTAGGGATTCGTATAACAGTTTATCCAAGATCAATAATACTTCATAATAATCAATTGTGAAGCAGAATTCAAAAATAAAGATCAAAACATGGATACAATCAAAGATAGTAACCATAATAGACATCTTGGACAAAAAGGGAAAATTTTATTTTTCGGTGAATAGTGCCGTATTCGTGAATAGTGCCGTATACGTGAATAGTGCCGTATACGTGAATAGTAACCCCCGACACAAAAAGTTCCAAATTTGATAAAAACTCATATCAATATTTCAGCATAATGATATTGAAGAAAATAATATCATTAAGAAAAAAATAATATCCCTTACCTCAAAATATCAGTACTTCTGGTCGGAATACCGGTATAAGGCTGAAAGAAACTTGCTCTGATGAATAGAAACTCTCAAAGTATCTAAATACTCACAAAATACACTCAATAATCTAGAGAGAGAAAGAGAGAAAACTTGTTTCTGGTGTGATTTTCAATTCTAACTTAGCCCTCTATTTATAGGAAAATTTTGGTAGGTTTGACCTGCAACCTGATGGCTTTACCTGCTACTATTCCCACCCTACCACATTTGAAATATAATTCAGCACATTTCTTCACCAACCACAAGTGGGGCCCACCAATTCTAGAATTTTCCACCAAAATGATAAACTCCGAAAATTCAACAATTTCTGAACCAGTCATCTTGTAAAATTCGTAATAAATCATACGTTCATTTTTAACGGTTCAAAATTTGTGGACATATACTCAACTTATATATGTATAACATATCCAAAAATTACCACGATCCAACGGTCGGATTAAAAATTATAACCCCCGCAAAATATCTCAAAAACCCTGATTTTTAATACCTCCATTCCGACAAAAATACGGATAAAAACCTCAACATTAACTCCTTCATTTTTAACCACAAAAATATATCCCTCATTTATATCCACATAAAATAAATATTTTCTTATCATATGAATCAATAATTAATTATTCACAAATAATATTACAGAATCACATTTATGACAACCAGGCCGTTCCCAGGAAAGAGGGGGCTTTCCAATAAGGATTTCTCCTTACTGGCGCGCAATTAGATGACCAAACCTCTCCTTAGACAGAACTTTCTAGACATTGCCAATAATGTTATCTAATAATATTATTCAAATAATATGAATTATTGATCTGATAAATGAAAATACTGTGCAGCAACAATTATTGAAACAACAATAATATAAAATATCAACGCAGCAATTATTGAATCAATAAAATAAAATATTGAATAATAACTACTGTAACAATTATTGAGTAGTGCCTTCTTACGTAAGAATCAATAATTGGTGCAATACCGTGTGCTACTGTATTTTAACCACCGGGTATTCCAACAGTATTAACGGTAACAACTACGCCGTTATTTATAAACAACTTATACTTGCCGTTTTCTTCATCCAATCGCTTTCCGTTATGGGGCCCACACAAGGCTGCGTCGTCGTACGAATATTCCCCGACAGCAAGAATATTCCACGACCAACCGAATATTCACCGACCAAAAATAAATATTTTATAACCACTTGCTTATTTTGCAAAATTTGCACATTTCACCCATAACCAAAGTATTATATCAAATTAACCCCTTATTATTCACAATAATATTTAGAGAAAATTTGATTTTATTCATTAATAAGTTGGGGTCTTACAATGACCAGGGATTATTCGGTATAATCATGACCGTAATGTTATAAATGATGTGGTAGAAGTCCTCATTGGCCCGTAGTGCATTGATGGACAGTTATTGGCATGATCATGACCATTAATGAATACACGAATATCCTTGGCCGTAGTGCAGGGGTGATTCGATGATGTGAATTATTTTATTAAGCTGAGTCCCAGCGATCACAGTGTTGAAAAACCTTTTAAATCATAAAATATAGTAGAGTTTATTTTCTACTTGACTCTTTTAATGGATTGCTTGTTCCGCTGTAGTTAAACTTGATGTCTGTTATATTTTATCAGTTTAACATTATTGAAGGCTAATGATAATTTATTCTGCATTATCTTAGTCATAATATTTCTTACTGGGCTAGTTGAGCTCACCCTTTCTTTCACTGTTCTCTTTCATTGTTCTCTTCAGGAAATGAGAACGTAGCCGGGGCAAGTCGGGAAACGGAGTGATGGTCCGAGTGATAGTATTAGTTAGTAGTCCTCACTATTCTATGTAACGGTGTGTTAATAAATGTAATGAGGACTCCTTTTGAGTATGAATACTCTCTAGAAGATAATATTTGTATTCAAACTCACAGTTTATGTTTTGTCGTATTGTACACGACAGTTGTATTAGTAAGTTGTATTTGTATTTTGTACTATGTATCTGACGACACAAGATGGGTGATGTATACCTAATTTTGGGGGCGTCACAAAGAGTATTTTTGTGGCATTAAATGATTAACACATGTTTTGTGTGTTGGTGGACATAATTCTTGACCGAAAATTTATTATTAGCTGTAAAATCGTCCGTTTGTGGATTTCGGTCAATTTCTGTTTGGAATTTGGAAAAACTTTCTTCTTTAAAGTTGTAGAGAATTGAATTTCCTATAAAAACTTTCGAGATTCGAATTTTCTGATAAAGGGCTATTTATTATGAATTATTGAAGTTTTGAAGTTCCGAAATAATTGATTTTTGAAAGTTTTATTTATTATTTTGAAGAAAAATGTTTTTTGGCATTTAAGTGGGCTAACATGTGATATAAATGGGCTGAGATCAGATGTCTAGAGGTGGGCTAAGGAAAATTTGATAAATATATTGATATTATATTAAATTTTCTGCTTTGGTGTTCTAAGCATTTTCCTATAAATAGGGTGCTTAGGTTAGAATTGAAAATCACACCAGAAACACAAGTTTCTCTCTATTTCTCTCTCTATATCGAGCGTATTCTTGTGAGTATTTGATACTTTGAGTGTTGCTATACGGCGCAAATTTCCTTCAGCACTATATCTAGTATTCCAATCAGAAGTACCGTCTTTCCGAGGTAAGAGATGTTATTTCTTCTTAAATGATATTATTTTCTTCAATATCATTATGCCGAAGTATTGATCTGAACTTTTTATCAAATTTAAAACTTTTCATGTCGGGGTTACTATTCATGAGTTACTATTCACGAGTTACTATTCACGAGTTACAATTCACCGAAAACTAAAATTTTCTTCTTTTCGTCCAAAATATCTATTCTGGATACTAGCTTTGATTGTATCCATGTTTTGATCATTCTTGAATTTTATTCCACTATGATTATTTATGAGGTATTTTTGGACATGGAATAGCTGAAATACGAATCCTTAATATTTATTATTTTGTTTCACTGGATTCGTTTCCTTTAAAATATTTTTCATCATCCTCAGTCCTAAATGATGATATAATTGAATATCTTTGGCCTGTAGTGCAAAGATTAATAATTTCTGATGAATATCTTTGGCCCGTAGTGCAAAGATGAACATGTGTGTAGATGAACATGACCAACTGGTGAATATCTTTGGTCTGTAGTGCAAAGATGAATATTGATTGATGTTACAAGGATAAAATGCTGATGATGGACTTTTAAATTCATAGATAATAGTAGATTTCATTCTCTACATAACTCTTCTATGAATTATTATTTTCCGCTGCGAATATTGATTTAAAACTTGTTGTCTATTGTATTCTATTATATTTTTTCCCTGTTGAAGACTAACGATAATTTGTTTTATGTTATCTTAGTCATAATATTCTTTACTGGGCTAGTTGAGCTCACCCTTTTCTTTTTTGTTCTATTTTTCTCAGGAGGCGATAATGTAGCGAGTACTAGTCGGGGAATGGAATGATGGTTCTAGAAGTTATTTTAGTAGTCCTCACCATTTTTATGAAATAATGTATCAATAATTATAATGAGGACTTATTTGAGTATGGATATTGTCTAGATGACAATATTTATATTTAAACTCACAGTTCTTATGTTGTAATAGTAAAGATATAGTTATTTCTGTAACATGTTATTGACGACTCAGAATGGATGTTGTATACCTGTTTTGGGAGCGTCACACTATTAATCCCATATTAAATTATATAATTTCTCATAAATAGCTTTAAGAATGACGAAAAATAATCCATAAGTGATAAGGCTATTTAAAAGATTATTAATACTCTATTATGGAATAAAATAATTAAAAAATAGTATTAAATTAAAACAAATAGTTAAATCCCAAATATATATGCATATGAACTCGATCATTTAAGTTTTAAAAGTAACATATATGCTAATTAGTACTCCCTTTTATTAAAGAAAAAAAGGTTTTATTTGCTGATTTGTTTAAGAATATCTTTTAGTCCATATTTATTCGAAATTCATTAAATGTTTAAATTAAAAGAGATTTTGATGGTAATTCAGAATTTTATGTTATTCTATAGTACTATAAATAAAAATAAGACAAGACTAGTTTATAAAAATCTATAAATTAATTTCTTTTTTAATATCAAGGAAAAAAAAAGACATTTTAGTTAATTTAATATCAAGAAAAAAATATTCATTCTGGAATTTGGTAAATTGACATTAAAAAGTTTAAAATTATCACCATCCAATTATTAATACACAAAATTATCTCTTACCATATTTTGTTCTCTCTCACACACACTTATCACGCAGAAACACACGCACATGACAATTATCGCAGAATGCCAGCATCCGCCACAGCCTCATCGTCGTCTCACCGCCGGCCAGATGACCTAATTTCGCGGCTGAGCTCCGGCGCCTCTGACGACGGTGAAGCTAAGCTTAAGGCCTTGAGAGAGCTCAAGAATCAGATAATTGGCAATCGCACCAAAAAGCTCTCCTACATCAAGCTCGGAGCCGTCCCCTACGTCGTCTCAATTCTCTCCTCCGCCGTATCCGCTTTTCCGTACGGCGACGGAAATGTCAATTCTCTTTTGGTCCAGTCCGTAGCCGCCATTGGAAGCTTCGCGTGCGGAGTTGATGCCGGTGTTAAGGCGGTGCTCGATGCCGGAGCTTTTCCTCATTTATTGAGTCTCATTTCTCATCCCAACGAAAAGGTACAACACAAGCCAATCCAATTTTCATGCTTTTTGGGCTTTTTCATCATTTAATTTTCATTCCCGGCGAAAGAATTAGGTAAATTTCAATTGAGTCACTGTATTTGGCACAGTAACGATTTAAAATTGATTTGGAGTCTCCTTTTATGTATCCACTTGCGAGTTTTCTCAGCAAGGAAAAGGTGAAATGAAAGTCTAGTCTATGACAAAATTGAGTTAAAAACAGGGAGAAAAGCATGCACTTAAAGGTCTATTTATGGAATTGTTTGAAATTGAATTCATTCATGGCCATTTTGAGATGTTAGTGAGATTAACCTTCTTGTTACTATAAAATATTGAGTCAATTGAAAAGGGTGAAAAACTTTCCTTTAATGAACATTGATCACTCAACAAAAAAGGAGAATAATGCTGTTGTGCTTGAAGAACAGAAAGGGTGAAACCTTACTTGAAGAAATATGGGACTTAACGTACAAGATAATCATAATGGATTGGTATTAAAGGCTATTAACTTATCCTCTTTAATCCTTCCTAATGGTAAACAATTTTTCCAATGTGAGGTTTGGATCTTCAAGTTTTCTCAGTACCAACACCAAACTAGAGTGCACATAGTCTTTGTGTAAACTAATCCAAGGAGAAACTCAGAACAAAACCATTGGGCAGGGCACATTGAATTAAGATACGATTCACTTGTTCACCTTTACTTCATTATCACATATTATGAACTTTCTCGTAATAATTAAGTTAACGTAACAGTCTTCTCAAAGATTGTCTTTTGAAGTATGACTGTAAGAGTACTTTATTTTACAGAATTGATTCTAAGAGGCATATTCCTTGAATTGATGACACATCTGCTTTTCATCCTACTCCTATGATGTTGTGTTGAACTTTTTAAATCGTGTCTTTTTTTTTTTTGGTAACTTAAGCATTTGAAGAAACAAATTTTAATATAACTATCTTGATAAGTACGAAAATTTGTCATTATTCACCAACATTATAGCTATCCATTTCCGTAACTTGCTTTTATGATTTTGTCCTCTCGAAATGTATGCTATTGGATAATTTTCACTTGAAATGCTCTGAACGTTAATATGAATGTGTATCTGTCTCCATATCCAGCATTGTTCAACATAACCTTTCAAACATGGTATTTTCAACAGACTTCTTAAAGAAATAAATTATACGATCTTACTTTTGATGCTTGGAGTAGTGGATTCTTTTTGTAAGATCATTCGAACAGGGGTCTCGGAACCTATACCAGAATACCCTTATCGTTTTGCATAATGTGAATGTGAAGGGCAATAGGGGGGAATAAAGGGTTGCGGTGTTAGTTTTCTCGATCCTTTAATTTTTTCCCGATAATTCTCTCCATCACGTAATTTGTATTTTCAAATTGAGATTTTCATCTTTTCGAGACCAATAATTTTGATCTTCTTGATTAAATCTTAGATGGTTATGTCTGTTTTGCAGGTTGTGGATGCTGGTGCTCGTTCCCTTAGAATGATATATCAATCAAAATTGGCCCCAAAGTATGATTTTCTTCAAGTAGAAAACATGGAATTTCTACTATCACTGTTGAATAGTGAGAATGAAAATGTTAGTGGACTTGGTTCTAGTATCATAACACATTCCTGCGAGACAAACATAGAGCAGAAGGCACTGAGTGATGCTGGAGTCGTAAAGAAGCTTGTTTCTCTTCTTGGAGGTTCTCTAAGCCAGAGAGATGCTAGTTTAGAGTCTCTAGCGTCAATTATGAAGGAAAATCCTGAAGTTATCTCAAAGTTTGTTGGAACTGAAAGTGGAAGAGCATTGAGTGGTTTAACTGAGTTAACAAAGGATAGGTACCCTCGGACAAGATTGCTAGCCTGTACGTGTTTGATCGTTATAAGAAACACTTCTCCTTCCTATATTCAAGGTGTTGGAATCAAAACGAAATTGATATTTATATTACTTGAGCTTCTAGATGATCCTGGTCAAGTTGGGGATGAATCAGGCTTTGTTTTATCTAGTTTAATTGCAGAAAAAGAGGATATACAGAAATTAGCATATGAGGCAAATGTAGTTGATAAACTCTGTGACCACTTGCAGAGAGTTTCATCACAGCCCAAACGTTATCAAGGGTTATTTTTGGCACTGGCTGCTCTATGCTCAAAATTGGAATGCTGCAGGTCAACGATCATTTCACACAAGGTCCGTTGTCTCATAGAATGGCGTCAACTTGAAGTTTTGGACTTTTCTTGTGCTGCTGCACTTTTTTGCAGACAGTTGTTTCTTTTCTATATTTCTTTTGTTTATTTAATTTTCATATTTCCTTTACTTTCCATCTTGCATTTCCTAGCCGAGCAGTTCTGAAAGTTAGCTGAACCAGGGACCTGGATGTCTGACATAACCCTTCAAACTGCTCAGATGTATATATCTTCTAATTTTTTTACTTCCTCGTGTTGGGGGGGGGTTCCTTATAGGTGTAGACTACATTATTTGTCAATTGGAACACTGCTAGGGTTCATGTGGACAAAAAACTCACCATTAAAGTGCTTATGCAATCCCCACTAAGGAGAAGCAAGAGAAGAGTCGGAGAGCGAGTTATGACAAAAGATTATCTATAAAGGGTAAGAATTGTGTGGTTAGAGGTACGTGGCTTAGAATGTGGAGGAGAGAAAGAGAAAGAGGTATTAGGGTTTTTTTTCCTTGACTCTAGTGGCTGAGAATCTTCCACTTTTAGCACAAAGAATTTAAATTCTAAAAAAAATTTGAGTTGAAAAGTATGCGAAGAAGAAAGTATGATCTAGGGTTCTAGGAATAAGGCTTAGAATGTGGGAGGAAGATTAGGTGTAAGTGGTTGATAAGGCAATGGAGTTGGAATTGTTGGCTTGCTGGCTTGCTGTTCCAGCACTGTGAATTGTGTCCATGAATATTGGCTAGCATCATTTTTGTAGGTTCAGATTATTGAGGTTGAATGTTGTCGGAGGAGAGAGCTGAATTTGATAACATGGAGTAATGGGGTTGATGACGTTTGTCAGGATCGACCCTAGATGTTGACTTGATTTTTATCTCAAAAAAGTTATATCAACTAACAATCAAAGTTAGTTGATGAATTAGAGAAAAACAGTAGCAAAACAATACTGATGGAGTATGAATTTAGGCAGAAAATAGTAAGAAACAATAAGAACTAGGTGAAGAAGATAAAAGAGCTAGATAGAGAATGACTAAACCATTTTTCCCATTGAAATTCAGATTAAATGCAATTAATGTCTTCTACTATTTATACTACTAGAAGACTTAAAACTAAAATGAACCACTATCTTGGTCCCTAACTATTTTCTCTCACACACAAATGCTACCTTGTCCTTAATCTAAAAACCTCTATTACAATTTAGCAAATCTACAACTAGAATTATGTTATTAAGGCCCTTGGCCTTACTCCTGCCCCCCTTCAAATGATCCATGTACTCATGGATACCAAGCTGTTGTTCCCCTAGCCTTCGCCGTTCATCAAATTTGAAGTGTTGGAATTGGCATAACTCTACCTTTCCATAGCCAAATCCTGTGATGTAAGTAATGAAGAACTTTGTCTCAAGATTCTCTGGAAATGACTTGGGTGTGCCTTGTACACATATTCTATTGCTTCTAAAAACTACAAAAGTAGTCCTGCTTCATCTCTACCTGAAGTTCTTGGCCTAAAATGCTTTAGGCTTCTTGAGTTAATACATTCATGACCCCTTTGAGATTGTCAACAGGCTAAACTAAATTTCATCACAGAGAGTGAAATTCTTTGCTTAAGAGTGGCTCCATGTTTATAATTTTTTCGTGGTACACAATCTCATTTTCTTTCTCATGGAGTATCATCCTTCAAGCTTGAAGATCCACCAAAATGGAACCAAGTTCCTTCAACCAGTAATCACTAAACATTATATCACCAATTTTTAAAGCTATCTTCATCATTTGTGCTTTAACTCCTTCCTTCATGTTCCATTCGAGGTTAGGACTCTCGATTCATTAAGTTTTTAGATATAGACAACAAGGGTTTCCATAAGATTAAAGGACTTAAGGATGAACCTGAGGACCCTAGTGCTTATAGGCATATTAGGAATGACGTATTTAGTAATGTAGTAAAATTAAAGAAATTTGCAGTATGAACATAATTATGCTGAATTGTGTACTTAGTAGAGATGCCTAATCCTGAAATGCAGGCCTTCAACTTTATGATTGATGCCCTAAATCATGATAGTGAGGAGGTACGTGCTGCAGCATGCGTTTGTTTAAAGAATGTCTCTCGGTCAGTCCAGGTGCAATTTTAATTCCAAATATCTGGTTTATTGATTATGGCGTTAGTCTATAGTGATCTTTTCTGATATGATGTCATTCAGCATCTGAGTGCAGGTAGTTTTATGAATGAAGTAATCATCATGCCCTTGGTTCAGCTTTTAGATGATTCTTCTCCTTCTGTGCAGGTACATTTTTTATTTTTTTGTTAGTAATTTCCCTAAATGCAGGATTATTCAGTCTGCAGTGATATTTCGTTGAGGATTGAAACTTATTATTCTTCCTTGCATCTCCTTAGCAGATTTTGGGGTTTTGGGAGGAGTTGGGATGGGAAGATTTTGTTATGTTGCACGTGTTTTTTCATTATGTGGGTGTCTGGACAGAGGAATGAGGGGGATTTTTGTGTTAGATGCACAATCACTGCTTCGGATACGGTTTAATGCTTTGCTTCCCTTAAGGCTTCTATGGGCGCTTTCCTGGGTTTTCATTTCTATTTGCATAAGGTTGGAGGAAGCTCCATTAAGGATTTTGATGTTTTTCACTTCTTCATTTTCTTTTTTACTTTTCCCTTTTCTGAAGGCATCTTGTCCTCGTGCTGCTTTGTAATTTTTTGATTTTTATGAAATGAAATCCTTTTCTTTAAATGGGTTGATTGTTACTTGGGTTTTCTTCTTTAAGGTATGGTTGAGTGATTGGACAAAGTAAAAAGTAGGGTTTGTCTAATAGGGATGTATAAGGGTATGCAAGGGTAGTAATGTCTGATTGTAGGGTTTAAAGGCTAATAAGTTTGAAATATTGTTATAGAATCCAAGGTATCAATCCTAGGGTATGAATTGCATCACACAATCCCATATTCAGCTAGCATATTATATATTTGTAGTAAGAAAACTCGTGAATAAATCTGAAGCGGCATGATATACGCAACATGACAATGTTTATGTAAGCCAATTAACCTAAAAAACTTTATTCAGGTCTCGTGGGTCTTGCAAAGTTTCAAGTTAAACAAATTTTTATATGTTTATCTACATTCAGATTTTCCCCTCTTTTATTTGTAAAATCAAATTTCTTAGAGACTTCTGTTTGCAGATCTGGGAATGATTACTTTCAAACTAAAGTCACTATTTTTTATTTTCAATGTAATACTCCATTTTTAACCAATTAAATTTGATGGGCAGATGGTTCATATATGAATTTCGAAATAAGGTGGACAGTACACTCACAAGTATCAATTAAATAAAGATACCAATTGTCGCATAATAGCTTGCTTTTTGAAGTGGGTAAAGGTTAAAAATTTAAACAAAACAGGAATATATGATATGTCCTATTGGATTTTCCTCTTTAAGATATGGCATGTGAATATGTGATGGAGGTGTCTTTGTAACTTTATAATAAACTATACATATCCAAAAAATAAGAAAAAGAATATAAAGAATCATTTCAATTTATAAAATTGAATATGCCTCTTTATTTAAAAAGTGGTATCAAAGCATAAATCTTTAAAACACTAAATCTTTAGGTTCTTGGATATAGTAGTTTAGTGTCTTACTCCTTTTTTTTTGTTTTGCTATGAGGAGTTTCCCGGTTTTGCAATCAGACTATATCTCCCCACCCCAAACAAAGCTTTCGAAACACGCCGAAACCTGCGGTCCGTGGCTCGTATGCTTTTTTTTTTCAGTGGGTGTTGAACTCTGGACCTCTGGGTTTATAGTTGATCCCATGTTTTCCCTTAAACCAATGAGCCAAGCAGCGGGGTTCTCTTATTCCTTTCTCTGAGCATTTATTGTGTTTCTGATGATTTCTTCGGGATCTGTTCATCATTCTTTTTGTTTCTTCTGCAAACTTGCTAATACTCCCTCCGTCCCAGGATAAAAGTATTTGTGGACTTTTCACGCATATTAAGAAGAGGAATGAAATGACAAAATTGTCCATAATAATGTCATTAATTATTTTCAATGTAGGTGAGAGAGTAACTTTCTAGCTATTCAATTCAAAATATTGTCTATCAATATTTATTAAATATAGAGAGAGAATTAGAATAAGAAAAGTATGAAATATTTAATGCTACGAGCATAATAAGAAAAAATGTGTAAAAATTTGGTTATTAAAGGAGAGTGGACATTTAACATGGACTACTCAAAATAGTAATAATGACTTTTATCATGGGACGGAGGGAGTATTAGATAGGTGCATTGCCAAATAAAAACAATTTGGGCCATTCCCTCTATGGTAACTAAAATTCAGCCAAAATAGTCCAGATGATTTGGCTCATATGGAAACTTACAAAATTAAGCGAAATCTACTTGAATTATTAATTTGATATTTAGTGCGAGTATATTTTAGCCTAATATAGGTCATTTGACTTAATTTTTTTTTATAAACTTCCTTGTTTTCTTAATTATTTAATAAACCTCGTTTTTACTTAAAACATTTCATAAATATGTCCAAGGCTCCACATCACTACTGGTTACTCTAGCTGAACATCAACAAAATAACATTCACTCACTCAATTCGTTATCGGAGCCTCTCTCTCTTCCCATTTCTCCTAAATCTTTTAAGTACTTTCTTGTTAGAGTACTGCCGCTTTGTTATTTTCTTCCCTCTTTCTCATAATTCTCTAAATCTCAATTCTTACTACCCTCCTTAGTAACACAGCCTATATTCACCAACTTTCCAATGCTGTCCTCCACAAAAAACGTCAAATGAAAGTTAGAGCCGTACATATATCCCATGTCAGGAGGCAATCTACTCGTGAAAAAATCGTAGAGGTTTAGGAAAATAATATGGTACAACTAGCTGATAAGCAACAAGGTCAACTGGGGAATAGGTTTACTTAATACCATGTGACAAAAACTGTCAAGGTTGGTGACAAATAGGTGTAAAGGAGGTTATTTCACAGTGAAGTGCGTCAAAAGCAAAGAAAATCAAAATTAGTAAAATTAAAAATCACGTCTAATCTGAAATAACTCCCTAATGCTTCAAGAAAGATATTCACGATTTTAATATAACTTCAAGTGTTCAAATTCTTCACTTTTTCCTGGTACTCTTTTCCTTGAAAAAGGAATCATTCCTTTTTCTCTTAGTAGTCGGTATTATTTAAATCTATTGTAATCATTATCTAAATATGTTTTATCATTTACCTTTATCCTTAGTTTCCCCAAGGCTTGCTTCTGCTTGCTTCTATGTGACTTGACTTATCTATTCCCCGACTGATAAATGTGCCTTAAATAGAAAAAAGTTTAAAAAAATAATTAATATGCAGCTTTCTCTTTCTTTTGTAATCCCATTTCCTAATCTCTAAAGTATTTTCTTCTTAAAAGTATCTCAGCTATGCTCTCTTCTTTCTCTCATTCCTATCACACACACACACACACGCACACAAACACAAGTAAAGACGTTATCTACACTTGAATTACCTAGGGGTGACGAAATATAATACGGTGCAACCATCTAGTGAGCAAGTGATAAGAAACTAGACAAACTATGAAATAAGCTTAGTTTTCAACTTTTGACAAAAGCTGTCAAGCTTGGTGACAAGCGTGTAGGTGCAAAGGAGCTTACTGGACAGTGAAACACATCAAAGGCAATGAAAAGCAGAATTCGTATAAGCACTTCTAATATGAAACTCGAGTTTATTTTTTACAAGTATGTTTTTAATTATTATGGCATAGGTTACTAATTTAGATGTTATGGTAGTGAAAAGGATACAATTGAGGGCAGGGAGTTGGGGTGTTATGTTGGTGATGCAAAAGAGCTTGGACATTAGATGCCGCTTTGCGTGTGGTTATCATATTAGAATATTACAGATGTTAACTGGAGTTTGATTTTGGTTGATTGGTCAGCTATGGTAATGGTGGTTAATACATTTTTTTGGGTGCGTATGTTTGGGAACTTTCTGTTTTTCCCCTTGTGGTGGGTGGTGGAGGTTGTAACTGCAATAATTTCTTAAGCGGACATTTTACTCATTTTCCATATTAATGTTATGAAAATTATGATTCCTAAAGAAGCATTCACCTTAAACAATGTCAATGAGATTTTGTAGAATTGATGATCCTTAAACAGTATGCTACTGTATTATGTTAATGCTAAAAGTTGCATAATTGATAATCCTTCAATTTTCTCTGTTTTTCAGGTTGCTGCCCTTGGTGTAATTAGCAACATAGTGGTTGATTTCGCCATGCACAAGTCAATTTTCATAAAATGTGGAGGCGTTAAACAGCTTGTTCAGCTATCAAAATCTATGGATTCTACTATTAGGGTAAATGCCGTATGGGCTTTGAGAAACTTGATGTTCCTGGCGGACAACAGTTCTAAAGAAGGAATTTTCTTTGAGCTTACAGCAACCACATTAAGAAGCCTTATCTGTGGTAATCTTCATGGCTATATTTTGTTAGGAAAAATGCATTGATTTTATGATACTGTACGCTTACTAATGCACACAAATATTGTACATTCAGACCCAAAGCCTTCTGTCCAAGAGCAAGCTCTAGGCCTTGTTCGCAATCTTGTTGATGGACCTATGAATTCTATTGAGTATGTCTTTGTTGAGGATTGTCTATTACTCCATGCTGTTGGAAGGCAACTGCAGAGTGCTACAAAAACACAAGTTTTAATCCAGGTTAACTCTAGCGCCACAATTTTTTGTTAAAGTGAATAGTTGGAGGTTAATACTGGATTATTTTACACTTTTGGCAGAAAATGACATTGTGTTACCTATTGCTAATATTCCCTCCCCTCCCCCCCCCCCCCGCGCGCGCGCGCGGAAACTCCACTGGTAAACTGCAACAATCATTAGTAAAATGTCTCATGTGAGCCCTTGAATATTAATTCCACTTGTTGGAATGCTGGAATACATTAAACTTTGGCTTTGCTAAGAGCAACTTACAAAGTTTTACTTAGTGATACTCTGAAAACCCCTTTATGGAATTTAAATAGTGACTGTAAGTATCCCTGGTATTATAAACGTTGTAGTCTGTCATTATCACTAATGATATTTTGGGTTGGGTTGGGGTGGGGGGTGGGGGGTGGGGGGAGTTGGGAGAACAGTGATAGGATGATGCACTTTTATGGAAAAATAGTACTCGTAACATGGCAGAGATGTAAAGTAGCCATATTTTTGACACTCTGAAAGCTTTGCTAGGTTGATATACACATCCACTGTTACGTGAAAATGGTACTCGTAACATGTGTACATTTATGTAGTTGCTTAAATTTGTTTTATTGCTTATGAATTATAATAGATTATGAACATCCTTTTGATATAGGGAATGTACATCCTTTGCAATGTGGCATCTGGGAACGAGATCCACAAGGAAGCAGTTACGCACCAACTCTTGCCACAAGCAGACAATGAGACCCAATCTGTCATGGTCAAGTTCTTGCAGGATAATGACAGTCGATTACGTACAGCTGCTGTCTGGACATTAGTAAATCTCACCTCTCCTAGCAACCCTGGTGCGTCTGGTCGGGTTGCAAAACTGAAAAATGCTGGTGTAGTTCACCAATTGAAGACTATGGTCAGCGATCCCTGCCTAGAAGTAAAGGTCAATATCATGATTTATATAGTTAACATTGTCATACTTTATTTTTTGTCATCTGATTCGTCTTCCCCCCCCTTCCCCTTTTCCCTCGTTTTCCCAGCTTCGTGTAAGAACGGCACTTGGGCAATCTATGACTTTTGGCGATGGCTTGACATGATCGTCTTTCTCTCAATATGTTGAACTCAACTGCCAACTACAAGAAACTGATGCAAAATGGTGGTTTATCTGACCTGTAGAAGCATGCAACAGAGTATGGTTCATAGAGGTTTCTCATGCCCATTAGTCAGGGTCATAGAGATCAGACATGTATTTTAGTATCATTATTATAGTAAAAAAAACTGTAAATTTTGATTTTGTTTCCAATGAATTGAGCTCTATAATGATCTCATACATGGAATTTGATTTTTTTTTTTTTGCTATAATATACTGAAATTCTATTATTTTCTCTCTTGTACCTAAAACCTTGCGAGTAATTTTTTATCATCAAGTCATGAGAGGCTGGTAATTTGAATTTTCTCAGCGAAAGATATTATTTTTTTTACTGATTTTGAAGGCTCAATATGGGTACATGGAAATTGATATTTTTACATAAAAATTGATATTTTTATGTTATCTCTCTCACATGAATAGTGAGTGGGTCTCACCTTTATGTGAGAGAGACTTGTATGGAATATTATTTTAACATGTAGAAATATTAATTTCTTAGGCACAAGTGCAAATTTCTAGAGTTGTAAAAATATAAAATTAAATCTAAATCTGTTGGATCCAGTTTATATTTTTTCATAAATAAGAATATTTACTACCTTTTTGCCAAGAAAACAAGTAAATGTTTTAAGCAAATTGCATTGATATTAGGAATGGATGTCTCCAAACTTTGCTAGATATTGGGACGCAGAGGGACTAGTATTTACTTCCCTGTCTCAGCTACGGCCCATTATAGTTAAGTAAATAAGTAGAAGGGTTAAGTTCAGATGAACACTTGGGATTTGAGCGATTTTTTACTTAAACACCTGTAGTCAGTAAAGTTACATTTAAACTCTCAATTTTTTGAGTTGAAGTGAATAACTACTTTCTGTCATAACTCTGTTACTTAAGTTGGATAAAGACTTAATTACCCTCTTATATATAAACGACAGATGCTGGAATATGCGAGGGAAATTTAAGACAATAAAAAGAACAAAAATTGTGCATTACTAGCAAAGTAAATAGAAATTTCAGACAATAAAAATGAAGACTTCATTGAACAATCCATTGTCAATTCTTCACAAGTTCCTACAAGTCTCCACAGAACCTTAAAATTTCTCGTCCAACAGTGGATTCAACTTATACAGATCATTCTTTTCAAAACAAAGCCAGATTTTTGATTGGTAGGCGGTCAAAGCTGCCCTTGTCATCAACATTATATCCCATGCTTATGCTTTTGTCACTATTTACCTGAAAAAATCAAGTAACAAGAATTTTGAGGCTAAACCATTGTGAACATGAAAATTAATGCGAGGATAAACAGAGCTTTAAAGTGAGGAACCGGGAAGAGATTTTCCGGCGAATTCACAATGAAGAGATTTTCATTGTGAACATGAAAATTAAAGCGAGGATAAGAGTTCAAAACTGACAAGAATTGGAGTCAAGTAGCACGATAGACAGATTACCTCACTGGTTAAAAATCAACCAAACATGTTTCAACCATAGAACTTCATTCCAAAATGTTGTGTACTTAAACAAGTTTCCAAAAATTATATAATTACAATTAAGAAATAAAAACCCAAATTTGATCATCACAAATAAAAATCGCTTAGTAGAAGAAAACCCAAATTTGATCTTTACAAATAAAGCCATCTCACCTCTGATTCGTAACTGGGCAGCCTTCTGATTCGCCGCAATTTTGACCAAATTTTCCCGTTTAATATTTGATCAGTGAGATGCTTGCAAAGGAAAAAACTCAAATAAAATATGAGAAAGGTTTTGACCCGAATATTGGTTCCGACTGGCAAAGACGAAGCTCTGTTTAACTTTTTGCCATTGGAGGTTGTTGAGGTCAGTGCTGGATTTTGGTGGCGGCGACGGCAGAATTTGCCGGAAAATCTCTTCCCGGTTCCTCACTTTTTCTGATAAAAAAAACACAAACAATCACCTGATCAAAAATCCACCAGAACTAAAATCAGTTCAAGATTTGAGAAATGGAAAGATGAATAGGGAGAACATGACAGATCTGAACGCATCCTCTTCCAAACCATCAACCTCATCAAATCATCAAGTTCTGAAACCCAACCAGCCCAAACAAAGCCACTACTTCAGATCATAACTTCTAGGACCGAGATTCATCTTAATCAAACCCCCTACTAATCCGAACAGAGAAACCCCACAATCTAAAAGCCCACGGACTTGGCTTATCATAGATCGAAAAACGAATTTCGGGAAGGTTCTTCATTTCAGCCGTCGGAGGAGCATGAATAGCACCCAGCATGATAAAGAGGAGAGGAAGGAGAAGAGATGGTGGGCCGAAGAGAAGGAAAGGGAGCGAGGGAGGGAGTTCAAGGGTATTTTAAATATTTTCTAATTTTTTTTTACTGTTACACCTTCTTTCTGCGTGTTTTTGGCGTCTGACATGTACGCACGATTAATTTAGATGAAAAAGGTAACGTTTTCACTTTAACTCAAAAAATTGGGAGTTTAAATGTAGCTTTACTAACTACAGGTGGTTATGTAGAAAACCGCTCAAACTCCAGGTGGTCATCTGAACTTAACTCAAAGTAGAAAGACACTTCTGTCCTGTAAGTTGCCACGCACTTTCAAAAACCTCCCTAAAGTTTATATTTTTGTCAATTAAGTCCTTAAAATGATATTTTTTTCGCGATTCCGTTCTTTCTGCCCGATATAACCCCTACCCGATCTATTTTTGACTAAATTTTGACTCAACCCGACCCACCCCAATTTTTAATATTTTAAGATAAAATAAATATTTTTAATATTTTAAAATAAAAGTTTATCATCACTTTTATCGCTGAGACTCAGCTCAATAAATAATCCACATTACTGAATTATCCATGCACTACAGGCCAATGATATTTATTAGTATCACATCCACGAATTATTCATGCACTACGGGCCAATGATATTCATTAGTATCACATCCACGAATTATCCATGCACTACGGGCCAATGATATTCATGTTATCACCAATGGTCATGATTGTAAAACCCCAAATTATTAAATGAAATTTAATTTCCTCTATTTATTATTTTGAAATAGTAAGGGTTTATTTGATTAATGTGGTTAGTTATGGGTAAAATGCGCAAATATTTCAAATAAGCAAGTGGTTATAAAATATTCATTGTTGTCGGAAAATATTCGTTTGGTCATGGAATATTCTTCCTGTCGGGGAATATTTATACGACGGCGAAGTCTTTTGTGGGCCCCATAACGAAAAGTGATTGGATGAAGAAAACGACAAGTATAAGTTGTTTATAAATAATGGCGCAGTTGTTACCGTTAATACTGTTGGAATACCCGGTGGTTAAAACACAGTAATACGCGTGGTTGCACAGTAGCACACGGTATTGCACCAATTATTGATTCTTACGTAAGAAGGCACTACTCAATAATTGTTACAGTAATTACTGTTCAGTATTTTATTGATTCAATAATTACTACGTTGATATTTTATATTACTATTGTTACAATAATTGCCATTACACAGTATTTTCTATTATCGGAGCAATAATTCATATTATCTGAATAATATTATTAGATAACATTATTGGTAATGTCTAGAAAGTTCTGTCTAAGGAGAGGTTTGATCATCTAATTGCGCGCCAGTAAGGAGAAATCCTTATTGGAAAACCCCCTCTTTCCTAAGAACTGCCTGGTTGTCAGTAATGTGATTCTGTAATATTATTTGTGAATAATTAATTATTGATTTATATGATGAGGAAAATATTAATTTTATGTGGATATAGATGGAGAAAATTTTTAATGTGACAATTGTTGTAAATTAATATTTTATCTTTTTCTGATAAAAAAAATTCATTTAAATATATTATTTTAATAATATATTGATGGTGATATTTTTACAATGAATGTGAGATATATGAGTATATAAGGAGTAAGATTATTTTTGTGGTATTAAATGATTAACACATGTTTTGTGTGTCGGTTGACCTCAATTCTTGACCGAAATTTGATTATAGCTTATAAAATCGTCCGTTTGTGGATTTCGGTCAATTTTTGTTTGGAATTTAGAAAAACTTTCTTCTGTAAAGTTGTAGAGAATAAAATTTTCCTATAAAAAAAATATGTGGTTCAAATTTTTCTGATAAAAGGACTATTTATTGTGAATTATTAAAGTTCCGAAGTTTCGAAATAATTAATTTTTGAAAGTTTTAATTATTTTTAATTACAAAATCGTTTTTTTTGCTTGGTGGGCTGCATTAAACATGTGCAAGGTGGCTGAATTCAGATTCAAGAGGTGGGCTTGACAATTTTGTAAATATAATTATATTATATTAAATTTTCTACTTTGATGTTCTAATCAATTTTCTATAAATATGGTGCTTAAGTTATAATTGAAAATCACACCAGAAACTGAAATCTTCTCTCTCTTTCTCTCTCGATATATTGAGTGTATTCTTGTGAGTATTTTGATACTTTGAGTGTTGCTATACGGTGCAAGTTCAAGCCATAGCTTATATCTGGTGTTTCAACTAGAAGTACTATTTTTACGAGGTAAGGGATATTATTTTCTTTTATAAATGATATTATTTCTTTAATATCATTAAGCCGAAATATTGTTATGAATTTTTATCAAATTTAAAACTTTTTGTGTCGGGGTTACTATTCACGTATACGGCACTATTCACGAATACGACACTGTTCATCGAAAAATAGAATTTTTTGTTTTTGTCCAAAATATCTATAATGGATACTAGCTTTGATTGTATTCATATTTTGATCATTATTAAATTTTACTTCACTATGATTATTTATGAGTATTTTTGAATTTGGACAAACTAAAGTACGAATCCTTAATCCTTAATCCTTGTCCTTTTGTTTCACTGGATTCGTTTCTTTTAAAAAGTATTGTTCATCATTCTTAGTCCTAAATGATGATGATCTTTGGCCTGTAGTACAAAGATTAATGATTTCTGATGAATATCTTTGGCCTGTAGTGCAAAGATGAACAGGTGTTTAGATGAACATGACCAACTGGTAAATATCTTTGGTCTGTAGTGCAAAGATGAATATTTAATTTCAGATATATATTGATTTATGTTACAGGGATAAAATATTGATGATGGAATTTTTAAATTTATAGATAATAGTAGATTTCATTTTGTACGTAACTCTTCTATGAATTATTGTTTCCGCTGCGAATATTGGATTAAAACTTGTTCTATTGTATTCTATTAAATTTTTTCCATGTTGAAGACTAACGATAATTTGTTCTATATTATCTTAGTCATAATATTCTTTACTGGGCTAGTTGAGCTCACCCTTTTCTTTTTTGTTCCATTTTTCTTCTCAGGAGGCGAGAATGTTGCGAGTACTAGTCGGAGTATGAAATGAAGGTTTTTGTGAGACCCCAGATTTTATGAATAAATATTTAATTTTCTCGAAATAATTATGGTGTGGATTTGATATAATATTATAGTTGTGGGTATTATTTATAAATTTTGCAAAGTAAGCAAGTTGTTTTAAAATATTCGTTTGGTCGGGAAATATTCTTTTTGTCGAGAAATATTCGTACGACGGCACAATCATTGGTGGACCCCACAACAGAAGTATAGTCGTAGTTAGAAAACGACAAAATTATCTTTCTATAAAAATAACGGCTGAGGTGTTACCGTTAAAACCGTTAAAACTGTTGAACTATCCGGTAGTAAAAGTACAGTAATACGCGTGGTTGCATAGTAGCACACGGTATTGATTATTGATGCTTACGTGAGAAGTCACTCAGCTATACTCAATTATTGCTACAGTAATTGCTGCATCATATCTTTTAAATTATTGTCATAGTATCATCTGTATAATATGTTATATTATTAAATCAATAATTGAGACGTTGTGGTAAGTTTGGTTATTTTTATGGGGGCCCATATGTCATCATCTAAGAGTCTCTTCGTCAATATTAATTACCGTCGTCAATAGTAATTACCGTTGTCAATAGTATTTACCTTGGTCAATAGTATTTACCTTGGTCAATAGTAATTACCTTCGTCAATAGTATTTACCTTGGTCAATAGTAATTACTTTCGTCAATAGTAGTTGTCCCTTCAATATTACCAAGAGTCATTTGACCCTTCGTTAAGACCAAGAGTCATTTGACCCTTCGTTAAGACCAAGAGCCACCCTCAGTTTTTCTATAAATAGAGGCCTAGGGCTTCATTATTTTTCACGAATTCATTCAAGCTATAGAGAGAGAAAGTATAGAGAGAATAAGAGAGAGAGAATAAAAGTATTCTGCTACTTCACTTTTCCAATATCCAGTTCTTTTAAGGTAGGGAATATTATTTCTTTTATATTCATGAAGAGAACTTCTGTTATTCCATTCTTTATTATTCTGTTGGAATAACCAGTATACGCGGTCTACCCTATACTTGGTGATATTCTTCTATTATTCTGTTGGAATATCCTATCTGTGTGTTTTACACCGGACCTGGTTCCGTCATTATTATTATTCTGTCGGAATATCCTGTCTGTGTGTTTTACACCGGACCTGGTTCCATTATTTATTATACTGTTCTTTATTATTCTGTCGGAATATCCTGTCTGTGCGTTTACGCCGGACTTGGTTCCATTATTTATTATTATGTCGGAATATCCTGTCTGTGCGGTTACGCCGGACCTGATTCCATTATTTATTATTCTGTTGGAATAACCTGTCTGTGCGGTCTATCGCATGCATGGTGATTTCTTTTGTTATTCCATTCTTTATTGTACTCAGTTGGTTAAGTTTTGACTTCTATACTCCATGAAATTTGTGGAATATCCTTGATAATTGCGTTTCATCCAGTATCTTTTCATGAAAATATTCTTCTAAGTATTCTTGAATTTTACTCCACAAAGCAGTATCATGTTGACAATTTGGACGTTGTTACTTCTTGGATAAATTAATTCTTGAACTTGTTTTATTGAATTCTTATATCATTGTCATCATCCTCATGTTTATATTCTGTTGAAAGTCATCTGTGGCCTGTAGTGCACAGATGGACTTGGTATGATTATGACCAGGGATTATTCGGTATAATCATGACCGTAATGTTACAAATGATGTGGTAAAAGTCCTCATTGGATCGTAGTGCATTGATGGACAGTTGTTGGCATGATCATGACCATTAATGAATATACGAATATCCTTGACCGTAGTGCAGGGGTGATTCGATGATGTGGATTATTTTATTAAGCTGAGTCCCAGCGATCACAGTGTTGGAAAATCTTTTAAATCATAAAAGATTGTAGAGTTTATTTTCTACTTGACTCTTTTAATGGATTGCTTGTTCCGCTGCAGTTAAACTTGATGTCTATTATATTTTATCAGTTTAACATTGTTGAAGGCTAATGATAATTTATTCTGCATTATCTTAGTCATAATATTTCTTACTGGGCTAGTTGAGCTCACCCTTTCTTTCACTGTTCTCTTCAGGAAATGAGAACGTAGCTGGGGCAAGTCGGGGAACGGAGTGATGGTCCGAATGATAGTATTAGTTAGTAGTCCTCACTATTCTATGTAATAGTGTGTTAATAAATGTAATGAGGACTCTTTTTGAGTATGAATACTCTCTAGAAGATAATATTTATATTTAAACTCACAGCATATGTTTTGTCGTATTGTACACGACTATTGTATAATTAAGTTGTATTTGAATTTTGTACCATGTAAGTGGCGACCCAAGATGGGTGATGTATACCTGATTTTGGGGGCGTCACAGTTGGTATCAGAGCTTAGGGATATGATCACTGGCTAGGATGTGAGAATAGAACTAGGAGGGGAGAGACGGGGAATTCCTTCGCTAGTATGACCTACCTAAGTTTATTTGGTATTTAATTGGCCGGTCAAAGTATATGGATAATATGTTATTTGTTAATTAACCTTTGTTTTGTTGCAGTATTTGCAAATGGCATCCAAAAATGTTGAGATAAACAATGAAGCACATGAGACCATTGAATCACCAACGATCAATGCTCAGGGTAATGTGCAACCAGAGGACAATAATCCTCATGAAAATAATAACACCGATGAAATGGTGAATGATGGGATGGTCAGAGACTTTATGCAATTCATGCAACAACAAAATAACTCTCAGACGGTCACCGCTAAGCAGTTCAAGGAGCAATTCATGCAACAACGAGCGAGAACGGCTCCTATCCAAAATGAAGGAGGAAACAATGGCAACCCACGGTTGGTCACCGCTAAACAATTTAAGGAGCTAGGACCACCGGAGTTTTTGGAAAAGCCAGAACCACTTAAGGCGGAGACGTGGTTAAAGCAGATCACCAAGATATTTGATGTCTTGGGATGCTCTGAGGAGCAAAAGGTTCCCTTTGCCACTTTTATGTTACGTGAAGAGGCAGATTACTGGTGGGAATCTGTAAAACGTACCCAGCCTGACGCACTTAAGATGTCTTGGGAGAAGTTCCAAGAACTGTTCAATGACAAGTACTTTCCCGAAAGTATTCGTCACATGAAGGAGGTGAAATTTATCAAGTTGGAGCAAAACAACATGACCGTGTCGCAGTACGAAGCCAAGTTTGTCGAGTTGTCCCGATTTGCATCCCACTTGGTGGATAATGAAGAGAGAATGACGCGGATGTTTTTAAGAGGTTTGAAACCGGAGATACGTCAATATCTTATTTCTCATAAACTGTGTTTGTATTCAGATATTGTGAATAGGGCTCAGTTAGTGGAGCGCGATAACGAGTCAACGCAACCAAAAGAGAGCAGCCGAAAAAATGATAATACTAGTGATAACAGTCATCAAAGCGGTGACAATAAGCATGGAGGGAATCAACATGCCAGAAATGGTAACCACTTCAATGGTAATCATGGTCAAAACAATAAGAATGGACATTTCAAGAAGAAAAAAGTCAATAATGATGGAAAGACGTCAGCACCAGCACCCGTTGTTAAGGAAGGAGAACGACCACCTATCATATGCTTCAAATGCGGAGGGGAGGGACACATCAGTCCAAACTGCGCGATGCCATCCAAAGCATGCTATAATTGTGGAAGAGAAGGTCACTTAGCCCGATTTTATCGTTCACCGAAGACAAGTTCAGATAGGATGGAGGCACCAAAGACCGTCCCAGAAAAGCCAAAGCCAGTAGTTTAAGAGAGAGCATTTTTTTCGTGACGAGGAACCTGAATAAAATTATCACGGGTATGTTAGTCATAAACTCTTGCGAAGTCTATACCGTGTTAGATACCGGTTCTACTCACTCTTTTATTTCACCTAGTTGTGTTCAATATTTGAACTTAACTCCGGAGAAGTTAGACTTTGATTTTTCTGTTGAAATTCTGTTGGGAGAAACCTTTGTTACCTCCACTATTTATAAATCTTGTTCAAATCAACACTTTCACGTTACCTGTTGATCTTATCTCTTTGAAAATACTTGCATTGATGTGATTTTTGGAAACGATTGGTTAACTGCTCATCATGCTTTTCGTAAGGTTGTTAGCTTTCATATTCCTAACCAATCTGTTATGCAAATTCAAAGTAACCAAACCACTAAAGTCAATCATTGTCATATCAAGCCATAAGTAAAAATCCCCGTTCCTTTCATTGTTAACTTCCTGGTGTGGAATGCACCGAAGCTAGACTTTCCGTAGGAGACGTTGTAAATGACGATGGCAAGTTGATAGGTATCAATGTGACGTGTTATCCAAGTCTTGGATGAGGATCACAGTTTGGAACGATATTTCTATTGTTAATAAATTTCTTGACGTATTCTTGAAGACTTCTTAGCCTACCCCAGAGCGTAAAATTGAATTTTGTATTGACCTCAGTACAAAACCCATTTCTTAAACCCTCAAATATTTCTTCAACTAAAACGAACGTATTATGCGCCAAAGACGTTGGCTCGAGCTGTTGAAGATTACGACCGTACCATTCAATATCATTGTGAAAGAACGAACGTGGTAGCTGACGTGTTGAGTAGAAGATCGTATGTGTTTACGAGGGCGATGTTGTTAAAACAAAGACTCATTTCGTATAACTTACAAATGACGAAGATAGAGTTAAAGACTCGAGGGACCCATATGAAGATAACGAATATACGAGTAAAATCGACTTTAATCGATAACGTTAAAGCCGTTCAAGCTACACACCCGGAGCTGATGAATGTAAGAAGGTTCAAGAGGGCGTTATTCTAGAAGCAAGAATTGCCAAAGGGAGGAAATCTCAACCCTCGATGTAATTGACCCATTTAAAATCCTCGATCGAGTAGGAACTATGGCTTATAGACTCGTTTTACCGCCAAGCATGTCGTGTGTTCATAACGTTTTTTTTTTCACGTATCGATGTTACGTAAATATGTGGACGGCCCAAACAACATTATTAATTTAGAACCGGACGAGATAGCGGATGATTTAATGTTTGAGGAGATACGTGTTAAAATCTTGGATAAGAAGGATCATATTCGACGCTCAAAGGTTATACCTCAAGAGTTAGAATTTGAAGTGAAGTCAATATATCCTCACCTATTCGGCAGACCAGGTATGTACGTAAATTTCGAGGACGAAATTCCATAAGGAGGGGAGATTGTGAGACCCCAAATTTTATGAATAAATATTTAATTTTCTCGAAAAAATTATGGTGTGAATTTGATATAATATTATAGTTGTGGGTATTATTTATAAATTTTGCAAAGTAAGCAAGTTGTTTTAAAATATTCGTTTGGTCGGGGAATATTCTTTTTGTCGGGAAATATTCGTACGACGGCACAATCATTGGTGGACCCCACAACAGAAGTATAGTCGTAGTTAGAAAACGACAAAATTATCTTTCTATAAAAATAACGGCTGAGGTGTTACCGTTAAAACCGTTAAAACTGTTGAACTATCCGGTAGTAAAAGTACAGTAATACGCGTGGTTGCATAGTAGCACACGGTATTGATTATTGATGCTTACGTGAGAAGTCACTCAGCTATACTCAATTATTGCTACAGTAATTCCTGCATCATATCTTTTAAATTATTGTCATAGTATCATCTGTATAATATGTTATATTATTAAATCAATAATTGAGACGTTGTGGTAAGTTTGGTTATTTTTATGGGGGCCCATATGTCATCATCTAAGAGTCTCTTCGTCAATATTAATTACCGTCGTCAATAGTAATTACCGTCGTCAATAGTATTTACCTTGGTCAATAGTATTTACCTTGGTCAATAGTAATTACCTTCGTCAATAGTATTTACCTTGGTCAATAGTAATTACTTTCGTCAATAGTAGTTGTCCCTTCAATATTACCAAGAGTCATTTGACCCTTCGTTAAGACCAAGAGTCATTTGACCCTTCGTTAAGACCAAGAGCCACCCTCAGTTTTTCTATAAATAGAGGCCTAGGGCTTCATTATTTTTCACGAATTCATTCAAGCTATAGAGAGAGAAAGTATAGAGAGAATAAGAGAGAGAGAATAAAAGTATTCTGCTACTTCACTTTTCCAATATCCAGTTCTTTTAAGGTAGGGAATATTATTTCTTTTATATTCATGAAGAGAACTTCTGTTATTCCATTCTTTATTATTCTGTTGGAATAACCAGTATACGCGGTCTACCCTATACTTGGTGATATTCTTCTATTATTCTGTTGGAATATCCTGTCTGTGTGTTTTACACCGGACCTGGTTCCGTCTTTATTATTATTCTGTCGGAATATCCTGTCTGTGTGTTTTACACCGGACCTGGTTCCATTATTTATTATACTGTTCTTTATTATTCTGTCGGAATATCCTGTCTGTGCGTTTACGCCGGACTTGGTTCCATTATTTATTATTCTGTCGGAATATCCTGTCTGTGCGGTTACGCCGGACCTGGTTCCATTATTTATTATTCTGTTGGAATAACCTGTCTGTGCGGTCTATCGCATGCATGGTGATTTCTTTTGTTATTCCATTCTTTATTGTACTCAGTTGGTTAAGTTTTGACTTTTATACTCCATAAAATTTGTGGAATATCCTTGATAATTGCGTTTCATCCAGTATCTTTTCATGAAAATATTCTTCTAAGTATTCTTGAATTTTACTCCACAAAGCAGTATCATGTTGACAATTTGGACGTTGTTACTTCTTGGATAAATTAATTCTTGAACTTGTTTTATTGAATTCTTATATCATTGTCATCATCCTCATGTTTATATTCTGTTGAAAGTCATCTGTGGCTTGTAGTGCACAGATGGACTTGGTATGATTATGACCAGGGATTATTCGGTATAATCATGACCGTAATGTTATAAATGATGTGGTAAAAGTCCTCATTGGCCCGTAGTGCATTGATGGACAGTTGTTGGCATGATCATGACCATTAATGAATATACGAATATCCTTGGCCGTAGTGCAGGGGTGATTCGATGATGTGGATTATTTTATTAAGCTGAGTCCCAGCGATCACAGTGTTGGAAAATCTTTTAAATCATAAAAGATAGTAGAGTTTATTTTCTACTTGACTCTTTTAATGGATTGCTTGTTCTGCTGCTGTTAAACTTGATGTCTATTATATTTTATCAGTTTAACATTGTTGAAGGCTAATGATAATTTATTCTGCATTATCTTAGTCATAATATTTCTTACTGGGCTAGTTGAGCTCACCCTTTCTTTCACTGTTCTCTTCAGGAAATGAGAACGTAGCTGGGGCAAGTCGGGGAACGGAGTGATGGTCCGAATGATAGTATTAGTTAGTAGTCCTCACTATTCTATGTAATAGTGTGTTAATAAATGTAATGAGGACTCCTTTTGAGTATGAATACTCTCTAGGAGATAATATTTGTATTCAAACTCACAGCATATGTTTTGTCGTATTGTACACGACTGTTGTATAATTAAGTTGTATTTAAATTTTGTACCATGTAAGTGGCGACCCAAGATGGGTGATGTATACCTGATTTTGGGGGCGTCACAGTTTTAGAAAGTCGTTTTAGTAGTCCTCACCATTTTTGTAAAATAATGTATCAATAATTGTAGTGAGGACTTATTTGAGTGTGGATATTGTCTAGATGATAATATTTGTATTTAAACTCACAGTTTTTATGTTGTATTAATAAATTTGTAGTTGTTTCTGTACCATGTATTTTGACGACTCAGAATGAGTGTTGTATACCTATTTTGGGGGCGTCACAATTGGTAACAGAGCTTAGGGATATAATCTCTAGCGGAGATCGGGGAATAGAAATAGAAGGGGAGAAACGAGTAAATCCTTCGCTAGTGTGTCCTACCTAAGCTTATTTGTTGGTCGGTCATAATATAGGGATATTATATGATATGTTAATTTGTTAAATTAACCCTTGTTTTATGGCAGTATTTGAGAATGTCGACTGAGAATGTTAACAGTAGAGTAAATGAGACCGTGGAGACACCTTTGCTCACCAACGAGGAGAACGTGTAACAGGCTGGCAATGTTCCTCCTATAAACAACACCACTGAGCAAACGATGAACGATGAGATATTTAGAAGTTTTTGCGATTCATGCAAAACCAGACGAAGGAGATTCCTGTTCAAAATATAGGAAGAAACAATGGTAACGCACAACTGGTCACAGCCAAGCAGTTCAAAGAGTTGGGACCACCAGAATTCTGGGGAAAGCCGGATCCGATTAAGGCGGAGACGTGGGTTAAGCAAATTACCAAGATATTCGATGTCTTAGGATGCACGGAGGAACAGAAAGTTCCATTCGCCACTTTTATGTTCCGTAATGAGGCAGATTACTGGTGAGAATCTGTGAAGCGTACCCATCTAGCCGCACTCAGCATGTCTTGGGAGACATTTTAGAAACTGTTCAATGACAAATACTTTCCTAAAAGTATTCGTCATATGAAGGAGGTAGAGTTTATTAGATTGGAACAAAACAACATGACAGTGTCCCAGTACGAGGCGAAGTTAGCGGAGTTATCCAGGTTTGCACCTCATTTGGTGGAGAATGAGGAACGTATGACGTGGATGTTTCTGAGAGGTTTGAAACCCGGCATACGTCAATATCTCATTTCACATAAATTTTCTCTATATTCAGATGTTGTCAACAGGGCTCAATTATTAGAGCGAGATAACGAGTATGGTCAACCGAGGGATCACAACCAGGATCATACCGGTGCCAGCAGTCATCAGAACAACGATAACCAGCGGAGAAAGAAGAATACGGACAAGAGCGGCAATCACTCTGGTGGTAATCATGACCATGAGAATAGAAGAAGCGAGTCGAGAGGAGATTTTAAAAAGAGGAGATTCAACAATGACAATATGAAGACGTCAGCACCAGCAGGAACTGATTCCAAGGGAGGAGAATGACCACCAGTCATATGCTATAAGTGCGGAAAAGAAGGACATATCAGCCCAAACTGCCCATAACAGTTTAAGGTATGTTATAATTGTGGAAAGGAAGGACATATCGCTCGAGATTGCACTGTAGCAAAACCAAGTTCAGCGGGGACGGTGACTCAAAAGGCTGTCCCAGAAAAGTCAAAGTCAACGGTTCCTGGAAGAGCGTTTGTCGTGACTGGTCATCATGCAAGGAACCCAAACGAGGTGATCACGGGTAAGCTAATCATAAATTCATGCAAAGTTTATACCTTACTAGATACCGGTGCTACTCATTCATTTATCTCTCCTGCTTGTGCTCATTGTTTAAACTTGACTCCGGAGAAATTAGATTTTGATTTATCTGTAGAGACTCCGTTAGGAGAAACTTTCATCACATCCACTGTTTATAAATATTGTTTGATTCAAGTTGGCACCATTACCTTACCTGTTGACCTTATCTCTTTAAAGATACTTACTTTTAATGTGATTTTAGGGATTGATTGGTTAACTACTCAACATGTCAAAATTGATTGTTTTCGTAAGATTGTTAGTTTTTGTGACGCCCCCAAAATAGGTATACAACACCCATTCTGAGTCGCCAAATACATGGTACAGAAAGCAAACTACAACTTCAATAATACAATTGTCGTGCAAAATACGACAACACATACTGTGAGTTTAAATATAAATATTGTCTTCTAGACAATATCCACACTTAAATAAGTCCTCAATACAATTATTCAAACACTATTTTACAGAAATAGTGAGGACTGCTAAAACATCTTTCTAGAACCATCACTCCATACCCCGACTAGATCCTGCTATGTTTTCACCTCCTGAGAAGAAAAATGGAACAAAAAGGAAAAGGGTGAGCTCAACTAGCCCAGTAAAGAATATTATGACTAAGATAATATACAACAAATTATCATTAGTATTCAACAGGGAAAAATCTGATAGAATATAATCGACAACAAGTTTTAGATCAACAACTACAGCGGAAACAGCAAACCATTAGAAGAGTCAAGTTGAGAAAGAATTCTACTATCTTCTAATATTTAAAAGTCCATCATCAATATTTTATCCCTGTAACATCAATCAATATACATCTTGAATCAAATATTCATCTTTGCACTACAGGCCAAAGATATTCATTTATAACACCAGTCGGTCATGTTCATCTCAACACCTGTTCATCTTTGCACTACAGGCCAAAGATATTCATCAGGTAATCATACATCTTTGCACTACAGGCCAAAGATATTCAGTAATATCATAATTTAGGACCGAGGATGATGAAAAATATCTTAAAAAAAATGAATCCAGTGAGACAGAAGGACAAATAGTAGGGATTCGTATAACAGTTCATCCAAGATCAATAATACTTCATAATAATCAATTGTGAAGCAGAATTCAAAAATAAAGATCAAAACATGGATACAGTCAAAGATAGTAACCATAATAGACATCTTGGACAAAAAGGGAAAATTTTATTTTTCGGTGAATAGTATCGTATTCGTGAATAGTGCCGTATACGTGAATAGTACCGTATACGTGAATAGTAACTCCGACACAAAAAGTTCCAAATTTAATAAAAAAACTTATATCAATATTTCAGCATAATGATATTGAAGAAAATAATATCATTTAAGAAGAAAATAATATCCCTTACCTCAAAATATCAGTACTTCTGGTCGGAATACCGGTATAAGGCTGAAAGAAACTTGCTCTGATGAATAGAAACTCTTAAAGTATCTAAATACTCACAAAATACACTCAATAATCTAGAGAGAGAAAGAGAAAAAACTTGTTTCTGGTGTGATTTTCAATTCTAACTTAGCCCTCTATTTATAGAAAAATGTTAGCACGCCGAAGCAAACTTAACCTGTAATATGATGACTTTACCTACTACTATTCCCACCTACCACATTTGAATAAAAATCTCAGCACATTTCTTCACCAACCAAGAGTGGGGCCCACCAATTCTAGAATTTTTTACCAAAATGATTAACTCCGAAAATTCAATAATTTCTGAACCAGTCATCTCGTAAAATTCATAATAAATTATACGTTCATTTTTAACGGTTCAAAATTTGTGGACATATATATGTATAACATATCCAAAAATTACCACGATCTAACGGTCGGATTAAAAATTATAACCTCCGCAAAATATCTCAAAAATCCTGATTTTTAATACCACCATTCCGACAAAAATATTGATAAAAACCTCAACATTAACTCCTTTATTTTTAACCACAAAAATATATCCCTTATTTATATCCACATAAAATAAATATTTTCTTATCATATGAATCAATAATTAATTATTCACAAATAATATTATAGAATCACATTTATGACAACCAAGCCGTTCCCAGGAAAGAGGGGGCTTTCCAATAAGGATTTCTCCTTACTGGCGCGCAATTAGATGACCAAACCTCTCCTTAGACAGAACTTTCTAGACATTGTCAATAATGTTATCTAATAATATTATTCAAATAATATGAATTATTGATCTGATAAAGAAAAATACTGTGCAGCAACAATTATTGAAACAACAATAATATAAAATATCAACGCATCAATTATTGAATCAATAAAATAAAATATTGAATAATAACTACTGTAACAATTATTGAGTAGTGCCTTCTTACGTAAGAATCAATAATTGGTGCAATACCGTGTGCTACTGTATTTTAACCACCGAGTATTCCAACAGTATTAACGGTAACAACTACGCCGTTATTTATAAACAACTTATACTTGTCGTTTTCTTCATCCAATCGCTTTCCGTTATGGGGCCCACACAAGGCTGCGCCGTCGTACGAATATTTCCCGACAGCAAGAATATTCCACGACCAAACGAATATTCCCCGACAAAATGAATATTTTATAACCACTTGCTTATTTTATAAAATTTACACATTTCACCCATAACCAAAGTATTATATCAAATTAACCCCTTATTATTCACAATAATATTTAGAAAAAATTTGATTTTATTCATTAATAAGCTGGGGTCTTACAACCTCCCCTCCTTATGAAATTTCATCCTCGAAATTTACGTACGTACCTGATATTTCGAAAAGGTGAGGATACCTCACTTTCATTTCTTATTTCAACTCCCAGGTCATTTCTTCAATAGCATGGTTTCTCCACAAAACCTTAACTTGTGGTATAACCTTTGTGCGTAGGACATGCTCTTTCCTATCCAAGATCTTAACAGGTACCTCCTCGTACGTTAAATCTTCAGCTATCTCGTCTGGTTCTAACTCAATAATGTGGTTCGGGTCTTTAACATATTTACGAAGCATAGATATGTGAAAAATATTATGAACACGAGACATGCTTGGAGGTAATGCGAGTCTATATGCCACATTTCCTATTCGCTCAAGAATCTCAAATGGACCAACAAATCTTGGATTGAGCTTTCCTCTCTTCCCAAATCTTGTAACTCCCTTCCATGGTACAACACGTAACATTACATGATCCCCAATATTAAATTTCACGTCCTTCCGATGAAGATCCGCATAACTCTTTTGTCGATCCCGTGCCGTTTGTATACGTTGTCGAATCGTTTGGATCTTCTCTGTAGTCATGCGTACCAACTCTGGTCCCAACAATGTTGCTTCACCCACCTCGTCCCAGCATACTGGAGAACGACATTTTCTTCCATACAATGCCTCGAATGGAGCCACACCTATGCTTGCCTGATAACTGTTGTTGTAGGAGAATTCTACCAATGGTAGGTACTTATCCCAACTCCCTTTGAGATCTAGTACACAGAGTCTTAATAGATCTTCAAGAGTTTGAATAGTCCTCTCTGATTGTCCGTCCGTTTGAGGATAGTATGCCGAACTGAATCGTAAATTCGTGCCCATAGCTTTCTGCAAGCTAACCCAAAATCGTGAAGTGAATCTTGGGTCACGATCCGAAACTATGGATACTGGCATGCCATGCAATCTCACAATCTCGTTCACATACATACTAGCAAAATGTTCAAGGGAATAAGTCTCACGTATCGATAAAAAATGAGCAGACTTGGTTAATCTATCAACAATAACCCAAATCGCATCTATGCCTTGAGAAACCTTGGGAAGACCTGTAACGAAATCCATGGTAATGTGTTCCCACTTTCATTTCGGGATCTCAAGTGGTTGCAATGGACCCTTTGGCACTTGATGCTCCGTCTTTACACGTTGAGAAGTTAAACACCTCGAGATAATCTCCGCGATCTCTCTTTTCATATTGCTCCACCAAAATGTATGTCGAAGATCGTGATACATTTTGGTACTCCCAGGATGGATTACAAACGGTGTGTTGTGTGTCTCCATCATTATTCTATGCTTCAAGTCAAAATCGTTAGGAACACAAAGTCTGGAGTTGACTCGAAGTATTCCTTCTTCATCGATTCTTGCTTCTGAAATAGCACCTTCTTGCACTTTCTTCTTCATACGCATCAGCTCTATGTCCGTAGCTTGAGCAGCTTTAACTTTACCGATTAAAGTCGGTTCTACTCGTATATTTGATATCATCATGTGGGTACTTGGAGCCTTCATCTCTATCTCCATCCTTTGTAAGTCATACAAAATGGGCCTTTGTGTTAACAACATTGCACTCGTACCCGCATATGATCTTCTACTCAATGCGTCAGCTACTACGTTTGCTTTTCCAGGATGATATTGGATGGTATGATCGTAATCTTTCAACAGCTCGAGCCAACGTCGCTGTCGCATGTTGAGTTCCTTTTGGGTGAAGAAATATTTAAGGCTTTTATGATCTGTATAGATCTCCACTTTCTCCCCATACAGGTAGTGTCTCTAAATCTTTAACGCAAAAACGACTGCTGCCAACTCCAAATCATGAGTAGGATAATTCCTCTCATATTCTTTGAGTTGTCGCGAGGCATAGGCTATGACTTTCTCATGTTGTATGAGAACACATCCTAACCCTTTGCCTGAAGCATCGCTGTAGATAACAAATCCATCCGAACCAGATGGTATTGTCAGAACAGGTGCCGAAATGAGTCTCCTCTTGAGTTCTTGAAAACTCTTCTCATAATCCTCGCTCCAACCGAATTTTGTATCCTTCCGAGTCAGCTGAGTTAACGGAGTAGCGATTCTAGAAAATCCTTCCACGAATCTCCGATAATACCCAGCTAAGCCCAGAAAGCTACGTACTTCGGTCACCAACTTCGGTTGCTCCCAACTTTTTATGGCATCAATCTTCGCCGGGTCGACAGATACTCCATTTTTTGACACCACGTGCCCAAGAAATGCTACTTCCTCAAGCCAGAACTCGCATTTCTTTAATTTGGCATATAGCTTATTTTCACGAAGCCTTTGCAGTACCAGCTTCAAATGACGCTCATGATCTTCACGGCTTTTGGAATAGATGAGGATGTCATCAATAAAGACAACAACGAACTGATCTAAATATTCTTTGAATATACGGTTCATCATATCCATGAAAGCAGCAGGAGCATTAGTCAATCCAAAAGACATGACTAAGAATTCATAATGCCCGTACCGAGTTCTGAAGGCAGTCTTTGGAATATCCTTAGTTTTAATCTTCAGCTGATGATATCCAGAACGAAGATCGATCTTTGAAAAGAATTGTGCTCCTTGCAACTGGTCAAACAGGTCATCAATGCGAGGTAGCGGATACCTATTCTTGATGGTGACATGATTCAATTCTCGATAGTCGATACAAAGTAGCATACTCCCGTCTTTCTTCTTTACGAATAACACAGGAGCACCCCAAGGAGATATACTAGGACGAATAAAACTGATGTCCAACAACTCCTGTAGTTGGACTTTTAACTCCTGAAGTTCAATAGGAGCCATTCGATATGGGGTTTTAGAAATGGGCTTTGTACCGGGTTCAAGGTCAATAAAGAATTCAACTTCACGTTCTAGGGGTAGACCAGGAAGTTCTTCAGGAAATACATCGGGAAATTCTCTAACAATAGAAATATTATTCAAATCTGACTTGTCTTTGTTCAAATCCATAACATGGGCTAAGAAAGCTTGACATCCGTTTTTTAATAAACGAATAGCTTTGTGGCTTGATATGAAAGTGACTGATTTTAGTGGTTTAGTAGTTTGAATTCGTATGACAGGTTGGTTAGGAATATGAAAACTAACAACCTTACGAAAACAATCAATTTTAGCATGATGAGTGGTTAACCAATCAATTCCTAAAATTACATCAAAAGCAAGTATCTTTAAAGAGATAAAATCAACAGGTAATGTGATAGTGCCAACTTGGATCATGCAAGATTTATAAACTGTAGATGTAACGAAGGTTTCACCCAACGGAGTTTCAACAGATAAGTCAAAGTCCAATTTCTCCGGAGTCAAGTTTAAACGTTGAGCACAAGCAGGAGAGATAAAAGAATGGGTAGAACCGGTATCTAGTAAAGTATAAACTTCGAAAGAATTCAAGATTAGCTTACCCGTGATCACCTCGTTCGGGTTTCTTGCGTTTTGGCCAGTCACGACAAACGCTCTTCCAAGAACCGCTGATTTTGACTTATCCGGGATAGCTTTTGGAGTCACCATCCCCGCTGAACTTGGTTTTACTACAGAACACTCTCGAGCTATATGACCCTCCTTTCCACAGTTATAACATACCTTGGATTGTTGTGGGCAGTTTGGGCTGATATGTCCCTCTTTCCCACATTTGTAATATACGACCGATGGTCGTTCTCCCCCCTAGAAATAGTTGATGTTTATGCTGACGTCTTCACGTTATCATTGTTGTACCTTCTCTTCTTGAAATCTCCTCCCGACTCGCTCCTTTTATTATCACAACCACGATTACCACCAGAGTGGTTACCGCTTTTGTCCGAATGTTTTCCTCCATGCTGGTTTTCATTGCTTTGATGACTGCCGCCACCAGTATGACCCTGGTTGTGGTCCCTCGGTTGCACATACTCATTATCTCACTCTAATAATTGAGCCCTGTGTACAACATCTGAATATAAATAAAATTTATGAGAAATAAGATATTGTCGAATCTCGGGTTTTAGACTTCTCAGAAACATCCTTGTCATTCGTTCCTCATTTTCGACCAAATGAGGTGCAAACCTGGATAACTCTGCAAACTTCGCCTCGTACTGGGACACCGTCATGTTGTTTTGTTCCAGTCTGATAAACTCCACCTCCTTCATATGACGAATACTTTCAGGAAAGTACTTGTCATTGAACAGTTTTTGAAATATTTCCCAGGACATGTTGAGTGCGTCAGGCTGGGTACGCTTCACAGACTCCCACCAGTAGTCTGCCTCACCGCGGAACATAAAAGTGGTGAATGGAACCTTCTGTTCATCCGTGCATCCCAAGACATCGAATATCTTGGTAATTTGCTTGACCCACGTTTCCACCATGATTGGATTCGGCTTTCCCTTAAATTCTGGTGGTCCCAATTCTTTGAACTGCTTGGCTGTGACAAACCGCGCGTTGTTATCATTTCCACCTGTATTCTGCACACGAGTCTCCCTCTTCTGATTTTGCATGAACTACAAAAATCTCCTAAACATTCCATCATTCATCGTTTGCTCGGTAACGTTATTTACAGGAGGAATATTGCCTTCCTGTTGCACGTTCCCCTGGGTGGTGATCAAAGGTGTCTCCACGGTCTGATTTACTCTATTATTAACGTTCTCAGCTGCCATTCTTAAATACTGCCATAAAACAAGGGTTAATAGTCATGTCATATATTATCCCTATACTCTGACCGACCAAATAAATACCAAATAAACTTAGTCAGGTCATACTAGCGAATGAATTCCCCGTCTCTCCCCTCATAGTTCTTGTCTCACATCTCAGCCAGGGATTATATCCCTAAGCTTTGATACCAACTGTGACGCCCTCAAAATAGGTATACAACACCCATTCTGAGTCGCCAAATACATGGTACAGAAAGCAAACTACAACTTCAATAATACAATTGTCGTGCAAAATATGACAACACATACTGTGAGTTTAAATACAAATATTATCTTCTAGACAATATCCACACTTAAATAAGTCCTCAATACAATTATTCAAACACTATTTTACAGAAATAGTGAGGACTGCTAAAACATCTTTTTAGAACCATCACTCCATACCCCGACTAGATTCTGCTATGTTCTCACCTCCTGAGAAGAAAAAAGGAACAAAAAGGAAAAGGGTGAGCTCAACTAGCCCAGTAAAGAATATTATGACTAAGATAATATACAACAAATTATCATTAATATTCAACAGGAAAAAATCTAATAGAATATAATCGACAACAAGTTTTAGATCAACAACTGCAGCGGAAACAGTAAACCATTAGAAGAGTCAAGTAGAGAAAGAATTCTACTATCTTCTAAGATTTAAAAGTCCATCATCAATATTTTATCCCTGTAACATCAATCAATATACATCTTGAATCAAATATTCATCTTTGCACTACAGGCCAAAGATATTCATTTGTAACACCAGTCGGTCATGTTCATCTCAACACCTGTTCATCTTTGCACTACAGTCCAAAGATATTCATCAGGTAATCATACATCTTTGCACTACAGGCCAAAGATATTCAGTAATATCATAATTTACGACTGAGGATGATGAAAAATATCTTAAAAAAAATGAATCCAGTGAGACAGAAGGACAAATAGTAGGGATTCGTATAACAGTTTATCCAAGATCAATAATACTTCATAATAATCAATTATGAAGCAGAATTAAAAAATAAAGATCAAAACATGGATACACTCAAAGATAGTAACCATAATAGACATCTTGGACAAAAAGAAAAAATTTTATTTTTCGGTGAATAGTGCCGTATTCGTGAATAGTGCCGTATACGTGAATAGTACCGTATACATGAATAGTAACCCCGACACAAAAAGTTCTAAATTTGATAAAAAACTCATATCAATATTTCAGCATAATGATATTGAAGAAAATAATATCATTTAAGAAGAAAATAATATCCCTTACCTCAAAATATCAGTACTTCTGGTCGGAATACCGGTATAAGGCTGAAAGAAACTTGCTCCGATGAATAGAAACTCTCAAAGTATCTAAATACTCACAAAATACACTCAATAATCTAGAGAGAGAAAGAGAAAAAACTTGTTTCTGGTGTGATTTTCAATTCTAACTTAGCCCTCTATTTATAGAAAAATGTTAGCACGCCGAAGCAGACTTAATGTAAGACCCCGAATTTTATGAAATAAAAGTCTAATTTAATTTATGATTTTTATAAAATGTTAAATTGTTAAATGGTCAAATGAACAATTAATCGGATAAATGAGCTAATAATAGAGGAGTATTAACCTTCTAGAATATTGTGGTCTATGAGAGGGGCGGTTAATGCTGATAGAGGTGGAATAATCTTGAGGCTTATTTTCCTAGTACTTCAAACTTTCCACACATTCCTCACTAACCTTTTGTTTGATTGTTTAATTTCAATTTGGTGGGACAAGGGAGTTAGGCAATTGATTGAGCCTAATAAGGCAAAAATTAGGAGATGTCTTTCTCATTTTTCTCACAACCTCTTCCTTACATAGGCCAAAATATTGATAAGATAGAGAGAGAGAGAAAAAAGGAGAAAGAAGAAGAAGAAGAAAGGAAGAAAAAGAAAAACACCATCATTTTAATTTTCAACACACTTTCTCATTCTCTCATGCTCCCTCCTGTAGCCATGTTCAGAAGAAGAAAGAGAGAAGAGAGAAAAGAAAGAGAAAGGAAGAAAGAAGAAGATGAAACCATGGAAGCATGAAGGATGAATAAGAAATCAAAAGGTAAAACCAAAACTTTTCATCTCTATAATTTTCCTAAGAGTTTGATTTATTGAAAGTTGGGTTATAGGGGATCATAATGGATCCAAAGTAATAAGGAAGTATATGATGATTTTATGTTTATTCCATATGTTCTAAATATCTGAATTATTATTGATGAAAACTATTGATAATTTAATTATCTTAAGTCATGATATCCTTTACTGGGCTGTTTGTGCTCACCCTTTTACTTCACCATCCCTTTCAGGTAATAAAAGTGTAGCTGGGACTAGCAGAGAGAACAGGGGTATAAAGTGGTGATACGAATTAGTCACAAGTCTAATCAAATTATGAAACGGTGTGGCATAATAATTGTACTGAGAACTTAAAATGTGTGTAACATGTTTTATACATCATTTGATATTTAATTTTGGTGAACAACAATAGGGTGAGGCGAATCAGAATATGGAAGCGTCAAAGGTGCACTCCATTAGAAAGAGGAGAACATAAATCTTCTCGTGTTCCTTCGGGGACTTGATATAATTGTTGTTGTACTTTATATGACATTATAATAATTTAAATATGAATATTGTCGTATTATATACGTAAGAATATTTCTATTGAAACTCACAGTATATGAGTCATCGTAATTTACACGACAGGTGTCTAAATGGAGTTGTCAGTAGTGTATTTTCTGGCGACCCAAGATGGGTGATGTATACCAATTTTGGGGGCGTCACAGTTGGTATCAAAGCTTAGGGATATGATCCCTGGCTGAGATGTGAGACAAGAACTAGGAGGGGAGAGACGGGGAATTCCTTCGCTAGTATGACCTACCTAAGTTTATTTGGTATTTAATTGGTCGGTCAGAGTATAGTTATAATATGTGGCATGACAATTAACCCTTGTTTTAAAACTGCATTCTAGAATGATATCTTAAATACAGGAATTGAGCAATGGATAAACCATGAGACAGAGGAAGTAGCATGGGAGCTAGAATTTGAAATTCTTATTTCTTCGCAATTTCAGGTACGTACGTAAATTTCGAGGGCGAAATTTCATAAGGTGGGGTGATTGTAAGACCCCGAATTTTATGAAATAAAAGTCTAATTTAATTTATGATTTTTATAAAATGTTAAATTGTTAAATGGTCAAATGAACAATTAATCGGATAAATGAGCTAATAATAGAGGAGTATTAACCTTCTAGAATATTGTGGTCTATGAGAGGGGCGGTTAATGCTGATAGAGGTGGAATAATCTTGAGGCTTATTTTCCTAGTACTTCAAACTTTCCACACATTCCTCACTAACCTTTTGTTTGATTGTTTAATTTCAATTTGGTGGGACAAGGGAGTTAGGCAATTGATTGAGCCTAATAAGGCAAAAATTAGGAGATGTCTTTCTCATTTTTCTCACAACCTCTTCCTTACGTAGGCCAAAATATTGATAAGATAGAGAGAGAGAGAAAAAAGGAGAAAGAAGAAGAAGAAGAAAGGAAGAAAAAGAAAAACACCATCATTTTAATTTTCAACACACTTTCTCATTCTCTCATGCTCCCTCCTGTAGCCATGTTCAGAAGAAGAAAGAGAGAAGAGAGAAAAGAAAGAGAAAGGAAGAAAGAAGAAGATGAAACCATGGAAGCATGAAGGATGAATAAGAAATCAAAAGGTAAAACCAAAACTTTTCATCTCTATAATTTTCCTAAGAGTTTGATTTATTGAAAGTTGGGTTATAGGGGATCATAATGGATCCAAAGTAATAAGGAAGTATATGATGATTTTATGTTTATTCCATATGTTCTAAATATCTGAATTATTATTGATGAAAACTATTGATAATTTAATTATCTTAAGTCATGATATCCTTTACTGGGCTGTTTGTGCTCACCCTTTTACTTCACCATCCCTTTCAGGTAATAAAAGTGTAGCTGGGACTAGCAGAGAGAACAGGGGTATAAAGTGGTGATACGAATTAGTCACAAGTCTAATCAAATTATGAAACGGTGTGGCATAATAATTGTACTGAGAACTTAAAATGTGTGTAACATGTTTTATACATCATTTGATATTTAATTTTGGTGAACAACAATAGGGTGAGGCGAATCAGAATATGGAAGCGTCAAAGGTGCACTCCATTAGAAAGAGGAGAACATAAATCTTCTCGTGTTCCTTCGGGGACTTGATATAATTGTTGTTGTACTTTATATGACATTATAATAATTTAAATATGAATATTGTCGTATTATATACGTAAGAATATTTCTATTGAAACTCACAGTATATGAGTCATCGTAATTTACACGACAGGTGTCTAAATGGAGTTGTCAGTAGTGTATTTTCTGGCGACCCAAGATGGGTGATGTATACCAATTTTGGGGGCGTCACACTTAACCTGCAACCTGATGGCTTTACCTGCTACTATTCCCACCCACCACATTTGAATAAAAATCTCAGCACATTTCTTCAGCAACCAAGAGTGGGGCCCACCAATTCTAGAATTTTTCACCAAAATGATTAACTCCAAAAATTCAATAATTTCTGAACCAGTCATCTCGTAAAATTCATAATAAATCATACGTTCATTTTTAACGGTTCAAAATTTATGGACATATACTCAACTTATATATATGTATAACATATCCAAAAATTACCACGATCCAACGGTCGGATTAAATAACCCCCGTAAAATATCTCAAAAATCCTGATTTTTAATACCTCCATTCCGACAAAAATACTGATAAAAATCTCAACATTATCTCCTTCATTTTTAATCACAAAAATATATCCCTCATTTATATCCACATAAAATAAATATTTCCTTATCATATGAATCAATAATTAAATATTCACAAATAATATTATAGAATCACATTTATGACAACCAGGCCGTTCCCAGGAAAGAGGGGGCTTTCTAATAAGGATTTCTCCTTACTGGCGACCAAACCTCTCCTTAGACAGAACTTTCTAGACATTGCCAATAATATTATCTAATAATATTATTCAAATAATATGAATTATTGATCTGATAAAAGAAAATACTGTGCAACAATAATTATTGAAATAACAATAATATAAAATATCAACGCAGCAATTATTGAATCAATAAAATAAAATATTGAATAATAACTACTGTAACAATTATTGAGTAGTGCCTTCTTACGTAAGAATCAATAATTGGTGCAATACCGTGTGCTACTGTATTTTAACCACCGGGTATTCCAACAGTATTAACGGTAACAACTACGCCGTTATTTATAAATAACTTATACTTATCATTTTCTTCATCCAATCGCTTTCCGTTATGGGGCCCACACAAGGCTGCGCCGTCGTACGAATATTCCCCGACAGCAAGAATATTCCACGACCAAACGAATATTTCCCGACAAAATGAATATTTTATAACCACTTGCTTATTTTGCAAAATTTGCACATTTCACCCATAACCAAAGTATTATATCAAATTAACCCCTTATTATTCACAATAATATTTAGAGAAAATTTGATTTTATTCATTAATAAGCTGGGGTCTTACAGTTTTTATATTCCTAGCCAACCTGTTGTACGAATTTAAGCAACTAAGCCACTAAAATGAATCGCTGTCATATCAAGTCATAAAGCTATTCGTTTATTGAAAAACGGATGTCAAGCTTTCTTAGCCCATGTTATGGATTTGAATAAAGACACGTCAGATTTGAATAATATTCCTGTTGTTATTGATTTTCCTGACGTATTTTCTGAAGAACTTCCCGGTCTACCCCCAGAACGTGAAGTTGAATTCTTTATTGATCTTGAACCTGGTACAAAGCCCATTTCTAAAACCCCATATCGAATGGCTCCTATTGAACTTCAAAAGTTAAAGGTCCAATTACAGGAGTTGTTGGACATCGGTTTCATTCGTCCTAGTACATCTCCTTGGGGTGCTCCTATTTTATTTGTAAAGAAGAAAGACGGGAGTATGCGACTTTGTATTGACTATCGAGAATTGAACTATGTCACCATCAAGAATAGGTATCCGCTATCACGTATTAATGACCTGTTTGACCAGTTACAAGGAGCACAATTCTTTTCAAAAATCGATCTTCATTCTGAATATCATCAGCTGAAGATTAGAACTGAGGATATTCCAAAGACTGCCTTTAGAACTCGGTACAGGCATTATGAATTCTTAGTCATGTCTTTTGGATTGACTAATGCTCCTGCGGCTTTCATGGATATGATGAACCGAGTATTCAAGGAATATTTGGATCCGTTCATTGTTGTCTTTATTGATGACATCCTCATATATTCCAAAAGTCGTGAAGATCATGAGCACCATTTGAAGCTGGTACTCCAAAGGCTGCGTGAAAATAAGCTATATGCTAAGTTGAAGAAATGCGAGTTCTGGCTTGAGGAAGTAGCATTCCTAGGGCACGTGGTGTCAAAACATGGAGTATCTGTTGACCCGGCGAAAATTGAAGCAATACAAAGTTGGGAGCAACCGAAAACGGTGACCGAAGTACGTAGCTTTTTGGGCTTAGCTGGTTATTATCGGAGATTCGTGTAAGGGTTTTCTCGAATTGCTACCCCGTTGACTCAGCTGACTCAGAAGGAATTGGTATGGAGGGAAGAATACGAGAAGAGTTTCCAAGAGCTTAAGAGGAGACTCATTTCGGCACCTGTTTTGACAATACCATCTGGTTCGGATGGATTTGTTATCTACAGCGATGCTTCAGGGAAAGGGTTAGGATGTGTTCTCATGCAACGTGGGAAAGTCATAGCCTATGCCTCGCGACAACTTAAAGAATATGAGAGGAATTATCCTACTCATGATCTAGAGTTAGCAGCAGTCGTTTTCGCGCTAAAGATCTGGAGGCACTATCTATATGGGGAGAAAGTGGAGATATATTCAGACCATAAAAGCCTCAAATATTTCTTCACCCAAAAAGAACTCAACATGTGGCAACGACGTTGGCTTGAGCTGTTGAAAGATTACGACCATACCATTCAATACCATCCTGGAAAAACAAACGTGGAAGCTGACGCATTGAGTAGAAGATCATATGCGGGAATGAGTGCGATGATGTCAAGTATATGCATAGAACCAACTTTAATCGATGAAGTTAAAGTTGCTCAAGCTACAGACCCGGAGCTGATGCGTATGAAGAAGAAAGTGCAAGAAGGTACTATTCCAGAGACAAGAATTGATGAAGAAGGAATACTTCGAGTCCACTCCAGACTTTGTGTTCCTAACGATTCTGATTTGAAGTACAAGATCATGAAGGAGGCACACAATACACCATTTGCAATCCATCCTGGTAGTACCAAAATGTATCGTGATCTTCGACATACATTTTGGTGGAACAATATGAAGAGAGAGATTACAAAGTTTATCTCGAGGTGTTTAACTTGTCAACGTGTAAAAGCGGAGCATCAAGTGCCAAATGGTCCATTGCAACCACTTGAGATTCCGAAATGGAAGTGGGAACACATTACCATAGATTTCGTTACGGGTCTTCCTACGGTTTCTCAAGGCATAAATGCTATTTGGGTTATTGTTGATAGATTAACCAAGTCTGCTCATTTCTTGCCGATACGGGAGACTTATTCTCTTGAACGTCTTGCTAGTATGTACGTGAATGAGATTGTAAGGTTGCATGGCATGCCAGTATCCATTGTTTCGGATCGTGACCCAAGATTCACTTCAAGATTTTGGTTTAGCTTGCAAAAAGCTACGCCGTTATTTATAAACAACTTATACTTGTCGTTTTCTTCATCCAATCGCTTTCTGTTATGGGGCCCACAAAAGACTGCGCCGTCGTACGAATATTCCCCGACAGGAAGAATATTCTACGACCAAACGAATATTCTCCGACAACAATGAATATTTTATAACCACTTGCTTATTTGAAATATTTGCGCATTTTACCCATAAATAACCACATTAATCAAATCAACCCTTACTATTTCAAAATAATAAATAGAGGAAATTAAATTTCATTTAATAATTTTGGGTCTTACAACCTCCCCTTCTAATGAAATTTCGTCCTCGAAATTGACGTACGTACCTGGTGTTTCGAAAAGATGAGGATACCTCGCTTTTGTGACACCCCCAAATCTCGGTACTTCATTACCTCAAGATTTGGTGTTCACGTAATCAAAACAATCATTTATAACTACCCAATCATAAATAAAATTGGATAATAAACCTGCCCATACAGGAATTACATAAAATAATATCTCCCATGTTATCTAACCTTTACATACAATCATTCATGCGGAAAATTTAAATAAACTTCATTACATTCCTTAACCAAAGTCTGATAATAAAACTATCAAAACTATTACAAGTCTTCAGTACTTGTTCGTCTTTCCCTTTCCTTTACTGGTGCTAGGTACGTCACCCTTTCCATCTGTAGCTGTAAGGATTTTACAGGCAAGAGTGAGCAAACAAGGCTCACTTGAAATAACAATGAATAACTTTTACATTCTCTGCCCATTCAGGGGCTCAATAGAACTGAATAATAAGTTCTATTAACATCTTAAACATTCCTTGCCCATTCAGGGGCTCAATAGAACTGAACAATAAGTTCTATTAATACTTTAAACATTCACTGAGGGTCTAATGACCACGAACCTTGTCCACAGTTATAAGTAATCTTTCAACTTAAATTTTTACGGTCATACGACCATAATGACTTTAAGGTACTTAGAGGGATCAACCCTTCGTACATGTATTGTATACAAACATTTCAGCACAAAGTACAAAACTAAGCGTAACCCCTATAAATAGGGTTGTTCATCTCAGTGTTTTGAGTACAAGTCCGCCCCAAAGATAGTTTGGTTTGGATACACTTCAAGGTAATTTGGAGTTCAACGGACATCAACTAAGGATTAGTTGAATACAAGATAATAACACTATGTTATTGAATGATCATACTGAATAAACATTTCGTTCTAAGTTCATACTTTAGGAATAATCTAATAGCATAACAGTTGAATAATTTATCATACCTTGCTTTGAACAACATTAAGCTAAGGTTACATCTTAGAATTTAATATCAAGCATGCACAACAAATAATTACTTGAACGATAAACTAAAGGTACTTGCATGCTAATATAACAAGTTTAGAGTTAAGAAAACTTGCACAATTATAAAAGTAGAGTTAGAGAACTTGCATACGTATAACATAACAGTGAAAAGTAACCTTGCTGAATAATAAAGTAGCAAAGGTTAGGGAACTTGCCTCGTGCGTAGGTTAAACAATTACTATTCACGTTCACCCCAAGTTCTACACATACCATATGTATTGACAATACACATTAGTTACACTAACATTACCTTTATGAGTTCCTTTATTTCTCTTAGTATAGCTACTAACTAAGTTTAAGTTTAAACAACATCACATCTTTCATGAACATTACTTTTTAGCTTTATTACAACTACTTAAATGATCATGTCATTGCACCACATGTACATTAACAACTTGATACAACATCCTAATACATGTCCAATATATTATCATTAAGTTATACTAATACCCAAAGGGTTGTACTTGCATTCGTGCATCCCGACGCCTTCCGATTGGCTCCAAATACACAATAGTCCTAAAGATGGCCATTTTGACTACTGTTACAGACCTCAAATTAAAAAACTTAAAGCATAAAAGTTGTAGGTTTACTCGTCCTCTTTCCGAATCATCTTGAATTACCTCAATCGAGTTCGTATGAATAAGTTATTGTCATTTTACTACAGGAGGTCAAAATTGCCCAACTCGAACACTTTTTCGGCGCCGGGGCGCGGATCAGTGGCGCCGGGGCGCGAGTACCAGCACTGGGGCACGAGCTACAACACTGGGGCACGAGCTTTGGCCCATTTTCGGTGCTGGGGAGCGAAATTTGGCGCTGGGGCATGAATTTTAACGCTGGGGCGCCGAAATTCACAGAACCAACCCAGAAAGATAGAGCAAAGCTACTGTCTAATTTATTTTTAACAGTCAATGACATCCAACAACATGTATAACTTTATAAAAATTACACATAAAAGTTATGAAGCATTTGTGTTCGAATTTTACACAACTAAACAACAATATCAGAGAACTAATTATTTGAAAACACTGTTTTCCTTTAAAACCAAACCTTTAAAAATCAAAACTCCATTATTGATATCTAAAGTACAGTGAACGAAATTTTTACTGTTATCAACCAAATTTGATTCCTTTGAAATACAAGTATACCAACATCTAACAAATTAACATGTATAATTCAATTAACATATACAAGGTTCAATTCGCGTATTAGTTCATAATTTTTATATAATCACATACCAATTTTGTTATTTTGCAAAACATACGTTCAAACATGTTTTTAATTGTAAAACCAAGTTCCTCTTTCTTTAACACGCAATTAGCATACAATCATATATATATATATATATATATATATATATATATATATATATATATATATATGCTAGTGACAACAATTAAAATTACACATATTATCACAATTCTCTAACTAATTATACAAGCATGGTTTTTCAAGAGATTTTTGGTAACATTCTGATACACCGTGATTTTTAAGAAAATCGAGACCTACAATTTAACAGAGACTATATACTGTAAAACATATATGGTAAGGTTTATAGAACATACCTTTAGTTTGTTCAAACGACACTTGTAAATCACTGACAAAAGTTGAAGAATCCAAAGACCTGCCTTTCTCTTGTTTCTCTCTTTCAGACTCTCCCTTTTCTTACTTAGGCTTAGGTTTAGACAAATGCGTAAACTAAAAAAAATCAACTGATAAACTATGTGTACTCTAAAACTGATAAGCCAACGTAAATAAAAGAAACACATGTGGTCATTATAATACTACTAAATACTATCAGTTACCAATAACATATAACTTATATAACGTATAACTTATAAATATAAATATATTTTATTTATATATTTGTTTTATTTTATTAATAATTTTAATTCAAAAGAAATCCAAAAGCCATAAGGCTTCGTTTGGTAACCCATTTAAAAATTAAAGATTAATACTTAAGCCTTGTTTGGCAAAGAACTAAATTAAACTACTTTAATTAATTTAATAACTCTTTATAACATAGTTATTTGTCACTCTTTATGAAATAACAATTTATTAAATAAATTACTTAATCACATAACTCAATCCACATAACACATTAACTATTTAACAAATAAATAATTAACTAATCACATTAATTATTTCACAAATAAATAATTAACTAAATCAACTCAATCAATTTGAATAATTACTTATTCAATAATAAATACATCCAATAAATATTTGTATAAATCAATAAATATTTATAACTTACATTTAAAAATATGAAATGTTACATCATTTCCCTCTTAAAAGGATTCTGTCCCCAGAATCACAACTCAAACAATACTTTCGTTACATTCTTCCCTACTTATAAAGATTCTGTCCCCAGAATCGAAGACACAGATTAAACAAATAACTCAGGGTACTCTTTCATCATTTTCTCTTCGAGTTCCCACGTTGCTTCTTCAGCATTGTGGTTTCTCCATATCACCTTCACAGAAGGTATCACTTTATTCCTGAGCACTTGTTCTTTTCTGTCGACTATCTGGATAGGAACCTCTTCATAAGACAAATCTTTCTCGAACTGCAACGGTTCGTACTCGATCACGTGATTGTAATCGGGTTTATATGGTTGTAACACCGAAATATGAAAAACATTATGAATGTTTTTCAACTCTGGAGGTAGAGCTACCTCGTAAGCTACCTCTCCAACTTTTCGCAGCACTTCAAAGGGTCCAATAAATCTCGGGCTTAGTTTTCCCTTCTTACCGAAACGAATTTTCCCCTTCCAAGGAGAAACTGTTAGGAATACATAGCTTCCTACGTCAAATGCACGATCTTGCTAGTGTTGATCAGCATACTTCTTCTGTCAGTCTTGAGCTGCTACCAATCTTATCCTGATGAGTTTGATAACCTCAGCAGTTTGTTGCACTAATTCTGGTCCTAGTAGTTGACGTTCACCAACTTCATCCCAACACAGTGGAGTTCTGCACTTTCTGCCGTATAACGCTTCGTAAGGCGGCATGCCGATGCTCGCGTGATAACTATTATTGTAGGCGAATTCCACCAACGGTAATTGCTCTTCCCAGCTTCCTTTGAAATCCATGACGCATGCTCTCAGCATATCTTCCAATGTCTAGATTGTTCGTTCGCTTTGGCCATCTGTTTATGGATGATAAGCCATACTCATTCGTAATTGAGTTCCCATGCATTCTTGTAGTCTCTTCCAGAAGTTTGACGTGAATCGCGGGTCTCTATCAGACACAATTTGTTAGTTCCCAGATGGCACAATAGATCTAGAAGGGGGGGTTGAATAGATCCTTTTTATTTCAAATACTTTTCTGGTTTATGTTGTATTGTTCATATTTAAGTATATGACAAACATAAGAATATTTTAAAGTACAGCGGAATAAGTAAAAGATTCCCCTTCATTGATATATTCATAATCAAACATGCATTGTTCGTTGGACTAGTTTAGTTGTAAGCAGTTAGAACATACATAGCAGTTATAGCAGTTATGGACATAATGTAAATGATATAATGTAAAAGACACAAGGGGTTTTAAGTGGTTTAGAGACTCAAGCTCCTAATCCACTCTTCTGCTTTCAACTAGCAGGATTTCCACTAAGGAAGGGCAGCACCCTGAATCTCTACGATTCCTTCAAGGCCAGTAGCCTTGGGACTTCAGTTCACTAAGAACTCTTCAAGGCCAGCAGCCTTGGGACTCCTCTAGTTCCCTAGGAACTCTTCAAGCCCAGTAGGCTTGGAACTTCGTTTAGTCCCTCTGGACAAGGACCCTTTGGCCTACTTTGTTTAGTCCCTCCGGACAAGGACCCTCTTGGCCCTGCTTTATTTAGTCCCTCTGGACAAGGGCCCTTTGGCCCTGCTTTGTTGAGTTATTTGTTTGTTGTTGTTGGAGTCGGTGTTGAGCTGCTAAGATGTCTTCATGCTCTGAACATCTTCTATCCTTAGCAGCTTGGCTTGATCATCCTTGAAGAGCAGTTGAGTGTTGCATGATGCTCAGCTTCTTAGGTTGCTCAACTACTCCGGATGACCCCTTGATGAACTGCCTTGAAGATCATTCTCCTTGGTACTTGATGGCTATACATGAGTGGCTTCTAAGATGACTGTAAGCTCTTCTGTTAGGTACTTCGAAGCTTTCTCATGCTTGTCACCAAGATGGCTTTTGTGATCTCCCTTCTTGCTACTAGATGCCTTCCCACGATGGACTTGCTAAGCTGACTGTAGGCTCTTCTCTATTGTACTTAGAGTCTTTCCATGATGGACATCCAGATGGCATGATGCTCTTCTTTCTCTCGACAGTTTAGAACACACTTCATATAGTAGAACTCTCACTTTTATATAGTAGAACTCACACTTCTACTTCTTGCTTGATCTAACTTCTGAGTGTTCTTGGTGGATCGTAGAGTGAGCCTTCTGACTCACTATCACTCGGTTGTATCAGTCCACCTTTTCTCCAAAACTGACAACTCCAGCAACCTTTGATCTTTGAAGCTCTTCTCTATTTATACACCTTCCCAATCTTTCCGTTGGAAAGTAGCCGTTGGAAGCTATTCAAATGTCTTCGCAGATCTTGAGTTGCTTGATGTAGACTGCTTGATGTGACTTGTCATATTTTATCTGACGCTGCAGTCTACTTTTTCACCTACCCTGTCAGATGTATCACTTTACTGTCTTGGGCAGGTTGAAGACTTTATTACTTCTGATTTCTAGATCAGAGGTTGTCCTTTTGCATCGACGCTCTCAATAAGCACTTGTTTGAATATTATCCTTCAGATTGAACCGTTGCCACAGCTTCAGTCTTCAGGTATTCGAACTCTACGATTTTGATGCATGTCTTCAAGGACCTGAACGTAGTGTCTTGTTGAGTGTTGCTCGTTGACTAGAAGAGTTAACACTACGATCTGGAAGAGTGTTGATTGGATCTTCAGTGTAGAACACCTCTTCCTGTATTGTGCAGTGTTTTAATACTTCTGTTCACCTCAACTGTTCTCAGATACTGATGGCCTAATTCCTTGCCCTGGTCCCCTTCTGAATATCAAGACACTTCAGATTTGGGGTGCGTCCAGCTTACTTTCTTCTTGTGATCTCCTGTTCACTTATCATCAATGATCTGACCCAGCACTTAATCACTTTAGCCTTACTTATCAGAGGCTGACCAGTATCTCGGTTCACCTTCCATCAGTCCCTTCTTTGTTTGGCAAACACTACAATCTTGGTTGCTTCCAAGATCATTGTCTTCTGTTCTCTTAACAGCTACTGCATTAGCTGACTTTTCCTTAGTCAGCTGCTGAAGTCTTCATTGGATCTCCTTGTAGAAGACTTCATCACGAGTGGCCTTTCAACTCAATCTTGATGCTGATTGGATTGTTGCTTAGTTCTTCTGCTAGCCTGCATGCCATTCGTTGAGTGCTCTCTGGTTCCCTTGCTGTGGATTGCATCTTTGCAGTGCCAACCAGAGGCTTCGTACATTTGGATATTCTGGGAGTGCTCATTCGTTGAGAACCGTATCTGCTCTACGATTCTGACTTAGCATTGTGAGCACCTCTTTTGGAGTCGTAGTTCTTCACTCTACGATTTAGCTTCAGCTATGCAGACACTACGATCCCGAGATCAGATCTTGACACTCTACGATTACTGCCTTGTGTTTGTTGTCTTCATCTGATCTTGCCCGACTACGATCTCTGCATTCATTCAATGGACTCTACGATCTCAGAGTGTAGCCTACGATCCTTATCTTTGCTTTGGCATCGCTAGACTCTACAACTCTGAGTGTAGTCTACGTTTCATACTTGGCTTTGGCAGATGGTCGTTCGACTCATAGACAGGCTGTCTCTACGATTCTGAACATGACTTCCTCAGCATACTATGATCCCGAGGAAGCTCTACTCGATACACTACGATCCTTCTTCGTTTCCCCTAGAAATCTACGAACTCCGAGATCTCACTATCTTGCATACTCCTATTCTGCCTCGATAGCTCCCGAGTTACCTTTGACTCTCCTGGTAGACTACGACTTCTGGTGCAGTGCTCGACGATCAGACAAGCCTATCTATTACATTATAAGATCAACCTAACATGCTTGATATTTCTATCTTTATAGTCCTTGTACATCATTTCTTTTTAAGGACTTTACAAAGCTGTTTTGCTTATGTAGGATCAACCTAACATATTTGATCAATTCATTCTAAGTCCTTGTACATATATTTCTATTATCTATCAAAGGACTTTACAGCTTTTCTTAATGCAAGCATCCTTGCATATTCATTCATTCATATATATATATATATATATATATATATATATATATATCATAATCAAATCATATATTAAATAGGAATATCATTCACATGTTTATTCCTGACAATCTCCCCCTATTTGATTATGACAAAAACAATACGTGCATATGCATGTTATGAATGAATCTTAGATACAGTGAGCAGCTGCATTTCTAAACAGTTAATCATGAATGTCATTTATATTAATACGACAGTTTATATATTCAGACATTCTACATCCTGGATCCAGAACATACCTAATTAGTTAGAGATGTACCTCCTTGGCTCTATGCATGTTTTCAGGATGCTTGTTGATCAGCTACTCATCTGATTCTGCTTCTTGCTCTTGCTCCCCCTCAGATGATGATCTTCTATCTTTGCTTGGCTCCCCTTCATCATCTTTCTTATCTGGCTCCCCCTTAGATTTTGCTCCTTGGCTCCATGCATGTTTCCAGGATGCTTGTTGATTAGCTACTCATCTGATTCTGCTTCTTGCTCTTACTCCCCCTCAGATGATGATTCTTTATCTGCTGTTGCTAACTTCTTCTTTGACTTCTTCTCCCTTAACCCTTTGCTCTTCATTTGATGCCTCTTGCTCCTCTTCTTTCTTTGCCTCTTTTTCTCCCCCTTTTTGTCATCAATCATTCGAAAGAGCTGCTCCATGTTGGACATAAGCTGCTTCATGAGGTAGGAGGATTTTGCAACTTCAAACTTTAGTTCTTGCTGGCTGAGCTCAAGTTGCACAGAGAAGGTCTGCTTCAGATCGTCAATCTTGTCAGAGAGGGCTTCTATCTGCTTTGCATTGACCTCTTGAATTTGTAGAGCTGCTGCTTTCTGATCTTGGATGGCCTTCTGATAGATGCTATCTCGCTCTTGAATTTTGAGAGATACATCAGCCAAGATAGCTTGAAGCTTGTGCTGGTAAGAGTCATCTCCTGCTGCTGTCTGCTTCTGTGAGTCTTTAGTGGGCATAGACATCTTCTTGCTTAGATCATCAGAGCTTTTCTGTAAGTCCTGCTCCAAAGCAGTTTGATCCTCTTGATTGGCAGCTTCAGTATGAGCAATGGATTGGACTCTACGATTGTCATCTTTGGACAGATTTTCAAAGGTGTGGATAACCTGAACAATCGTGGAGTACCAATTGCTTGTGGAGGATGATGGAGTGTCTGATAGCAGTGCTTGATCATAAGGAGACTTCTGAGATTGGGCTTGAACACCATCAGCCGTAGAGTGAACAGACTCTACGATTAGCTCCTTGGTCATGACCCTTCTTCCTTCAGAATCTACTCTACGATCGTAGGGGATGTAGAGATTTCCAGCATGTCGATAGACCTTGAAGTGAGGCTGGTTTGTGATCAGCTTGGTGGCAAACTTCTTCACTCTTGGAAAGTTCTGAGCCACCAGTTCCATGCTTGGAAACTGCTTGTAACACCAACTGAAGTAGCTTCCATCCTTTTCAGTAAGAGCCTTTAGCCATGACATCCACTGGAAGAACCATCTCATCAATAGATCATCAGGGTTATAGAGAATGGTTGTGCAGTCCATTTTCATATTGTTCCAGTTCTTGACTAAGTCGAAGCAGGTCATTCTTATTATTCTGATCTGTTCACTTCCATGGTTTACCCATCTGTCAGGAGGAGTCTCTGATGGTTCATTTGGAACGTCTACTACTATTCTCCTGATAAATCCAGCAGGTGAGAGAACAGGGTGGAGTTCTGAGTTTTTTGATTCCTGATCTTCAGAGTTGGAATCATTTCCTGCTTCTTCCTTCTCAGAACCAGAACCATTTAGATCATCTTCAACAGAGAGATCTTCTTGTTGCATTTCATGTTCGGACTCTTCAGCAAGTCTTTCCTTCGAATCTTCTTCTTCACTGCTGGCTTCTTCTTCAGTATCTTCTTCTGAGGATACAGATTCATCATCACTCAATTTAATGAAGGCATTTGATTGGTTGTTGTTCCTTTTGGAGGCAAACTGGGCTTGCAGCCTGTAGCTTTTCCTTCTTTGAGGAGGTTCAACTATTGGAGAGACAGATTCTTCTTCTTCTTCAGTCTCTGACTCCACTTGTTCATTAGATAAGCTTCTTTGCAGATCAACATTGGCAGGGGCAGACTCTTCTTTCTTGGCCTCATCACTTTCTGAGCCATCATGAGAGCTTTCTTGGTTTGAGGAGATATGTTCTTCTTCTTCTTCTTCAGTAGCATTTTTTGACCCATTCACTGAGCTGGTTGGGGCAGTTGCATTTGGGGATGCACTTTGATTATCAAAAATTTCTTTTTCTTCATCAGAGTTGCTTCTCTGAGAATTGGCCATGGGGCTTGAGCACTTTTCTTCATTGTCAGCAGTTGCTGCACTTTCTTTCATCACATCAGCTTCATTCTCATTGCTATATGCTGACTGTGAGGACTGGACCACATCTTCTGTTTCTTCTTCTTTTGCTGACTCTACGTCCCTTTCTTCAGCAGATGTATTGGTTTGAGAAACCAAGGCTGGTTTGTCCTCCACCTTAGCTTTCTTACTGACTGGCCCTTGAAACAACCTGTTGCTTCTTCTTTTTGTGGTCTCAGCAGGTTGGGCCTTTTCTTCTTCATTCTTGTTCAAGGAGGAGACTTTCCTTGGTGGGGCCTGGGCTTTCTTCATATTACCAGCTCTTTTCACCACTTTTGATTTCTTCCTGGCTGGTGTGATTTCAGCTGCTTCAGAGTCACTGGACTCAGAGCTCTCTGCCTTTACAGTCTTCCTCTTCTTTGTAAAGGCTCTACTGCTGCTCCCATCTATCAGCCTTTTGTTCTCCTTGGGGTTCTTCTTCCAATTTTCAAATAACTGTGGAGACATCACTTTGTGCACATTCAGGGCTTCTCCCTCATCATCCTTGATCTTTCCCCCTAGCTTTTTCTTCAGTATGATACTCAGTAGCCTCCCATGAAATACCTTGGTCAGGGGCTTCTTCTTAGCCTTCTCTACCCACTTGGAGATCTGATCAAATAAGATAGCTCCAAAGTCAATTTGTTTCTTCAAAACTATTGCTGACATGATTTTCAACTGCTGGTCGATCACTGTGTCATGTGCAGTGTTCTTACACAGTATACACTTTCTAACTATTTCAGCAAGGAACTCATATTGCTCAGGAAACTCCTTCTTCTTCATGTCCTTGAAACTAGGGTTTCTTTGATACCCCATAACTTCATTTGCTAGTTTAGTGTTGACATTATCAAGGTTCTTTAGCCCTTGGTTAGGAAAACCTAGGCATTGATTGAGGTCAGAAGATTTTAGCTTGAAAGACTGACCTTTAACCTTGGTAGTAAGGGTTTCCGAATTTATAGAGACGTTTGAGTAGAATTCTTTAACCAAGTTGCAGTAGACTAGAGTATTTGCCTCAAGGCATTCTGAAAATCCAGCCTTCTTTACAAGCTCGATAATATCCCTGAACTTCTTTTCAAATTTCTCAAACGATTTGGTTCCAAGCTGAATACCAGTGATTACTTGCCAGTTTTCTATTTTGAGTAGTTTGAAAAATGTGGGTGTTAGATATAGAGAGATTTATGCGAGATGGTTGTCTGGTTGGTAAGGCTCTGGAGGGTTAACTGATTTTACTCTTTGAAAAGCTTTCTAGGGTTTTGAAAATGGGAGGGAGAAAGGTTCGATTTCTTTTGGTAACTGTCTGCAGATTTGAACTCGTCTTTATGACAGTTCCTTCTAACTCTGCATACTCAGTGATGTGTCAACTGTCCATTGGTTGCACGTTGCCCAGTAATGAGCTGTAACTCTCCACAACTTTTTAGTTATTTGAAGAGTGGACATTTAATTGACGTGGCTTTGACCGTTGACCTTTTGATTCGTAGAGTGGCATGTTGAGGCAGCTATAGACTCTGCGATTTCCTTTGTTGACTCGACGATCAACTTCTAAGAGATGCTGCAGTGTATGGCTTTGTCTTTCCTCCTTACTTCGATGTAGCATAGCTCAATTACTGATGTATTCAAACTTATATCCTCAGCTTGAATGGCTTAGTAGATGTCTCATTCTTCATGCTCCTTGTGAACTGGAATACCCTTTGGTAGGACTACGATCGTTGAGTTGTCCTTTACGATCGCTAAGGTTGCACTACGATCGTTTAGTCCTCTTCAAACTCAACTCTACGATCGTTGACTGACTTGGTTCTTTTGAGATGAACTAGATCAAGCATTCCTTCTGGGATAAGGTAGCTCAGGAAGGGCCGACCTCTTAGTGTTAGTTAAGGGTCAGGTTTGTCCCTGAGGCACTTTCCAAATGGAATACTAAGACAGTGATTTTCAATGACATCTCATTAGACCTTTTCTGATAGGGAGGTCTTTTTACCAGCTCTGGATATCTGCATTGCTAAAATCGTGGTGTCCTTCTGCTCTTACACTACGATCATGTGTTTGATCGTAGGTACTTCATGATTATGGATTGGGTGGCTGAAGGGTTATTAGTAGTACGTTTTGAGACGTTCCTACTAACTATGGATCTTCATTTGGTTCATCAGCCACAAAGTTTTGGGGCTCTGTAGCTGGTACATCTCTTCCAGGTTTAATAGTGTTGTTATTCCTTAACAGATCACTGCTCCCCCATTGTTGATGCTATTTTCTCAGATAGATGTGATTCCTTCTTCATGTTCATTTGAAGGCTGCCCAACATTTCTCCTTCTGACTGGAATCATCATTGTTGCTTAGTTTTCCTTGTATCGTAGAGATGAGTATTTTCAGGATTGATCACTCTACGATCCTTTGACAGCACTACGAACATAGTCTTCTTTGACAGTCCTTTGTTTTGAGAAGTTCTGCTTTGTAAAGAACTCCTTTTGTCTTAAGCTCAATGATCTTCTGTTGTGAGCTTCCCTTGAGGATCCTTTCCATAAAGCATATCTTTCTTGATGTGGTCACATAGAATCCTCTTTATCGTCTGTTTCATGGCATGCTCCCATATGCAGATTTGCAGCCATGTGAGCTCCATTTCGGTTAGCTCAGAGGGTCTTCAAGGATAAGCTTGGACATATAGGAACCTTATCAGACTCATTTCTGAATAGTCCTTAGCCTTCTGCTGGCTGAGTTTTCTTGACTAAAGTCTTCTTCTTTATCATCCCTTAGTATGGTCAGACTGACCAGGTACCTGCAAGTTTAAGTATATTTATATTTTTGGTCCCCATTGTTGAATGGGTCCTGCTAGGTTAGTTTTCTAAACCCCTATTCCTCTTAACTGGATAATCATCATGTTTATCACCAACAGACATATTCATGCATGCAACTATCTTGAGATATAACATTTTTGAGATGCATGGTGGTGAGTGTGTGAAGGATTTAACAATTAATAACACACTCTCTATCTATGATGGTTTCTTCATTTACTGGGTTCTGTTCACAGTGTTTAAATGTTCACAGAGTGTGAATCAACTCTACGATTTATGAGTATCTAGTTGATTCATGGATGTGATCAATTTCTACAAATCAGCAAGATCCGCTTGTGGAACTGATCATTCTCTGTGTGTTGTCAAATACTTAGAGCATAGGTTTGTACATACGTGCTAGCTCACCAACAATGATTACTTAACATAAAGTCCATTTGGTCTGTGATACTCTCATGATCTATTTCAGACTTTCTTCAAGATGTCATCTTCAGCCTAAAACTTGGTTAAAGAGAAAGTTTGTAGACATTTGAATTTTCCATCTTCAAACTACTTTCTCTCTTCACCGTTTTAGGTAGATTATGACTTCTAGATAGAATACTGTCATAGTTCATAAGATGGTGCAAATATGATGTACATATTGATAATGGTGAGGAACCGTACTTTTTTTTTTTACTATAAATTTCTTAACAGTCATTTACCTTAGATATACTGAGTTCAGGTATTGCTGTGCATAGCCTTTACTTTTGTTCCTTTCAGCTTAATGCTCTTTTTGGCCTTTCATCAACCAGTCGTGGTCTTGAAGATGTAGATCAAGAGAATCATAGCATTAAGATCTTTGACATCTTTGAGTTTAAAGAGATAGCACCTAGTTGTTGGTTGGTCACTCATAAGTTTGAGAAGATCTTCTTTCTCCTCTCGATCATCATTTCTTAATCCACGTGACCTCTTCATCTTTCAGACGGATGAATGCTTTACTCTTTGTCACTGATGTCTCTTGTTCTCTTTCTCTCGTTTGGTCTTCAGACTACAAGATTGACTGCAGGCTAGGATTGGTCTTGTTGATATAACGATCGAGAATACGGACCAATCTGAGCAGCTTCAGGTGTATACACATTTTTACCTACACGCAATATTTCTAACTTGTGAGCTCTTCTGCATATAACAAGTTACTTACTACTAAACTAAATTTAGAACAATGTTAGTGCCTGGGATCAGACTCAAAGCAATTAGCTTTTGAATATAGCATGAGAACCTGCTCTGATACCAATTGTTAGTTCCCAGAGGGCACAATAGATCTAGAAGGGGGGTTGAATAGATCTTTTTTATTTCAAATACTTTTCTGGTTTATGTTGTATTGTTCATATTTAAGTATATGACAAACATAAGAATCTTTTAAAGCACAGCGGAATAAGTAAAAGATTCTCCTTTATTAATATATTCATAATCAAACATGCATTGTTCGTTGGACTAGTTTAGTTGTAAGCAGTTAGAACATACATAACAGTTATAGCAGTTATGGACATAATGTAAATGACATAATGTAAAAGACACAAGGGGTTTTAAGTGGTTCAGAGACTCAAGCTCCTAATCCACTCTTCTGCTTTCAACTAGTAGGATTTCCACTAAGGAAGGGCAGCACCCTGAATCTCTACGATTCCTTCAAGGCCAGTAGCCTTGGGACTTCAGTTCACTAAGAACTCTTCAAGGCCAGCAGCCTTGGGACTCCTCTAGTTCCCTAGGAACTCTTCAAGCCCAGCAGGCTTGGAACTTCGTTTAGTCCCTCTGGACAAGGACCCTTTGGCCCTGCTTTGTTTAGTCCCTCCGGACAAGGACCCTCTTGGCCCTGCTTTATTTAGTCCCTCTGGACAAGGACCCTTTGGCCCTGATTTGCTGAGTTGTTTGTTTGTTGTTGTTGGAGTCGGTGTTGAGCTGCTAAGATGTCTTCATGCTCTGAACATCTTCTATCCTTAGCAGCTTGGCTTGATCATCCTTGAAGAGCAGTTGAGTGTTGCATGATGCTCAGCTTCTTAGGTTGCTCAACTACTCCGGATGAACCCTTGATGAACTACCTTGAAGATCATTCTCCTTGGTACTTGATGGCTATACATGAGTGGCTTCTAAGATGACTGTAAGCTCTTCTGTTAGGTACTTAGAAGCTTTCTCATGCTTGTCACCAAGATGGCTTTTGTGATCTCCCTTCTTGCTACTAGAGGCCTTCCCACGATGGACTTGCTAAGCTGACTGTAGGCTCTTCTCTATTGTACTTAGAGTCTTCCCATGATGGACATCCAGATGGCATGATGCTCTTCTTTCTCTCGGTAGTTCAGAACACTCTTTATATAGTAGAACTCTCACTTCTACATAGTAGAACTCACACTTCTACTTCTTGCTTGATCTAACTTCTGAGTGTTCTTGGTGGATCGTAGAGTGAGCCTTCTGACTCACTATCACTCGGTTGTATCAGTCCACCTTTTCTCCAAAACTGAAAACTCCAGCAACCTTTGATCTTTGAAGCTCTTCTCTATTTATACACCTTCCCAATCTTTTCGTTGGAAAGTAGCCGTTGGAAGCTATTCAAATGTCTTCGCAGATCTTGAGTTGCTTGATGTAGACTGCTTGATGTGACTTGTCATATTTTATCTGACGCTGCAGTCTACTTTTTCACCTGCCCTGTCAGATGTATCACTTTACTGTCTTGGACAGGTTGAAGACTTTATTACTTCTGATTTCTAGATCAGAGGTTGTCCTTTTGCATCGACGCTCTCAATAAGCACTTGTTTGAATATTATCCTTCAGATTGAACCGTTGCCACTGCTTCAGTCTTCAGATATTCGAACTCTACGATTCTGATGCATGCCTTCAAGGACCTGAACGTAGTGTCTTGTTGAGTGTTGCTCGTTGACTAGAAGAGTTAACACTACGATCTGGAAGAGTGTTGATTGGATCTTCAGTGTAGAACACCTCTTCCTGTATTGTGCAGTGCTTCAATACTTCTGTTCGCCTCAACTGTTCTCAGATACTGATGGCCTAATTCCTTGCCCTGGTCCCCTTCTGAATATCAAGACACTTTAGATTTGGGGTGCGTCTAGCTTACTTTCTCCTTGTGATCTCCTGTTCACTTATCATCAATGATCTGACCCAGCACTTAATCACTTTAGCCTTGCTTATCAGAGGCTGACCAGTATCTCAGTTCACCTTCCATCAGTCCCTTCTTTGTTTGGCAAACACTACGATCTTGGTTGCTTCCAAGATCATTGTCTTCTGTTCTCTTGACAGCTACTGCATTAGCTGACTTTTCCTTAGTCAGCTGCTGAAGTCTTCATTGGATCTCCTTGTAGAAGACTTCATCACGAGTGGCCTTTCAACTCAATCTTGATGCTGATTGGATTGTTGCTTAGTTCTTCTGCTAGCCTGCATGCCATTCGTTGAGTGCTCTCTGGTTCCCTTGCTGTGGATTACATCTTTGCAGTGCCAACCAGAGGCTTCGTACATTTGGATATTCTGGGAGTGCTCATTTGTTGAGAACCGTATCTGCTCTACGATTCTGACTTAGCATTGTGAGAACCTCTTTTGGAGTCGTAGTTCTTCACTGTACGATCCCGAGATCAGATCTTGACACTCTACGATTACTGCCTTGTGTTTGTTGTCTTCATCTGATCTTGCCCGACTACGATCTCTGCATTCATTCAATGGACTCTACGATCTCAGAGTGTAGCCTACGATCCTTGTCTTTGCTTTGGCATCGCTAGACTCTACGACTCTGAGTGTAGTCTACGTTTCATACTTGGCTTTGGCAGATGGTCGTTCGGCTCATAGACAGGCTGTCTCTACGATTCTGAACATGACTTCCTCAACATACTACGATCCCGAGGAAGCTCTACTCGATACACTACGATCCTTCTTTGTTTCCCCTGGAAATTTACGAACTCTAAGATCTCACTATCTTGCATACTCCTATTCTGCCTCGATAGCTCTCGAGTAACCTTTTACTCTCCTGGTAGACTACGACTTCTGGTGCAGTGCTCGATGATCAGACAAGCCTATCTATTACATTATAAGATCAACCTAACATGCTTGATATTTCTATCTTTATAGTCCTTGTACATCATTTCTTTTTAAGGACTTTACAAAGCTGTTTTGCTTATGTAGGATCAACCTAACATATTTGATCAATTCATTCTAAGTCTTTGTACATATATTTCTATTATCTATCAAAGGACTTTACAGCTTTTCTTAATGCAAGCATCCTTGCATATTCATTCATATATATATATATATATATATATATATATATATATATATATATATATCATAATCAAATCATATATTAAATAGGAATATCATTCACATGTTTATTCCTGACACAATTGACACTGGCACTCCATGACTTGAAACGATCTCTTTGATGTACAATCTTGCCAACTGATCAAGATTGAACCTAATCTTTATTGGTAAAAAGTGCACTAATTTTGTCAGTTTGTCCACTATCACCCAAATTGCATCGCATTCTCTCTGAGTAGCTGGAAGACCCACCACAAAATCCATCGTGATATGCTCCCATTTCTATTCCGGTATTTCCAACGGTTGAAGTAATCCGCTGGGTCTTTGATGTTCGGCTTTTACTCTTTGACATGTCAAACATTTAGCCACGCATTCTGCAACATCCCTTTTCATATTCGGTCACCAAAAATGTCGGCGTAAATCTTGATACATCTTCGTGCTTCTTGGATGAATCAAATATCTTGAGCTATGAGCTTCGGTCAAGATTTTGTTTTTCAGTTCTGGTGTTGCTGGAACCCAGATTCTTCCCTCGTACCGTAGTAATCCTTCGGTATCGACCTTGTATTTCATATTGCTACTATCAACCATATTCTCTTTTATCTTTCCACATTCTTCATCTTGTAACTGAGCGTTTTTCACCTTGTCCAGTAAAGTTGGACCTGCTTCTAGTTGAAATAGTCATTCGTCGGATTCATGTGGAAATTTGATTTCCAGTTCTAACTTTGTCATTGCTGAAATGAGCTCCTCCTGAGTTGTTATCAGCATTAATTTCTCCCGACCTTTCCTACTTAAAGCATCTGCAACCACATTTGCTTTGCCCGGATGATAAAAGATCTCACAATCGTAATCCTTTATCAATTCCATCCATCTCCTTTGACGCATGTTCAGGTCTTTCTGATTGAAAATATACTTCAGACTTTTGTGGTCTGTGTAGATCTCACATTTCTCTCCATACAGATAATGTCTCCATATCTTGAGAGCAAATACCACTGCAGCCAATTCTAAATCATGAGTCGGATAACCTTTCTCATAATCCTTCAATTGTCTTGATGCATAGGCAATAACTTTGCCGTTTTGCATAAGAACACAACCCAATCCTTTGTGTGAGGCATCACTATACACCACAAAATTTCCTGTATTATCCGGCAGGGTTAACACAGGTGCCATACTTAGCTTCTTCTTTAAATCTTGGAAGCTCTCTTCACACTTTTCCGTCCAAACGAATTTCACAGTTTTTCGTGTCAAATTTGTTAACGGAGTGGCTATCTTGGAAAAATCTTGAATGAATCTTCTATAATAACCAGTCAGCCCCAAGAAACTCCTCACCTCCGAAGGTGTCCTTGGTTGTTCCCAATTGATTACAGCTTCTACTTTCGATGGATCTACTGAAATCCCATCTTTGTCAATCACATGACCCAAAAATTATACACGATCGAGCCAAAATTCACACTTAGAGAATTTTGCGTACAACTTTTCCTTTCTTAGTGTCTCCAATGTCAGATGTAAATGTTCCACGTGTTCTTTTTGAGTTTTGGAATACACCAGAATGTCGTCGATAAACACCACTACGAACTTGTCTAAGAATGGTTTAAATACCCTGTTCATCAAATCCATGAACGCGGCAGGGGCATTTGTTAAACCAAAAGACATCACCAGAAACTCGTAATGTCCGTACCGAGTTTTGAATGCCGTTCTAGGTATATCCTCCTTTCTTACCTTCAATTGGTGATGCCCACTTCTCAAATCTATTTTCGAGAAGTATTTAGCACCTTTCAACTGATCAAACAAGTCATCTATTCTAGGTAACGGATACCTATTCTTAATAGTGACTTTGTTTAACTCCCTATAATCAATGCAAAGATGCATTGATTCGTCCTTCTTCTTCACAAATAATACCGGTGCTCCCCATGGTGACACGCTTGGTTGAATACACTTCTTGTCCAGCAGTTCTTGCAGTTGCACCATGAGTTCCTTCATTTCTACCGGAGCCATTCTGTACGGGGCTTTTGATATCGGTGCAGTTCCTGGCACTAAATCGATTACGAACTCAATCTCTCTATCAGGCGGTAGTCCTGGCAAATCCTCCGGAAAGACATCTACGAATTCTCTAACCACTGGTATCTCCTCCAGTTTTACACCCTTCTTCTGAGTATCGACTATGTAAGTCAAATAACCCACACAACCTTGACTCAACAACTTTTTGGCCTGCATAATCGTCAGACATTTCATTTGTCTAGGCGATTTGCTACCATGAAAAACTACCTTTGACGGAGTCATAAGGTTTACATACTTCTTGTGACAATCAATTACTGCTCCATATTTGAACAGCCAATCCATTCCCAAAATTACATCAAATTCCCCGAGTCTAATCGGAATTAAATCTACCATCAGGATATTCCTTTTAATGTTCACTCTACAGTTCTTGTATACAAACTTAACAGGAATCACTTCCCTATTCGTAATTTCTATGTTCAAAGGGAAATTCAGTTCTTCTCTAGGCAATTCTAACCTCTTAGCAAATTCATCAGATATAAACGAATAAGTAGCACCTGAATCAAATAATACATAAGCATTAATATCGTTGATTGGGATAATACCTGACACCACATCTTTTGATTGCACATCATCTTGCACAGTCATGTTGAAAGTTCTGGCTGTGGGTTTGTTTGACACTGTAGGTTCAGCAATGGCCCAAGTACCTCCACTGATGTCTCCCTTACTTTTTATTGTTTCTCCGACCTTCTTCTGAGGGCATTCACGAGCAAAATGATCCTTGGATCCACATGTGAAACAGACATTCTTCTTGGGTTGGGTGCAATTTGAGGCGATGTGACCCTCCTGGCCACAGTTGTAACATGCACGTTTTCCCATCAAGCACACGCCCTTATAAAACCTCTCGCATGTATCACATGCTTCAAACTTCCTAAACTGTTGGTTACTCTGCCGGTTTCCAGTACCCCCATTTTTGTTCCACTTCCTCTTCAAGTTGTTGTTGTTATTGCCACTTCCATTGCCTCCGCTACCATTCTTCACTTCCACCTCATTCTTTTTTTTCTTCTGCTCTTGATTGAATTTTGTCACTGCCTCGCCTCCACCTTCAGCGAGTATAGCCTTCTCCATCACTGCTGCAAACGTCTTCAACTGGAACAGGGAAACCCTACTGTACAGCCAGGGCTTTAGTTCCTGTTCGAACCTCTTTGCCTTACGCTCGTCTGTATTGACTTGATATGGCGCAAACCTCTCCAATTCGTTAAATTTCACGGCATACTCAGACACCGTCATCGCTCCCTGCTTCAGTTCCAAAAACTGAACCTCTAACTGACTCTTAGAACTCTCTGGGAAGTAGGTCTCGAAGAATAACTCCTTAAACCTATCCCAAGTCATTACTCCTGGTCCTTCCCGGGTTTTATTGGCCTGCCACCAATAACTAGCTTCTGCTTTCAACATGAATGTTGCAAAAGCAGTCTTTTGTTCATCCCCTACCCTAGCGACTTCAAATATCTTCTCAATCTCCATAATCCAGGTCTGTGCCTCGACCAGATTCATTGATCCACGAAATTCCGGTGGTCCGACCGCCTTAAACTCCTTAAACGTTGTGCCTTAGTTTTGAGGTTGATTCTGCAACGCTCCTATTAGTAATGTCACTAGTTGTTGAACGGGATTATCCTCAACATCGTTATTGTTAGTTCTCGCATTGGTTCTCTGACGGGGTGGTTCACGTCTGGGAGACATTTTTTGTTAGAAGAAAAAAAATATCTATTAGACTATTACCCAACTTCTTTAAGTATTTACTAATTAACTTGTCTCCATAAAAAAAAAAAACCACATAACACTTTTGAATAAAATAATAGCTTTTTATTTATTCATCATAACTTCGAAAAACATAACAATAATAGCATCACTGCCATTTACATTACTTTCCTGAACTACAAAAGTTACAGGACAACATCATCATTCTAATATCCCATGGTTACTTAACACCCGAGATTTACACATTATTTAACACTTATTACTTGCAAAACAGACAGATTTCCTACGATGATCTATTAAGATAATCAGTAGCCTTTTGACGCTCTTCTTCCATAACACGAAACATGGTTCGGCGATCTAACACGTATGATGGCAGAGTCTCGAACTGAATTGGATAACCCATGACCCGATCTTGAGCTCGATTGATCACGGTATTGAATACTTTATCCATCTCTTCCATCTTCATCCTCTTTGCTTGTGCATCCCTTACTGCTCTTCCAGTTCGTTGATAAGCTTCCTCGTACGCGTCTTCAGCTCTCGCCCTCTTGGTAGCTTCTTCATTCAGCTTTTTCTTCAGTTCCACGACCATCTCGATCAGTTGTTCCTTCTCTCTTTCAGTCTGCATCAGCTTCTCTTCAGCATTAGCTAGACGTTCATCTCGATCCTGGATGTCGTCGTCCTTCTGTGTCATTGCAGTCTGTTGTTCAGCTATTATCTCCTGCAACTCCTCAACTGTGTCCTGAAGTTCCACGTTACGGTCATAGACCTCATCATACATACGAGTAGCCATCGAGGTTAGTGGAGTCTCCTCCTCCTCGTCCTCGTTATCTTCATCCTCCTGTGGAAACTCCACGGGATCCTCCTCATCCGTCTCCACATCATCATCCTCATCTTCAACCACTGTGACCAACGGGGCTGACTCCTGTGGCAGTAGTTATTCCCAAACTACCTGAATGTCGCGAGGCTCCTCCTCTATAGGCATTTGAGGTCCCTCATCCGTAGCCTGACTGGATTCTCCGACATTAGTCACCCTGACAACAAAATTTTAAAGTTTTAGTTATTAATCATTCTACTCGACACTCACGAGCACATAAGTTATAAACACATAAGCACATAAATGTTTTATTACCTCCTCCTTAAAAACTCGATAAGAGTTATCTCCACTATCTTTTCAAAGGATACTTCCTAAGGCTTTTTTCCCCACCTAAGGTTCATAAATATTTTTAAATGTAAGTTATAAATATTTATTGATTTATATAAATATTTATTGGATGTGTTTATTATTGAATAAGTAATTGTTCAAATTGATTGAGTTGATTTCGTTAATTATTTATTTGCTAAATAATTAATGTGATTAGTTAATTATTTATTTGTTAAATAGTTAATGTGTTATGTGGATTGAGTTATGTGATTAAGTAATTTATTTAATAAATTATTATTTCATAAAGAGTGACAAATAACTATGTTATAAAGAGTTATTAAATTAAATTAAAGTAGTTTAATTTAGTTCTTTGCCAAACAAGGCTTAAGTATTAATCTTTAATTTTTAAATGGGTTACCAAACGAAGCTATGGCTTTTGGATTTCTTTTGAATTAAAATTATTAATAAAATAAAACAAATATATAAATAAAATATATTTATATTTATAAGTTATACGTTATATAAGTTATATGTTATTGGTAACTGATAGTATTTAGTAGTATTATAATGACCACATGCGTTTCTTTTATTTACGTTGGCTTATCAGTTTTAGAGTACGCATAGTTTATCAGTTGATTTTTTTTAGTTTACGCATTTGTCTAAACCTAAGCCTAAGTAAGAAAAGGGAGAGTCTGAAAGAGAGAAACAAGAGAAAGGCAGGTCTTTGGATTCTTCAACTTTTGTCAGTGATTTACAAGTGTCGTTTGAACAAACTAAAGGTATGTTCTATAAACCTTATCATATATGTTTTACAGTATATAGTCTCTGTGAAATTGTAGGTCTCGGTTTTCTTAAAAATCACGGTGTATCAGAATGTTACCAAAAATCTCTTGAAAAATCATGCTTGTATAATTAGTTAGAGAATTGTGATAATATGTGTAATTTTAATTGTTATCACTAGCATGTGTGTGTGTATATATATATATATATATATATATATATATATGATTATATGCTAATTACGTGTTAAAGAAAGAGGAACTTGATTTTACAATTAAAAACATGTTTGAACGTATGTTTTGCAAAATAACAAAATTGGTATGTGATTATATAAAAATTGTGAACTAATACGCGAATTGAACCTTGTATATGTTAGTTGAATTATACATGTTAATTTGTTAGATGTTGGTATACTTGTATTTCAAAGGAATCAAATTTGGTTGATAACAGTAAAAATTTCGTTCACTGTACTTTAGATATCAACAATGGAGTTTTGATTTTTAAAGGTTTGGTTTTAAAGGAAAACAGTGTTTTCAAATAATTAGTTCTCTGATATTGTTATTTAGTTGTGTAAAATTCGTACACAAATGCTTCATAACTTTTATGTGTAATTTTCATGAAGTTATACACGTTGTTGGATGTCATTGACTGTTAAAAATAAATTAGACAGTAGCTTTGCTCTGTCTTTCTGGGTTGGTTCTGTGAGTTTCGGCGCCCCAGCGTCAAAATTCACGCCCAGCGTCAAAATTCACGCCCCAGCGCCAAATTTCGCGCCCCAGCGCCAAAGTTCGCGCCCCAGTGCCAAAAATGGGCCAAAGCTCGCCCCCAGCGCTGTAGCTCGCGCCCCAGAGCCACTGATCCGCGCCCCGGCGCCGGAAAAGTGTCCGAGTTGGGCAGTTTTGACCTCTTGTAGTAAAACGGCCATAACGTTTTCATACAAACTCCGATTGAGGTAATTCAAGATGATTCGGAAAGAGTACGAGTAGACCTACAACTTTTATGCTTTAAGTTATTTAATTTGAGATCTGTAACAGTAGTCAAAATGGCCATCTTTAGGACTGTTGTGTATTTAGAGCCAATCGGAGGGTGTCGGGATGCACGAATGCAAGTGCAACCCTTTGGGTATTAGTATAACTTAATGATAACATGTTGGGCATGTATTAGGATGTTGTATCAAGTTTTTAATGTACATGTGGTGCAATGATATGATCATTTAAGTAGTTGTAATAAAGCTAAAAAGTAATGTTCATGAAAGATGTGATGTTTAAACTTAAACTTAGTTAGTAGCTATACTAAGAGTAATAAAGGAACTCATAAAGGTAATGTTAGTGTAACTAATGTGTATTGTCAATACATATGATATGTGTAGGACTTGGGGTGAACGTGAATAGTAATTGTTTAACCTACGCACGAGGCAAGTTCCCTAACCTTTGCTACTTTATTATTCAGCAAGGTTACTTTTCACTGTTATGTTATACGTATGCAAGTTCTCTAACTCTACTTTTATAATTGTGCAAGTTTTCTTAACTCTAAACTTGTTATATTATCATGCAAGTACCTTTAGTTTATCGTTCAAGTTATTATTTGTTGTGCATGCTTGATATTAAATTCTAAGATGTAACCTTAGCTTAATGTTGTTCAAAGCAAGGTATGATAAATTATTCAACTGTTATGCTATTAGATTATTCCTAAATCATGAACTTAGAACGAAATGTTTATTCAGTATGATCATTCAATAACATTGTGTTATTATCTTGTATTCAACTAATCCTTAGTTGATGTCCGTTGAACTCCAAATTACCTTGAAGTGTATCCAAACCAAACTATCTTTGGGGCGAACTTGTACTCAAAACACTGAGATGAACAACCCTATTTATAGGGGTTATGTAAGACCCCAAATTATTGATAAATGAAATTTAATTTTCTCTATTTATTATTCTGAAATAGTAAGGGTTGATTTGATTAATGTGGTTAGTTATGGGTAAAATGCGCAAATATTTTAAATAAGCAAGTGGTTATAAAATATTCATTGTTGTCGGGGAATATTCGCTTGGTCGTGGAATATTCTTACTGTCGGAGAATATTCGTACGACGGCGCAGTCTTTTGTGGGCCCCATAACGGAAAGCGATTGGATGAAGAAAACGATAAAAATAAGTTATTTATAAATAACGGCGTAGTTGTTACCGTTAATACTGTTGGAATACCCGGTGGTTAAAACACGGTAATACGCGTTGTTGCACAGTAGTACACGGTATTGCACCAATTATTGATTCTTACGTAAGAAGGCACTACTCAATAATGGTTACAGTAATTACTGTTCAATATTTTATTTTATTGATTAAATAATTACTACGTTGATATTTTATAATTGTCACTACGCAATATTTCCATTATCGGAGCAATAATTCATATTATCTGAATAATATTATTAGATAACATTATTGGAAATGTCTAGAAAATTTTGTCTAAGGAGAGGTTTGGTCATCTAATTGCGCGCCAGTAAGGGGAGATCCTTATTGGAAAGCCCCCTCTTTCCTAGGAACGGCCTGGTTGTCAGTACTGTGATTCTGTAATATTATTTGTGTATAATTAATTATTAATTTATATGATGAGGAAAATATTGATTTTATGTGGATATAGATGGAGAAAATTTTTAATGTGACAATTGTTGAAAATTAATATTTTATCTTTTTCTGATAAAATAATTAATTTAAATATATTATTTTAATAATATATTGATGGTGATATTTTTACAATGAATGTGGGATATATGAGTATATGAGGAGGAAGAGTATTTTTGTAGCATTAAATGATTAACACATATTTTGTGTGTTGGTGGACACAATTCTTGACCGAAAATTTATTATTGACTGTAAAATCGCTCGTTTGTGGATTTCGGTCAATTTCTGTTTGGAATTTAGAAAAACTTTCTTCTGCAAAGTTGTAGAGAATTGAATTTCCTATAAAAATTCGTGAGATTCGAATTTTCTGATAAAATGGCTATTTATTATAAATTATTGAAGTTCTGAAGTTCCGAAATAATTAATTTTTGGAAGTTTTAATTATTATTTTAAAGAAAAACGTTTTTTTGCAAATTAGTGGGCTCAACATGTGATAAGAATGAGCTGAATTTAGATCTTCTAAGGTGGGCTTGACAATTTTGTAAATATAATATTATTATATTCAATTTTCTGCTTTGGTGTTCTAAGCATTTTCCTATAAGTAGGGTGCTTATGTTAGAATTGAAAATCACACCAGAAACTGAGATCTTCTCTCTCTTTCTCTCTCTATATTAGTGAGTGTATTCTTGTGAGTATTCTAATACTTTGAGTACTGCTATACGGTGCAAGTTTCCTTCAGCGCTATATCTAGTATTCCAGTCAGAAGTACCGTCTTTCCGAGGTAAGGGATGTTATTTCTTCTTAATTGATATTATTTTCTTCAATATCATTATGCCGAAGTATTGATCTGAACTTTTTATCAAATTTGGAACTTTTTTATGTCGGAGTTATTATTCATGAGTTACTATTCACGAGTTACTATTCATCGAAAAATAAAATTTTCTTCTTTTTGTCCAAAATATCTATTATGGATACTAGCTTTGATTGTATCCATGTTTTGATCATTCTTGAATTTTACTTCACTATGATTATTTTTAAGGTATTTTTGGACATGGAATAGCTGAAATACGAATACTTAATATTTGTTATTTTGTTTCACTGGATTCGTTTTCTTTAAAATATTTTTCATCATCCTCAGTCTTAAATGATGATATAACTGAATATCTATGGCCTGTAGTGCAAAGATGAATGATTTCTGATGAATATATTTGGCCGTAGTGCAAAGATGAACAGATGTTGAGGTGAACATGACCAACTGATGAATATCTTTGGCCTGTAGTGTAAAGATGACTATTTGATTCAAGATATTTATTGATTGATGTTACAGGGATAAAATGTTGATGATGGGCTTTTAAGTTCATAGATAATCGTAGATTTCATTCTCTACGTAACTCTTCTATGAATTATTATTTTCCGCTGCGAATATTGTTTTAAAACTTGTTGTCTATTGTATTCTATTAAATTTTTCCCTGTTGAAGACTAACGATAATTTGTTGTATATTATCTTAGTCATAATATTCTTTACTGGGCTAGTTGAGCTCACCCTTTTCCTTGTTGTTCCATTTTTCTTCTTAGGAGGCAAGAATGTAGCGAGTACTAGTCGGGATGTAGAATGATGGTTCAAGACAGTTGTTTTAGTAGTCCTCACTATTTTGTAAAACAGTGTATCAATAAGTATAATGAGGACTTAATTGAGTATGAATACTGTCTAGATGTCAATATTTGTATTTAAACTCACAGTATATGTGTTGTCGTATTTTGCACGACAATTGTAATCATAAAGTTGTAGTTATTTTCTGTACCATGTATTTGGCGACTCAGAATGGGTTGGATGGATTGGACCTATTTTGGGGGCGTCACAGTTGGTATCAGAGCTTAGGGATATGATCTCTGGCGGAGATCGGGGAATAGAACTAGGAGGGGAGAGACGAATAAATCCTTCGCTAGTGTGTCCTACCTAAGCTTATTTGTTGGTCGATCATAATATAGGGATATTATGTGATATGTTAATTTGTTAAATTAACCTTTGTTTTATGGCAGTATTTGAGAATGTCGACTGAGAATGTTAACAGTGGAGTAAATGAGACGGTGGAGATGCCTATACTCACCTCTGAGCAACAGGCTGACAATGTTCCTCCTGTGAACAACACCACTGAGCAGACGGTGAACGATGAGTTGTTTAGAAGCTTTTTGCGATTCATGCAAACCAGACGAAGGAGATTCCTGTTCAAAATATAGGAAGAAGCAATGGCAACGCACAGCTGGTCACAGCCAAGCAGTTCAAAGAGTTGGGACCACCAGAATTCTGGGGAAAGCCGGATCCGATTAAGGCGGAGACATGGGTCAAGCAAATTATCAAGATATTTGATGTCTTGGGATGCACGGAGGAACAGAAGGTTCCATTCGCCACCTTTATGTTCTGTGGCGAGGCAGACTACTGGTGGGAGTCTGTGAAATGTACCCATCCAGCCGCACTCAGCATGTCTTGGGAGACATTTCAGAAACTATTCAATGACAAGTACTTTCCTGAAAGTATTCGTCATATGAAGGAGGTAGAGTTTATTAGACTGGAGCAGAATAACATGACGGTGTCCCAGTACGAGGTGAAGTTTACAGAGTTGTCCAGGTTTGTACCTCATTTGGTGGAGAATGAGGAACGTATGACACGGATGTTTCAGAGAGGTTTGAAACCCGGCATACGTCAATATCTCATTTCTCATAAATTTTCTCTCTATTCAGATGTTGTTAACAGGGCTCAATTATTAGAGCGAGATAACGTGTATGGTCAACCGATGGACCACAACCCGGATCATACAGGTGACAATAGTCATCAGAACAATGATAACCAGCGGAGAAAGAATACGGACAAGAACGGCAACCACTCTGGTGGTAATCGTGGCCATGAAAATAGAAGAAGCGAGTCGGGAGGAGATTTTAAAAAGAGGAGATTCAACAATGACAATACGAAGACGTCAGCACCAGCAGCAACTGGTTCCAAGGGAGGAGAGCGACCGTCGGTCATATGCTATAAGTGCGGAAAAGAAGGACATATCAGCCCAAACTGTCCACAACAGTTTAAGGTATGTTATAACTGTGAAAAGGAAGGACATATCGCTCGAGATTGCACTGTAGCGAAACCAAGTCCAACGGGGGTGGTGACTCAAAAAGTTGTCCCAGAAAAGTCAAAGTCAACGGTTCCTGGAAGAGCGTTTTTCGTGACCGGTCAGAATGCGAGGAACCCGAACGAAGTTAGAATGGGTTAGTTAATTATAAATTTTTGCGAAGTCTATACCTTATTAGATACCGGTTCTACCCATTCATTTATCTCTCCTGCTTATACTCAACGTTTAAAATTGACTCCGAAAAAAATTAGACTTTGACTTATCTGTTGAAACTCCGTTAGGAGAAACTTTCGTTACATCCACTGTTTATAAATCTTGTTTGATCCAAGTTGGCACCATCACATTACCTGTTGACCTTATCTCTTTAAAGATACTTGCTTTTGATGTGATTTTAGGAATTAATTGGTTAACTACACATCATGTCAAAATTGATTGCTTTCGTAAGGTTGTTAGTTTTCATATTCCTAAGCAACCTGTTATTCGAATTCAAGCAACCAAACCACTGAAGTCAATCACTGTCATATCAAGCCGTAAAGTCATTCGTTTATTGAAAAACGGATGTCAAGCTTTCTTATCTATGTTATGGACTTGAACAAAAATACGTCAGATTTGAATGATATTTCTGTTGTTAGTAAAATTTTGACGTATTTCCTGAATAATTTCTTGGCTTACTCCCAGAGCGTGATATTGAGTTTTGTATCGACTTTGAACCCGGTACAAAATCCATTTCTAAAATCTCATATCGAATGGCTCCTATTGAACTTCAGGAGTTAAAAACCCAACTATAGAAGTTGATAACCGAGCCTCTATCTGGTGACTTCCTTTGTGGAATGCATTGAAGCCAGACTCTCCGTAGGGGACGCCATATTCGTATGGTAGTAAACTGATAGGTGCCATTGTGACGTGCTATCCAAGATAGGGATATGAGTCACAGTTGAGAGCAACCTAAGTCAGTAATCGAAATACGTAGCTTTCTAGGCTTAGCTGGTTATTATCAGAGATTCGTGTAAGAATTTTCTCGAATCGCTACCCCGTTAACTCAGCTGACTATGAAAGATATCAAATTCGTATGGAGCGAGGAATACGAGAAGAGTTTTCAAAAGCTTAAGAGGAGACTCATTTTGGCACCTATTTTGACAATACCATCTGGTTCGGATGGATTTGTTATCTACAGCGATGCTTCAGGCAAAGGGTTAGGATGTGTTCTCATGCAACGTGGGAAAGTCATAGCCGATGCCTCGCGACAACTTAAAGAATATGAGAGGAATTATCCTACTCATGATCTAGAGTTGGTAGCAGTCGTTTTCGCGCTATAGATCTGGAGGCACTATCTATATGGGGAGAAAGTGGAGATATATTCTGACCATAAAAGCCTCAAATATTTCTTCACTCAAAAAGAACTCAACATGCGGCAACGACGTTGGCTCGAGCTGTTGAAAGATTACGACCACACTATTCAATACCATCCTGGAAAAGCAAACGTGGTAGCTGACGCGTTGAGTAGAAGATCATATGCAGGAACGAGTGCGATGATGTCAAGTATATGAGTAGAACCAACTTTAATCGATAAAGTTAAAGTTGCTCAAGCTACAGACCCGGAGCTGATGCGTATGAAGAAGAAAGTACAAGAAGGGGCTATTCCAGAAGCAAGAATCGATGAAGAAGGAATACTTCGAGTCCACTCCAGACTTTATGTTCCTAACGATTCTGATTTGAAGTACAAGATCATGATGGAGGCACACAATACACCATTTGCAATCCATCCTGGAAGTACTAAAATGTATCGTGATCTTCGACATACATTTTGGTGGAACAATATGAAGAGAGAGATTGCAAAGTTTATCTCGAGGTGTTTAACTTGTCAACGTATAAAGGCGGAGCATCAAGTACCAAAGGGTCCATTGCAACCACTTGAGATTTCGAAATGGAAGTGGGAACACATTACCATAGATTTCGTTACGGGTCTTCCCACGGTTTCTCAACGCATAAATGTTATTTGGGTTATAGTTGATAGATTAACCAAGTCTGCTCATTTCTTGCCGATACGGGAGACTTATTCCCTTGAACGTCTTGCTAGTATGTACGTGAATGAGATTGTAAGGTTGCATGGCATGCCAGTATCCATAGTTTCGGATCGTGACCCAGGATTCACTTCAAGATTTTGGGTTAGTTTGCAAAAAGCTATAGGCACGGATTTACGATTTAGTTCAGCTTACCATCCTCAAACGGACGGACAATCAGAGAGGACTATTCAAACTCTTGAAGATCTATTAAGACTTTGTGTCCTAGATTTCAAAGGGAGTTGGGATAAGTACCTACCATTGGTGGAATTCTCCTACAATAACAGTTATCAGGCAAGTATAGGTGTGGCTCCATTTGAAGCATTGTATGGACGAAAGTGCTGCTCTCCAGTATGTTGGGATGAGGTAGGAGAAGCAACGTTGTTAGGACTAGAGTTGGTACGAATGACTACAGAGAAGATCCAAACGATTTGACAACGTATACAAACGGCACAGGATCGACAAAAGAGTTATGCGGATCTTCATCGAAAGGACGTGGAATTTGACATTGGGGATCATGTATTATTAAGTGTAGCTCCATGGAAAGGAGTTACAAGATTTGGGAAGAGAGGAAAGCTCAATCCACGATTTATTGGTCCATTTCAGATTCTTGACCGAGTAGAAAATGTGGCCTATAGACTCGCGTTACCTCCAAGTATGTCTCGTGTTCATAATGTTTTTCATATATCTGTGCTTCGTAAATATGTGAAAGACCCGAACCACGTTATTGAGTTAGAACCGGACGAGATAGCTGAAGACTTAACGTATGAGGAGGTACCTGTCAAGATCTTGGATAGGAAGGAGCATGTCCTACGCACGAATGTCATACCACAAGTTAAAGTTTTGTGGAGAAACCATGCTATTGAGGAAATGACCTGGGAGTTGGAAACGGAAATGAAAGCGAGGTATCCTCATCTTTTCGAAACACCAGGTACGTATTTCAATTTCGAGGACGAAATTTCATAAGGAGGGGAGGTTGTAAGACCCCAAATTATTAATAAATGAAATTTAATGTCCTCTATTTATTATTCTGAAATAGTAAGGGTTGATTTGATTAATGTGGTTAGTTATGGGTAAAATGCGCAAATATTTTAAATAAGCAAGTGGTTATAAAATATTCATTGTTGTCGGGGAATATTCGCTTGGTCGTGGAATATTCTTACTGTCGGAGAATATTCGTACGACGGCGCAGTCTTTTGTGGGCCCCATAACGGAAAGCGATTGGATGAAGAAAACGACAAAAATAAGTTATTTATAAATAACGGCGTAGTTGTTACCGTTAATACTGTTGGAATACCCGGTGGTTAAAACACGGTAATACGCGTTGTTGCACAGTAGCACACGGTATTGTACCAATTATTGATTCTTACGTAAGAAGGCACTACTCAATAATGGTTACAGTAATTACTGTTCAATATTTTATTTTATTGATTAAATAATTACTACGTTGATATTTTATAATTGTCACTACGCAGTATTTCCATTATCGGAGCAATAATTCATATTATCTGAATAATATTATTAGATAACATTATTGGCAATGTCTAGAAAGTTCTGTCTAAGGAGAGGTTTGGTCATCTAATTGCGCGCCAGTAAGGAGAGATCCTTATTGGAAAGCCCCCTCTTTCCTGGGAACGGCCTGGTTGCCAGTACTGTGATTCTGTAATATTATTTGTGTATAATTAATTATTAATTTATATGATGAGGAAAATATTAATTTTATGTGGATATAGATGGAGAAAATTTTTAATGTGACAATTGTTGAAAATTAATATTTTATCTTTTTCTGATAAAATAATTTATTTAAATATATTATTTTAATAATATATTGATGGTGATATTTTTACAATGAATGTGGGATATATGAGTATATGAGGAGGAAGAGTATTTTTGTGGCATTAAATGATTAACACATGTTTTGTGTGTTGGTGGACACAATTCTTGACCGAAAATTTATTATTGACTGTAAAATCGCTCGTTTGTGAATTTCGGTCAATTTCTGTTTAGAATTTGGAAAAACTTTCTTCTGCAAAGTTGTAGAGAATTAAATTTCCTATAAAAACTCGCGAGATTCGAATTTTCTGATAAAATGGCTATTTATTATAAATTATTGAAGTTCTGAAGTTCCGAAATAATTAATTTTTGGAAGTTTTAATTATTATTTTAAAGAAAAACATTTTTTGCAAATTTGTGGGCTCAACATGTGATAAGAATGGGCTGAATTCAGATCTTCTAAGGTGGGCTTGACAATTTTGTAAATATAATATTATTATATTCAATTTTCTGCTTTGGTGTTCTAAGCATTTTCCTATAAATAGGGTGCTTATGTTAGAATTGAAAATCACACCAGAAACTGAGATCTTCTCTCTCTTTCTCTCTCTATATTAGTGAGGGTATTCTTGTGAGTATTCTAATACTTTGAGTATTGCTATACGGTGCAAGTTTCCTTCAGCGCTATATCTAGTATTCCAGTCAGAAGTACCGTCTTTCCGAGGTAAGGGATGTTATTTCTTCTTAATTGATATTATTTTCTTCAATATCATTATGCCGAAGTATTGATCTGAACTTTTTATCAAATTTGGAACTTTTTTATGTCAGAGTTATTATTCATGAGTTACTATTCACGAGTTACTATTCACGAGTTACTATTCATCGAAAAATGAAATTTTCTTCTTTTTATCCAAAATATCTATTATGGATACTAGCTTTGATTGTATCCATGTTTTGATCATTCTTGAATTTTACTTCACTATGATTATTTATAAGGTATTTTTGGACATGGAATAGCTGAAATACGAATCCTTAATATTTGTTATTTTGTTTCAGTGGATTCATTTTTTTAAAAATATTTTTCATCATCCTCAGTCTTAAATGATGATATAACTGAATATCTTTGGCCTGTAGTGCAAAGATGAATGATTTCTGATGAATATATTTGGCCGTAGTGCAAAGATGAACAGGTGTTGAGGTGAACATGACCAACTGATGAATATCTTTGGCCTGTAATGCAAAGATGACTATTTGATTCAAGATATTTATTGATTGATGTTACAGGGATAAAATGTTGATGATGGGCTTTTAAGTTCATAGATAATCGTAGATTTCATTCTCTACGTAACTCTTCTATGAATTATTATTTTCCGATGCGAATATTGTTTTAAAACTTGTTGTCTATTGTATTCTATTAAATTTTTCCCTGTTGAAGACTAACGATAATTTGTTGTATATTATCTTAGTCATAATATTCTTTTCTGGGCTAGTTGAGCTCACCCTTTTCCTTGTTGTTCCATTTTTCTTCTCAGGAGGCGAGAATGTAGCGAGTACTAGTCGGGGTGTAGAATGATGGTTCAAGACAGTTGTTTTAGTAGTCCTCACTATTTTGTAAAACAGTGTATCAATAAGTATAATGAGGACTTAATTGAGTATGAATACTGTCTAGATGACAATATTTGTATTTAAACTCACAGTATATGTGTTGTCATATTTTGCACGACAATTGTAATCATAAAGTTGTTATTTTCTGTACCATGTATTTGGCGACTCAGAATGGGTTGGATGGATTGGACCTATTTTGGGGGCGTCACAGGTTACGCTTAGTTTTGTACTTTGCGCTGAAATGTTTGTATATAATACATGTACGAAGGGTTGATCCCTCTAAGTACCTTAAAGTCATTATGGTCGTATGACCGTAAAAGTTTAAGTTGAAAGATTACTTATAACTGTGGACAAGGTTCTTGGTCATTAGACCCTCAGTGAATGTTTAAAGTATTAATAGAACATATTGTTCAGTTCTATTGAGCCCCTGAATGGGCAAGTAATGTTTAAGATGTTAATAGAACTTATTATTCAGTTCTATTGAGCCCCTGAATGGGCAGAGAATGTAAAAGTTATTCATTGTTATTTCAAGTGAGCCTTGTTTGCTCACTTTTGCCTGTAAAATTCTTACAACTACAGATGGAAAGGGTGACGTACCTAGCACCAGTAAAGGAAAGGGAAAGACGAACAAGTACTGAAGACTTGTAATAGTTTTGATAGTTTTATTATCAGACTTTGGTTAAGGAATGTAATGAAGTTTATTTAAATTTTTCGCATGAATGATTGTATGTAAAGGTTAGATAACATGGGAGATATTATTTTATGTAATTCCTGTATGGGCAGGTTTATTATCCAATTTTATTTATGATTGGGTAGTTATAAATGATTGTTTTGATTACGTGAACACCAAATCTTGAGGTAATGAAGTACCGAGATTTGGGGGTGTCACAAAAGCGAGGTATCCTCATCTTTTCGAAATACCAGATACGTACGTCAATTTCGAGGACGAAATTTCATAAGGAGGGGAGGTTGTAAGACCCCAAATTATTAAATGAAATTTAATTTTCTCTATTTATTATTTTGAAATAGTAAGGGTTTATTTGATTAATGTGGTTATTTATGGGTAAAATACGCAAATATTTCAAATAAGCAAGTGGTTATAAAATATTCATTGTTGTCGGAGAATATTCGTTTGGTCGTGGAATATTCTTCCTGTCGGGGAATATTCGTACGACGACGCAGTCTTTTGTGGGCCCTATAACAGAAAGCGATTGGATGAAGAAAACGACAAGTATAAGTTGTTTATAAATAACGGCGTAGTTGTTACCGTTAATACTGTTGGAATACCCGGTGGTTAAAACACAGTAATACGCGTGGTTGCACAGTAGCACACGGTATTGCACCAATTATTGATTCTAACGTAAGAAGGTACTACTCAATAATTGTTACAGTAATTACTGTTCAGTATTTTATTGATTCAATAATTGCTACGTTGATATTTTATATTTCTATTATTTCAATAATTATCATTACACAGTATTTTCTATTATCGGAGCAATAATTCATATTATTTGAATAATATTATTAGATAACATTATTGGTAATGTCTAGAAAGTTCTGTCTAAGGAGATGTTTGGTCATCTAATTGCGCGCCATTAAGGAGAAATTCTTATTGGAAAGCCCCCTCTTTCCTAGGAACTGCCTGGTTGTCAGTAATGTGATTCTGTAATATTATTTGTGAATAATTAATTATTGATTTATATGATAAAAAAAATATTAATTTTATGTGGATATAGATGGAGAAATTTTTTAATGTGACAATTGTTGTAAATTAATATTTTATCTTTTTCTGATAAAATAATTCATTTAAATATATTATTTTAATAATATATTGATGGTGATATTCTTATAATGAATGTGGGATATATGAGTATATGAGGAGTAAGAGTATTTTTGTCGCATTAAATGATTAACACATATTTTGTGTGTCGGTAGACCTCAATTCTTGACTGAAATTTGATTATAGCCTGTAAAATCGTCTGTTTATGGATTTCGGTCAATTTTTATTTGGAATTTAGAAAAACTTTCTTCTGCAAAGTTGTAGAGAATTTTTCTGATAAAAGGGCTATTTATTGTGAATTATTGAAGTTCCGAAATAATTAATTTTTGAAAGTTTTAATTATTTTTAATTACAAAATCATTTTTTTTGCTTGGTGGGCTGCATTAAACATGTGCAAGGTGGCTGAATTCAAATTCAAGAGGTGGGCTTGACAATTTTGTAAATATAATTATATTATATTAAATTTTTTACTTTGGTATTCTAAGCAATTTCCTATAAATAGGGTGCTTAGGTTAGAATTAAAAATCACACCAGAAACTGAAATCTTCTCTCTCTTTCTCTCTCGATATGAGTGTATTCTTGTGAGTATTTTGATACTTTGAGTGTTGCTATATGGTGCAAGTTCAAGCCATAGCGTATATCCGGTGTTTCAACTAGAAGTACTGTTTTTACGATGTAAGGGATATTATTTTCTTTTATAAATGATATTATTTTTTCAATATCATTAAGCCGAAATATTGTTATGAATTTTTATCAAATTTAGAATTTTTTGTGTCGGAATTACTATTCACGTATACAACACTATTCACGAATACGATACTGTTTACTGAAAAATGGAATTTTTTGTTTTTGTCCAAAATATCTATTATGGATACTAGCTTTGATTGTATCCATGTTTTGATCATTCTTGAATTTTACTTCACTATGGTTATTTATGAGTATTTTTGAATTTGGACAAACTAAAGTACAAATCCTTAATCCTTAATCCTTGTCCTTTTGTTTCATTGGATTCGTTTCTTTTAAAAAGTAATGTTCATCATTCTCAGTCCTAAATAATGATGTTACTGAATATCTTTGGCCTGTAGTGCAAAGATTAATGATTTCTAATGAATATCTTTGGCCCGTAGTGCAAAGATGAACATGTGTTTAGATGAACATGACCAACTGGTGAATATCTTTGGCCTATAGTGCAAAGATGAATATATAATTTCAGATATATATTGATTTATGTTACAGGGATAAAATATTGATGATGGACTTTTAAATTCATAGATAATAGTAGATTTCATTCTCTACGTAACTCTTCTATGAATTATTGTTTCCGCTGCGAATATTGAATTAAAACTTGTTGTCTATTGTATTCTATTAGATTTTTTCCTGTTGAAGACTAACGATAATTTGGTCTATATTATCTTAGTCATAATATTCTTTACTGGGCTAGTTGAGCTCACCCTTTTCCTTTTTATTCCATATTTCTTCTCAGGAGGCGAGAATGTAGCGAGTACTAGTCGGGGTATGGAATGAAGGTTTTGAAAAGTCGTTTTAGTAGTCCTCACCATTTTTGTAAAATAATGTATCAATAATTGTAGTGAGGACTTATTTGAGTGTGGATATTGTCTAGATGAAAATATTTGTATTTAAACTCACAGCTTTTATGTTGTATTAATAAAGTTGTAGTTGTTTCTGTACCATGTATTTTGACGACTCAGAATGAGTGTTGTATACCAATTTTAGGGGCGTCACAATGATCATGCCAACAACTGTCCATCAATACACTACGGCTAATGAGGACTTTTACCACATCATTTGTAATATTACAGGTCATGATTATACCGAATAATCCTTGGTCATAATTATACCAATCAATAGTCCATATATGCACTACGGGTCAGAGATGACTTTCATCATTATATAAGCATGTGGATGATGACAATGACACCAACTGTGACCATATCCCTAAGCTCTGATACCAACTATGACAACCCCAAAATAGGTCCATTCCATCCAACCTATTCTGAGTCGCCAAATACATGGTACAGAAAATAACTACAACTTTATTACAACAATTATCGTGCAAAATACAACAACACATATGCTGTGAGTTTGGATACAAATATATACCAAATGTGACTCATGTCCCAACCGTGGACAGCACCTCACAATGACACCTTACATAAAGGTATAGTCAAAAACTGTTTTAGAAATTAGAATCTTTGGGAAGTGCTCAAGGAAACCTTCGTACATGGGAGGCTATGCTTCTAGGTTATGATAGATATCATATGGCCACAGAATTATCCTTGGTTGACCCAATAGACCCCAAAGAAAAACGAGAAGATTACTATCATATTCTTCCCAATGGTGAGTCTTCTCTTGACATATCATTATCTCCACTGTCTCTAATTGAGAATTATACTTCAAACAAATACCAAGATTATATAGGTAGTGCTCGTAAATATACTCAGCAAGTGGATGAGCACATCCCTGTCTTATGATGACACGAGGCTGTATATCATTAGACATCTTGTATGATAGTGGCAAAACACCCTTCCAACATTGGGTTCGCCTCACCCAATTTGATTCACCAAGTATAACTACTAAATGATGTATACAACACTTTTCTATATTGCTTAGGGAGAACCTCCACAGCTAGAGACCACCGTTCTATTTTCCCGTTACCCTCGCTCGACCCAGCTACACTCTTATTACTTGAAAAGGAATTGTGAAGCAAAAGGGTGAGCACAACTAGCCCAGTAAAGAATATCATGACTAAAGATAATTAAATTATCAATAGCCTTCATCAGTAATAAATCAGAGATTTAGAACATATGATAAATGATAAAACTTTTCAACCATAGTTGCAGCGGAACGAGCAATCCATTAGAAGAGTCAAATAGACCATAAATTCTATTATCTTCTCCATGTTAAAAGTCCACCAACAATGTTTTATCCCTATAACATCAATCAACAATTCCTGTCCACAATCACGTGTATAACTCATAATCGTAATTGTAGTTCTAAATTCCTTTTCTCATCCAGGACAAAGATAATTTTCATCATCTGAAACATCAAAGATCATGGTTATACCAAATCACAATTCATGTTCATAATCATACTAATAAATTCATCTTTGCACTACGACCCAAAGATATTCATCAACAAGTCATCTTTGCACTACAGGCCAAAGATATTCAACAACATGTCATCTTTGCATTACGAGCCAAAGATATTCATCAACAACTCATCTTTGCACTACAGGCCAAAAGATATTCAACAACAAGTCATCTTTGCATTACGAGCCAAAGATATTCATCAATAGTTAATCTTTGCACTACTGGCCAAAGATATTCAACAACAGGTCATCTTTGCACTACGGGCCAAAGATATTCATCAATAATTCATCTTTGCACTACAGGCCAAAGATATTCATATCTCAAAGAAATATATAATCATTTCAGAATTTATATAAACAATAATTATAACCATGTTAATCAATTCATCTTTACACTTAAGCTAAAGATATTCAATTATAAATTCAATGGTCATGATCATACCAGTTAACAATTCATCTTTGCACTACAAGCCAAAGATATTCCTCAGTCACAATCATACCAATAATTTACCCATCTTTACACTCAAGTGAAAGAGAAATTCAACATCAGGGTTATAAAAATGTTATATACGATAATAAAAATAATATGATCAAAATATGGATTTAATTTCAAGAGTAATATTCATAAATCAACTATAATTTGGTCAGAAAAAGAAACCAATTTTGTCATGAATAGTACCCGTGAATAGTAACTCGTGAATAGTAACTCATGAATAGTAGTCTGTATTCGTACATAGTACCGTATACGTAAATAATATCATATACGTAAATAGTGTCATATACATGAATAGTGCCGTATACGTGAATAGTAATCCCGACTCAAAAAGGTAAAAATTCTACAATAAAATCTATACCAATATTTCAGTATAATGATATTGAAAGAATAACATCATTATGAAGAATATAGCATCCTTTAATATCCCTTACTATCCCCTACCTCAAAAGAGCAGCACTTCTGACTGGATATCAGATATGACGCTGAAGGAAACTTGCACTGATGAATAGAAATTCACCAAGTATCTAAATACTCACAAAATACACTCGATAATCTAGAGAGAAAAAGAGAGAAAACTTATGAATTCTGGTGTGATTTTCAATTATTATTTAGTCCTCTATTTATAGGAAAATGTTAGCACGCCGAAACAGACTTGACCTGCTACCTGATGGCTTTACCTGCTACTATTCCACCCACCAAAAATCAGTTATCTTCCCCAACAACCAAAAGTGGGGCCCACCCATTTCTAGAATTTTCCACCAAAATCATTTATAAACCTAATTTTCGAATCAGTCACCTCTTAAAATTCATAACAAATCATTCGTTCATTTTTAACGGTTCAAAATTTGTGAACATATACTCAACTTATATATGTATAACATATCCAAAAATCACAACGATCTAACGGTCAGATTAAAAATTATAACTCACACAATAAAGCTGTAAGAACACTGATTTGATCTTTTAATACCTCCAATCCGACAAAATACTGATAAAATACCTCAACATTAATTCCTTCATTTATAATCACATAAATAAATCCATCATTTATATCCACATCAAATAAATATTTCCTTATCATATAAATTAATAATTAATTATTCACAAATAATATTACAGAATCACAATTATGACAACCAGGCAGTTCTCAGGAAAGAGGGGACTTTCCGATAAGGATTTCTCCTTACTGGCGCGTAATTAGGTGACCAAACCTCTCCTTGACAAAACTTTCTAGACATTGCCAATAATGTTATCTAATAATATTATTCGAATAATATGAATTATTGATCTGATAATGAGAAATACTGTGCAGTGACAATTATTGAAACAACAATAATATAAAATGTCAACGCATTAATTATTGAATCAATAAAATAAAATATTGAACAGTAATTACTGTAATAATTATTGAGTAGTGTCTTCTTACGTAAGAATTAATAATTCAAAAATACTGTGCAATAACGTGTGCTACTGTGCAACCACGCGTATTACTGTATTTTAACCACCAGATATTCCAACAGTGTTAACTGTAACGATTACGCCGTTATTTATAAAAATTCAAATTTGTCGTTTTCTTCATCTGACAGTTATTCTGTTATGGGGCCCACAAATGGCTACGCCGTCGTACGAATATTCTCCGACAACAAGAATATTTCACGACCAAACGAATATTCCCCAACAGAAATGAGTATTTTATAACCACTTGTGTATTTTGAAAATTTTATATATATCACCCTTAACTTTAACCTTTTTTTTTTATCAATTTAACCATTTACTAAATAGGAAAATTGAATACTTTTATTTCATAAAATTCGGGGTCTTACAATCTCCCCTCCTTATGAAATTTCGTCCCCGAAATTTACGTACCTGATAATTCAAAGAGTTTAGAATACCTTGCTTTAATTTTAGATTTCATCTTCCCTGTCATCATAATTTTTTCATTGCTTATCTCCTGTATTTCAGATATCATTATAGAATACAGCTTCAAATAAGGATTAACTGAACAAATTAACATATCACATAATATCCCGATATTATGACTGACCAATAAATAAGCTTAGGTAGGACACACTAGCGAAGGATTTACTCATCTCTCCCCTCCTAGTTCTATTTCCCGATCTCCGCCAGAGATCATATCCCTAAGCTCTGATACCAACTGTAACAACCCAAAAATAGGTCCATTCCATCCAACCTATTCTGAGTCGCCAAATACATGGTACGGAAAACAATTACAACTTTATTACAACAATTTTTGTGCAAAATACAACAACACATATGCTGTGAGTTTGGATACAAATATATACCAAATGTGACTCATGTCCCAACCGTGGACAGCACCTCACAATGACACCTTACATAAAGGTATAGTCAAAAACTGTTTTAAAAATTTAAATATTTGGGAAGTGCTCAAGGAAACCTTCGTACATGGGAGGCCATGTAAGACCCCAAATTATTAATAAATAAAATTTAAATTCCCTCTATTTATTATTTTGAAATAGTAAGTGTTAAATTGATTAATGAGGTTAGTTATGGGTAAAATGCGCAAATATTTCAAATAAGCAGGTGGTTATAAAATATTCATTGTTGTCGGGGAATATTCGTTTGGTCGTGGAATATTCTTCCTGTCGGGGAATATTCGTACGACGGCACAGTCTTTTGTGGGCCCCATAACGGAAAGCGATTGGATGAAGAAAACGACAAGTATATGTTGTTTATTAATAACGGCGTAGTTGTTACCGTTAATACTGTTGGAATACCCGGTGGTTAAAACACAGTAATACGCGTTGTTACAGTAATTACTGTTCAGTATTTTATTTTATTGATTCAATAATTGCTGCGTTGATATTTTATATTACTGTTGTTTTAATAATTGTCACTACACAGTATTTCCCATTATCAGATCAATAATTCATATTATTTGAATAATATTATTAGATAACATTATTGGCAATGTCTAGAAAGTTCTGTCTAAGGAGAGGTTTGGTCATCTAATTGCGCGCCAGAAAGGAGAAATCCTTATTGGAAAGCCCCCTCTTTCCTGGGAACGGCCTGGTTGTCATAAATGTGATTCTGTAATATTATTTGTGAATAATTAATTATTGATTCATATGATAAGGAAATATTTATTTTTTGTGGATATAAATGAGGGATATATTTTTGTGGTTAAAAATGAAGGAGTTAATGTTGAGGTTTTTATCAGTATTTTTGTAGGAATGGAGGTATTAAAAATCAGGGTTTTTGAGATATTTTGCGGGGGTTATAATTTTTAATCCGACCGTTGGATCGTGGTAATTTTTGGATATGTTATACATATATAAGTTGAGTATATGTCCACAAATTTTGAACCGTTAAAAATGAACGTATGATTTATTATGAATTTTACGAGATGACTGGTTCAGAAATTGTTGAATTTTCGGAGTTAATCATTTTGGTAGAAAATTCTAGAATTGGTGGGCCTCACTCTTGGTTGGTGAAGAAATGTGCTGAGATTTTTATTCAAATGTGGTGGGTGGGAATAGTAGCAGGTAAAGCCATCAGGTTGCAGGTTAAGTCTGCTTCGGCGTGCTAACATTTTTCTATAAATAGAGGGCTAAGTTAGAATTGAAAATCACACCAGAAACAAGTTTTCTCTCTTTCTCTCTCTAGATTATTGAGTGTATTTTGTGAGTATTTAGATACTTTGAGAGTTTCTATTCATCAGAGCAAGTGTCTTTCAGCCTTATACCGGTATTCCGACCAGAAGTACTGTCTTTACGAGGTAAGGGATGTTATTTTATTCAAAAATGATATTATTTCTTCAATATCATTATGCCGAAATATTGGTTGGAAATTTTTATCAAATTTGGAACTTTTCACGTCGGGGTTACTATTCATGAGTTACTATTCACGAGTTACTATTCACGAGTTACTATTCACCGAAAAATAAAATTTTCTTCTTTTCGTCCAAAATATCTATTCTGGGTACTAGCTTTGATTGTATCCATGTTTTGATCATTCTTGAATTCTACTTCACTATGAATAATTATAAGGTATTTTTGGACATGGATAAATCGAAATACGAATCCTTAATATTTGTTATTTTGTTTCACTGGATTCGTTTTCTTTAAGATATTTTTTATCATCCTCAGTCCTAAATGATGATATTACTGAATGTCTTTGGCCCGTAGTGCAAAGATGAATGATTAACTGATGAATATCTTTGGCCCGTAGTGCAAAGATGAACAGGTGTTGAGATGAACATGACCGACTGGTGATACAAATGAATATCTTTGGCCTGTAGTGCAAAGATGAATATTTGATTAAAGATGGTTATTGATTGTTGTTACAGGGATAAAATATTGATGATGGACTTTTAAATCTTAGAAGATAGTAGAACTCATTCTCTACTTGACTCTTCTAATGGTTTGCTGTTTCCGCTGCAGTTATTGATTTAAAACTTGTTGTCTATTGTATTCTATTAGATTTTTCCCTGTTGAAGACTAACGATAATTTGTTCTGTATTATCTTAGTCATAATGTTCTTTACTGGGCTAGTTGAGCTCACCCTTTTCCTTTTTGTTCCATTTTTCTCAGGAGGCGAGAATGTAGCGAGTACTAGTCGGGGTATGGAATGATGGTTCTAGAAGTTACTTTAGTAGTCCTCACCATTTTTGTGAAATAATGTATCAATAATTGTAATGAGGACTTATTTGAGTGTGGATATTGTCTAAATGACAATATTTGTATTTAAACTCACAGTTCTTGTGTTGTAATAATAAAGATGTAGTTGTTTCTGTACCATGTATTTTGACGACTCAGAATGGGTGTTGTATACCTATTTTGGGGGCGTCACAGTTGGTATCAGAGCTTAGGGATATGATCTCTGGCGGAGATCGGGGAATAGAACTAGGAGGGGAGAGACGAATAAATCCTTCGCTAGTGTGTCCTACCTAAGCTTATTTATTGGTCAGTCATAATATAGGGGTATTATGTGATTTGTTAATTTATTTAATTAACCCTTGTTTTATGGCAGTATTTGAGAATGTCGACTGAGAATGTTAACAGTGGAGTAAATGAGACCGTGGAGACCCCGGTGCTTACCAACGAGGAGAACGTACAACAGGCTGGCAATGTTCCTCCTGTGAACAACACCAATGAGCAGATGATGAATGATGGAATGTTTAGAAGTTTTTTGCAATTCATGCAAAACCAGACGAGGGAGACTCGTGTTCAAAATACAGGAAGAAATTATAGCAATTCACGGTTTGTCACAGCCAAACAGTTCAAAGAATTGGGACCACCAGAATTTAAGGGAAAGCCGGATCCGATCATGGCGGAAACGTGGGTCAAGAAAATTACCAAGATATTCGATGTCTTGGGATGCACGGAGGAACAGAAGGTTCCATTCGCCACCTTTATGTTCCGTGGCGAGGCAGATTATTGGTGGGAGTCTGTGAAGCGTACCCATCCAACCGCACTCAGCATGTCTTGGGAGACATTTCAGAAACTGTTCAATGACAAGTACTTTCCTGAAAGTATTCGTCATATGAAGGAGGTAGAGTTTATTAGACTGGAGCAGAATAACATGACGGTGTCTCAGTACGAGGCGAGGTTTGCAGAGTTGTCCAGGTTTGCACCTCATTTGGTGGAGAATGAGGAACGCATGACGAGGATGTTTTTGAGAGGTTTGAAACCCGGCATACGTCAATATCTCATTTCTCATAAATTTTCTCTCTATTCAGATGTTGTCAACAGGGCTCAATTATTAGAGCGAGATAATGAGTACGGTCAACTGAGGGACCACAACCAGGATCATATCGGTGACAGCAGTCATCAGAACAATGATAACCAGCGGAGAAAGAAAAATACAGACAAGAACGGCAACCACTCTGGTGGTAATCGTGGCTATGAAAATAGAAGAAGCGAGTCGGGAGGAGATTTTAAAAAGAGGAGATTCAACAATGACAATACGAAGACGTCAGCACCAGCAGCAACTGGTTCCAAGGGAGGAGAACGACCACCGATTATATGCTATAAGTGCGGAAAAGAAGGACATATCAGCCCAAATTGCCCACAACAGTTTAAGGTATGTTATAATTGTGGAAAGGAAGGACATATCGCTCGAGATTGCACTATAGCAAAACCAAGTCCAGCGGGGATGGTGACTCAAAAAGCTATCCCAGAAAAGATAAAGTCAACGGTTCCTGGAAGAGCGTTTATCGTGACTGGTCAACATGCGAGGAACCCAAACGAGGTGATCACGGGTAAGCTAATCATAAATTCATGCGAAGTTTATACCTTATTAGATACCGGTTCTACCCATTCTTTTATCTCTCCTGCTTGTGCTCAACGTTTAAACTTGACTCCGGAGAAGTTAGACTTTGATTTATCTGTGGAGACTCCATTAGGAGAAACTTTCATCACATCCACTGTTTATAAATCTTGTGTGATCCAAGTTGACACCATCACCTTACCTGTTGACCTTATCTCTTTAAAGATACTTGCTTTTGATGTGATTTTAGGGATTGATTGGCTAATTACTCATCATGCCAAAATTGATTGTTTTCGTAAGGTTGTTAGTTTTCATATTCCTAACCAACCTGTTGTACGAATTCAAACAACTAAGCCATTAAAATCAATCACTGTTATATCAAGCCATAAAGCCATTCGTTTATTAAAAAACGGATGTCAAGCTTTCTTAGCCCATGTTATGGATTTGAATAAAGACACGTCAAATTTGAATAATATTCCTGTTGTTATTGACTTTCCTGACGTATTTCCTGAAGAACTTCCCGGTCTACCCTCGGAACGAGAAATTGAATTTTTTATTGATCTTAAACCTGGTACAAAGCCCATTTCTAAAACCCCATATCGAATGGCTCCTATTGAACTTCAGGAGTTAAAGGTCCAACTACAAGAGTTGTTGGACATCGGTTTCATTCGTCCTAGTACATCTCCTTGGGGTGCTCCTGTTTTATTTGTAAAGAAGAAAGACGGGAGTATGCGACTTTGTATTGATTACCGGGAATTAAACCATGTCACTATTAAGAATAGGTATCCGCTACCTCGTATTGATGACCTGTTTGACCAGTTACAAGGAGCACAATTCTTTTCAAAGATCGATCTTCGTTCTGGATATCATCAGCTGAAGGTTAAAACTGAGGATATTCCAAAGACTGCCTTTAGAACTCGGTACGGGCATTATGAATTCCTAGTCATGTCTTTTGGATTGACTAATGCTCCTGCGGCTTTCATGGATATGATGAACCGAGTATTCAAGGATTATTTGGATCAGTTCGTTGTTGTCTTTATTGATGACATCCTCATATATTTCAAAAGCCGTGAAGATCATGAGCATCATTTGAAGCTGGTACTCCAAAGGCTGCGTGAAAATAAGTTATATGCTAAGTTGAAGAAATGCGAGTTCTGGCTTGAGGAAGTAGCTTTCCTAGGGCACGTGGTGTCAAAACATGGAGTATCTGTTGACCCGGCGAAGATTGAAGCAATACAAAGTTGGGAGCAACCAAAGACGGTGACCAAAGTACGTAGCTTTTTGGGCTTAACTGGTTATTATCGGAGATTCGTGGAAGGGTTTTCTCGAATCGCTACCCCGTTAACTCAGCTGACTCGGAAAGATATCAAATTCGTATGGAGCGAGGAATGCGAGAAGAGTTTTCAAGAGCTTAAGAGGAGACTCATTTCGGCACCTGTTCTGACAATACCATCTGGTTCGGATGGATTTGTTATCTACAGTGATGCTTCAGGCAAAGGGTTAGGATGTGTTCTCATGCAACATGGGAAAGTCATAGCCAATGCCTCGCGACAACTCAAAGAATATGAGAGGAATTATCCTACTCATGATTTGGAGTTGGCAGCAGTAGTTTTCGCGTTGAAGATCTGGAGACACTACCTGTATGGGGAGAAAGTGGAGATCTATACAGATCATAAAAGCCTCAAATATTTCTTCACCCAAAAGGAACTCAACATGCGGCAGCGACGTTGGCTCGAGCTGTTGAAAGATTACGATCATACCATCCAATATCATCCTGGAAAAGCAAACGTAGTAGCTGACGCATTGAGTAGAAGATCATATGCGGGTACGAGTGCAATGTTGTTAACACAAAGGCCCATTTTGTATGACTTGCAAAGGATGGAGATAGAGATGAATGCTCCAAGTACCCACATGATGATATCAAATATACGAGTAGAACCGACTTTAATCGATAAAGTTAAAGCTGCTCAAGCTACGGACATAGAGCTGATGCGTATGAAGAAGAAAGTGCAAGAAGGTTCTATTCCAGAAGCAAGAATCGATGAAGAAGGAATACTTCGAGTCCACTCTAGACTCTGTGTTCCTAACAATTATGATTTGAAGTACAAGATCATGATGGAAGCACACAATACACCATTTGCAATCCATCCTGGAAGTACCAAAATGTATCGTGATCTTCGACATACATTTTGGTGGAATAATATGAAGAGAGAGATTGCAAAGTTTATCTCGAGGTGTTTAACTTGTCAACGTGTAAAGGCAGAACATCAAGTGCCAAAGGGTCCATTGCAACCACTTGAGATTCCGAAATGGAAGTGGGAACACATTACTATGGATTTCGTTACGGGTCTTCCCACGGTTTCTCAAGGCATAAATGCTATTTGGGTTATTGTTGATAGATTAACCAAGTCTGCTCATTTCTTGCCGATACGGGAGACTTATTCCCTTGAACGTCTTGCTCGTATATACGTAGATGAGATTGTGAGACTGCATGGCATGCCAGTATCCATAGTTTCGAATCGTGACCCAAGATTCACTTCAAGATTTTGGGTTAGCTTGCAAAAAGCTATGGGCACAAATTTACGATTTAGTTCGGCATACCATCCTCAAACGGACGGACAATCAGAGAGGACTATTCAAACTATTGAAGATCTATTAAGACTTTGTGTCCTAGATTTCAAAGGGAGTTGGGATAAGTACCTACCATTGGTGGAATTCTCTTACAATAACAGTTATCAGGCAAGTATAGGTGTGGCCCCATTTGAAGCATTATATGGACGAAAGTGTCGCTCTCCAGTATGCTGGGACGAGGTGGGTGAAGCAACATTATTGGGACCAGAGTTGGTACGCATGACTATAGAGAAGATCCAAACGATTTGACAACGTATACAAACGGCACATGATCGACAAAAGAGTTATGCGGATCTTCATCGAAAGGACGTGGAATTTGACATTGAGGATCATGTATTGTTGCGTGTGGCTCCATGGAAAGGAGTTATAAGATTTGGGAAGAGAGGAAAGCTCAATCCACGATTTATTGGTCCATTTCAGATTCTTGACCGAGTAGGAAATGTGGCCTATAGACTCGCGTTACCTCCAAGTATGTCTCGTGTTCATAATGTTTTTTATATATCTGTGTTACGTAAATATGTGAAAGACCCAGACCACGTTATTGAGTTAGAACCGGACGAGATAGCTGAAGACTTAACGTACGAAGAGGTACCTGTCAAGATCTTGGATAGAAAGGAGCATGTCCTACGCACGAAGGTCATACCACAAGTTAAAGATTTGTGGAGAAACCATGCTATTGAAGAAATGACCTGGGAGTTGGAAACGGAAATGAAAGTGAGGTATCCTCATCTTTTCGAAACACCAGGTACGTACGTCAATTTCGAGGACGAAATTTCATAAGAAGGGGAGGTTGTAAGACCCCAAATTATTAATAAATAAAATTTAAATTCCCTCTATTTATTATTTTGAAATAGTAAGTGTTAAATTGATTAATGAGGTTAGTTATGGGTAAAATGCGCAAATATTTCAAATAAGCAGGTGGTTATAAAATATTCATTGTTGTCGGGGAATATTCGTTTGGTCGTGGAATATTCTTCCTGTCGGGGAATATTCGTACGACGGCGCAGTCTTTTGTGGGCCCCATAACGGAAAGCGATTGGATGAAGAAAACGACAAGTATATGTTGTTTATTAATAACGGCGTAGTTGTTACCGTTAATACTGTTGGAATACCCGGTGGTTAAAACACAGTAATACGCGTTGTTACACAGTAGCACACTGTATTGCACCAATTATTGATTCTTACGTAAGAAGGCACTACTCAATAATGGTTACAGTAATTACTGTTCAGTATTTTATTTTATTGATTCAATAATTGCTGCGTTGATATTTTATATTACTGTTGTTTCAATAATTGTCACTACACAGTATTTCCCATTATCAGATCAATAATTCATATTATTTGAATAATATTATTAGATAACATTATTGGCAATGTCTAGAAAGTTCTGTCTAAGAAGAGGTTTGGTCATCTAATTGCGCGCCAGTAAGGAGAAATCCTTATTGGAAAGCCCCCTCTTTCCTGGGAACGGCCTGGTTGTCATAAATGTGATTCTGTAATATTATTTGTGAATAATTAATTATTGATTCATATGATAAGAAAATATTTATTTTATGTGGATATAAATGAGGGATATATTTTTGTGGTTAAAAATGAAGGAGTTAATGTTGAGGTTTTTGTCAGTATTTTTGTCGGAATGGAGGTATTAAAAATCAGGGTTTTTGAGATAGTTTGTGGGGGTTATAATTTTTAATCCGACCGTTGGATCGTGGTAATTTTTGGATATGTTATACATATATAAGTTGAGTATATGTCCATAAATTTTGAACCGTTAAAAATGAACGTATGATTTATTATGAATTTTACGAGATGACTGGTTCAGAAATTATTAAATTTTCGGAGTTAATCATTTTGATAGAAAATTCTAGAATTGGTGGGCCCCACTCTTGGTTGGTGAAGAAATGTGCTGAGATTTTTATTCAAATGTGGTGGGTGGGAATAGTAGCAGGTAAAGCCATCAGGTTGCAGGTTAAGTCTGCTTCGACGTGCTAACATTTTCCTATAAATAGAGGGCTAAGTTAGAATTGAAAATCACACCAGAAACAAGTTTTCTCTCTTTCTCTCTCTAGATTATTGAGTGTATTTTGTGAGTATTTAGATACTTTGAGAGTTTCTATTCATCAGAGCAAGTGTCTTTCAGCCTTATACCGGTATTCCGACCAGAAGTACTGTCTTTACGAGGTAAGGGATGTTATTTTATTTAAAAATGATATTATTTCTTCAATATCATTATGCCGAAATATTGGTTAGAAATTTTTATCAAATTTGGAACTTTTCACGTCGGGGTTACTATTCACGAGTTACTATTCACCGAAAAATAAAATTTTTTTCTTTTCGTCCAAAATATCTATTTTGGGTACTAGCTTTGATTGTATCCATGTTTTGATCATTCTTGAATTCTACTTCACTATGAATAATTATAAGGTATTTTTGGACATGGATAAATCGAAATACGAATCCTTAATATTTGTTATTTTGTTTCACTGGATTCATTTTTTTAAAGATATTTTTCATCATCCTCAGTCCTAAATGATGATATTACTGAATATCTTTGGCCCGTAGTGTAAAGATGAATGATTAACTGATGAATATCTTTGGCCTGTAGTGCAAAGATGAACAGGTGTTGAGATGAACATTGTGAGGACCCCAAACTCGGATACTTGAAACCCGAACTCGGTTCTTCACGATACCATTTCTATGAGCAGAATAATACTAATAATAATAACAATAATATAAAAGATCAAATTAATTTACATAACTATCAGAGTCTAACTCCCAAGTACGAAACCTTTAAACATTCATTACAACCCATGATATATAATATATATCATAATTATCTTAATAACATTAAACTATTACATAACATAGTAATTCGTTCATTCAGCAACCTTTCCTTTTCCTTTGTTCTTAGCAGAGTTCTCTGGTCGTTCGCACTTAGCTGAAAACATTTAAATTTAAGCAAGGATGAGCATTTGAGTGCCCAGTAAGCAATAGCAATTATATATATATATATATATATATATATATATATATATAAGCTGAAAGGATTTAAATATTTTCTTTGTACTATTCTTCTACAACCAGTCAATAGTTGTGAAGTATTCTGAACCGATGATAATAACATAACAACTCTCTTTCAAATTTTTGAAACTACATAATGACTATAACTGGGGTTATGGTGACATGTCATGAACATTGTTTTCATTTTCGAAAAGGTTAAACAGAAATTCATCTGTAAACCGTCATAACTTACGGGCACGGGGGTGATCAGCCCGTTATGCCCTGCATTGATCAATACTACATTGCTAGAACGATATTATCGTTCATTCTTTGTCCGTCGGAGCGCATAAAAATTTTCCCGTGTAGGGATGTTCATACCTGTCTGGGTTCTAAATCAAAGGTTTTATCTTGTTCAACAATAATCTATAATTTAATATATCTGTATAAGGGTAATTGACAAAGGTATATCAACATGTGATTAAATACAATGATTATCCAAGTGGGGACACTTGTTTAACCATTTCTAGAAATTAACGAACAGAATATATATATCCGAATTATCGTATACTAACATGTTGATATTCAATGAGCTTATATAATATAAAGTTCATAATCTGTACAATAATAATATAGTTTAGAAACATTCTTACTCACATCCATTGCATAAAGAAAATGCAAAGGTTAGATACTTGCCTGAAGCGCTGCTTACAACTTGTAATTAAGATCTATCGCTTATCTCACGACCTATCATTAATAAGATAGTTCGTTCGATTAGAACAACATACTATAACACATAACACTGCTTATTGCAGTCAACACATAACCTAATCACATTAGCACCTATGTTTAATAACCATTGAATCACAAATAATCACTTATACAATCAAAATATCTAAGTCCAGATCAATTTCTGAAACATGTCGGTCTACCGACAATTTTATCGGGTAATTATCGAGTCTAAGACTCTATACTATAACTTAACATCAGTACGTATCAGTCATATTATTTTTAAATGACTCAATAAAATTTTAAAACATTTATTATAATTTATCATAAATTTTCAAACATTGGAATCATATTTAAATGATTTAAATACCAATCAATTCTATTATAATAAATATTTAATTAGTATTAAACTATTAATGAAATCATTTTCAAAATATTAAAGTTATGTATAATAACTCAAAATACTTTTAAAGTATTAATATTACCCTTAAATAATTTTTAAAACATTTAAAATTATTTTTAAATAATTATCATTAATATTAAAGTATTAATGTTCTATTTATCAAAATATTAAAAGTCATTATTCATAACTTAAAATATTTTTAATTCATTTATATCCTTTTTAAATGATTTTTAAAGTAATAAAACCATTTATAAACTATTTATTTAATATAATTATTAAATAAATTTAATATCATAACTAATAACTTAATAATCATTAATATTTAATTATTAATGAAATTATCCTTTAAATATTAAAAGTTATATTTTATAACTTAAAATATTTTTAAACACTTTATTTTCATTTAATATGATTTTTAATATAATAAAATCATTTTTAATTAATTTATTTAATTCATTTAGTAAATAAATTAATTACCATTAATATCAATTTATTAATGAAATTTATCATAAAATATTAAAAGTCATTAAAAATAACTTAAAATATTTTCTTATATCATAATATCATTTTTAATAATTTTTCTAATATTAAAATTATTTTTAAATAATTTATTTAATATTATAATTAAATAAATTAAATACTTTTAATATTTCAAAAATATTAAATATTTATGAAATATATTAAAAATAATTAAAAACTAATTTTCAGAATTTTTAATAATTTATTTTGTATTTTTAATAATTAAAAACTAATTTTTTCTATTTAATAATTAATTTACGAAAAATATTAAATAATATGTCGCTAAAGACCACCTATAGCGACAGAACCGTCGCTATAGGTGTTCTTCATGATCTTGAGCCTTCACAATGCAGTATCGCGTGTGCTACTTTGACCATCGATTTCTTAGTGTGTTTTGTGTTCCTGGACATGTTGTTTGTCAGAGCTTGTAGTGCTAGTGTAGGACTACACGATCCAACAACAAACATAACCAAACATTTCATAATAAAGCAGATCTGATCGTCCAAAATAGCTGTCAGAGCTGTTCTTCATTTTCTGGGTTACCCAGAAATAAATAACAGTTCGTGTAGTCATATTTGGGCTTCCACAACTTGAAATATGTGTAATGTTTTTATGATCTATAAGCTATAGTGTGTAGTAAGTATGTCAATGAAGAGATATAACACAAAATATCAACAAACTATCAACAGAATCACTAGATATGAACCGGTCAACCATTGTCAGAAATAAACTTCTATCAATTTCTGGAAATTCCCAGAAACAGAAAATATGGCCGGATGGTCTACTTTGACCATCCACTACCTTTGACTCGCTTACTTTTAAGGCGATTTTAAGGTATAACCTTGTAGTACATATACCCAGCTACAACTTAGACACAACAATAAAACCAACAAATTAACACACTGACAGATCTAAGACCATCAACAACTTGTCAGACGCTAGTATAAGGTTTCTGGGCTGCCCAGAAATGGCTCAGTCAATGCTGGTCAACGACCTTTGACCGGTTATAACTTACAATCTACAACTGATCTAAGCCTGATTCTTGATCCAGATCAAAGCCAACATGGCAGACTACATATGTAAACCTTTAAACAACAAAAATAATACATGAACAAGGATCTGGGGCCACTGACATTAGTTGTCAGACCACAGTTTGAACATTTCCCAAATTTTTGAAAAACACCAATCCGAGCTTCTAAATGTTATGGATCTAATCATCTAGCAACCCAGATCATCATTAGACATCTTATATGACACATTTAACACAAAAAAAACAACATCAAAGATCAGATCATGAACAGAAATTAAAGCTAGGATTTTATACCTTCTTGATCGATTTCTGATTTTGTGTTGCTGATTTGTTTATGGTGGACGTGGGGCTGTGTTTTGGGACTAAAATGCTAAGAAATTTCGTGGGTTTTAGTGACAGAGACTCAAGGATGTGAGTTTGTGCAAAATAAGTGGCCAAACGAGATTTTTCTCTCTCCAATTCTATATATAGATGTTATAATGCACATGGCTGCTGAGATTACTTGTTTTGCTAGAGATTTTAAGTCTCTAAAAAGTCAAGATCAGCTCACCAACTCCAACAACTCATACACTTGTCAAAATCCAATAATTCAAGAGGATAAAATGGTCTTTTTGCTTGGAAATTTAAGGGCAATCTTGTAATCATGCAAACCCTTAGGGTTTAGGGTTTGGGTTAGGGTTTAGGGTTTGGACCATTTATGTATAGAGTTCAATAAAAATTAAATTATAACTAAATAATTATAATTAGGGTTTTTAAATAGAAAATTAGGGTTTTAAAAATATATTTAGGGTTTTCTTGATATTATTAAGTTTCCCCAATTTATGTATTAGGTTTCCTAATTAACATAATTATTTACTAAAATAATAATTAGAGTTATGATTTTAGCAATTAGGCTTTCAAATTAGAAATTAGGGTTTCTAATTTATAATTAGGGTTTCTAGATTATAATTAGGGTTTAACCTAATTAATCACTTAATACACAACATAAAACATATAACATAGTTATATAACAGTCTTAAGCTCACAAATGATTTTCAATTTAGAGTTTCCCTAAGTAAAATTAGGGTTTAACCAATTAATACTAGGGTTTTGAAATTAAACACCATAATTGACCAATTATCATCAATACGTACATGCAGTATATATTCATAGCACTGAAAAATCAAAATATAATTAATATTATATTATTATTCTCATACCTTGGCAATAATCCAAAATTAGGGTTTGGATACCATATTTGATTTATTCTTCCTATTTAACCTTAATAATTAAGGTAAAATAATTAACTTAATAACCTGTACTAAAATTCATATAATAAAATAATTATTATAATTATTCTAAAAATCAGTTCATATATTATTTAAATAATATATGATTATATATTTTCATGGAAAATAATTATTAAAATATTTCTACCATAAATTAATTATTATAATTATATACTTTTTAATAATCAATAATTTTAAAATAAATTCATTTGTAAATAATTATGTAATAAATATATTTTTACTTACCACATAAATACATATACACATAATCTTGTACAAATTCTCATCCTTAATATACAAAAAAAAAAATTATTCGCAAAATTTCTTATTTATTTACATAGAAAATATCGGGTTGTTACAAATATGACCGACTGGTGATACAAATGAATATCTTTGGCCTGTAGTGCAAAGATGAATATTTGATTAAAGATGTTTATTGATTGTTGTTACAGGGATAAAATATTGATGATGAACTTTTAAATCTTAGAAGATAGTAGAACTCATTCTCTACTTGACTCTTCTAATGGTTTGCTGTTTCCGCTGCAGTTATTGATTTAAAACTTGTTGTCTATTGTATTCTATTAGATTTTTCCCTGTTGAAGACTAACGATAATTTGTTCTGTATTATCTTAGTCATAATGTTCTTTACTGGGCTAGTTGAGCTCACCCTTTTCCTTTTTGTTCCATTTTTCTCAGGAGGCGAGAATGTAGCGAGTACTAGTCGGGGTATGGAATGATGGTTCTAGAAGTTACTTTAGTAGTCCTCACCATTTTTGTGAAATAATGTATCAATAATTATAATGAGGACTTATTTGAGTGTGGATATTGTCTAAATGACAATATTTGTATTTAAACTCACAGTTCTTGTGTTGTAATAATAAAGATGTAGTTGTTTCTGTACCATGTATTTTGGCGACTCAGAATGGGTGTTGTATACCTATTTTGGGGACGTCACAGGCCATGCTTCTAGGTTATGATAGATATCATATGGCCACAGAATTATCCTTGGTTGACCCAATAGACCCCAAAGAAAAACGAGAAGATTACTATCATATTCTTCCCGATGGTGAGTCTTCTCTTGACATATCATTATCTCCACTGTCTCTAATTGAGAATTATACTTCAAACAAACACCAAGATTATATAGGTAGTGCTCGTAAATATACTCAGCAAGTGGATGAGCACATCCCTATCTTATGATGACACGAGATTGTATATCATTAGACATCTTATATGATAGTGGCAAAATACCCTTCCAACGTTGGGTTCGCCTCACCCTATTTGATTCACCAAGTATAACTACTAAATGATGTATAAAACACTTTTCTATACTGCTTAGGGAGAACCTCCACAGCTAGAACCACCGTTCTATTTCCCCGTTACCCTCGCTCGACCCAGCTACACTCTTATTACCTGAAAAGGAATTGTGAAGTAAAAGGGTGAGCACAACTAGCCCAGTAAAGAATATCATGACTAAAGATAATTAAATTATCAATAGCCTTCATCAGTAATAAATCAGAGATTTAGAACATATGGTAAATGATAAACTTTTTAACCATAGTTGCAGCGGAACGAGCAATCCATTAGAAGAGTCAAATAGACCATAAAGTCTATTATCTTCTCCATGTTAAAAGTCCACCAACAATGTTTTATCCTTGTAACATCAATCAACAATTCCTGTCCACAATCACGTGTATAACTCATAATCGTAATTATAGTTCTAAATTCATTTTCCCATCCAGGACAAAGATAATTTTCATCACCTGAAACATCAAAGATCATGGTTATACCAAATCACAGTTGTTGTTCATAATCATACTAATAAATTCATCTTTGCACTAAGGCCCAAAGATATTCATCAACAAGTCATCTTTGCACTACAGGCCAAAGATAATCAACAACAGGTCATCTTTGCATTACAAGCCAAAGATATTCATCAACAACTCATCTTTACACTACAGGCCAAAAGATATTCAACAACAAGTCATCTTTGCATTACGAGCCAAAGATATTCATCAATAATTCATCTTTGCACTACGAGCCAAAGATATTCGTCAACAGTTCATCTTTTCACTACTGGCCAAAGATATTCAACAACAGGTCATCTTTGCACTACGGGCCAAAGATATTCATCAATAATTCATCTTTGCACTACAGGCCAAAGATATTCATATCTCAAAGAAATATATAATCATTTCAGAATTTATATAAACAATAATTATAACAATGTTAATTAATTCATCTTTACACTTAAGCTAAAGATATTCAATTATAAATTCAATGGTCATGATCATACCAGTTAACAATTCATCTTTGCACTACAAGACAAAGATATTCCTCAGTCACAATCATACCAATAATTTACCCATCTTTACACTCAAGTGAAAGAGAAATTCAACATCAGGGTTATAAAAATGTTATATACGATAATAAAAATAATATGATCAAAATATGGATTTAATTTCAAGAGTAATATTCATAAATCAACTATAATTTGGTCAGAAAAAGAAACCAATTTTGTCATGAATAGTACCCGTAAATAGTAACTCGTGAATAGTAACTCATAAATAGTAACACATGAATAGTAGTCTGTATTCGTACATAGTACCGTATACGTAAATAATGTCATATACGTAAATAGTGTCATATACATGAATAGTGCCGTATACGTGAATAGTAATCCCGACTCAAAAAGGTAAAAATTCTACAATAAAATCTATACCAATATTTCAGTATAATGATATTGAAAGAATAACATCATTATGAAGAATATAGCATCCTTTAATATCCCTTACTATCCCCTACCTCAAAAGAGCAGCACTTCTGACTGGATATCAGATATGACGCTGAAGGAAACTTGCACTGATGAATAGCAATTCACCAAGTATCTAAATACTCACAAAATACACTCGATAATCTAGAGAGAAAAAGAGAGAAAACTTATGAATTCTGGTGTGATTTTCAATTATTATTTAGCCCTCTATTTATAGGAAAATGTTAGCACGCCGAAACAGACTTGACCTGCTACCTGATGGCTTTACCTGCTACTATTCCACCCACCAAAAATCAGTTATCTTCCCCAACAACCAAAAGTGGGGCCCACCCATTTCTAGAATTTTCCACCAAAATCATTTATAAACCTAATTTTCGAATCAGTCACCTCTTAAAATTCATAACAAATCATTCGTTCATTTTTAACGGTTCAAAATTTGTGAACATATACTTAACTTATATATGTATAACATATCCAAAAATCACAACGATCCAACGGTCAGATTAAAAATTATAACTCACACAATAAAGCTGTAAGAACACTGATTTGATCTTTTAATACCTCCAATCCGATAAAATACTGATAAAATACCTCAACATTAATTCCTTCATTTATAATCACATAAATAAATCCATCATTTATATCCACATCAAATAAATATTTCCTTATCATATAAATTAATAATTAATTATTCACAAATAATATTACAGAATCACAATTATGACAACCAGGCAGTTCTCAGGAAAGAGGGGGCTTTCCGATAAGGATTTCTCCTTACTGGCGCGTAATTAGGTGACCAAACCTCTCCTTGACAAAACTTTCTAGACATTGCCAATAATGTTATCTAATAATATTATTCAAATAATATGAATTATTGATCTGATAATGAGAAATACTGTGCAGTGACAATTATTGAAACAACAATAATATAAAATATCAACGCATTAATTATTGAATCAATAAAATAAAATATTGAACAGTAATTACTGTAATAATTATTGAGTAGTGTCTTCTTACGTAAGAATTAATAATTCAAAAATACTGTGCAATAACGTGTGCTACTGTGCAACCACGCGTATTACTGTATTTTAACCACCAGATATTCCAACAGTGTTAACTGTAACGATTACGCCGTTATTTATAAAAATTCAAATTTGTCGTTTTCTTCATCTGACAGTTATTCTGTTATGGGGCCCACAAATGGCTACGCCGTCGTACGAATATTCTCCGACAACAAGAATATTTCACGACCAAACGAATATTCCCCAACAGAAATGAGTATTTTATAACCACTTGTGTATTTTGAAAATTTTATATATATCACCCTTAACTTTAACCTTTTTTTTTATCAATTTAACCATTTACTAAATAGGAAAATTGAATACTTTTATTTCATAAAATTCGGGGTCTTACAATCTCCCCTCCTTATGAAATTTCGTCCCCGAAATTTACGTACCTGATAATTCAAAGAGTTTAGAATACCTTGCTTTAATTTTAGATTTCATCTTCCCTGTCATCATAATTTCTTCATTGCTTATCTCCTGTATTTCAGATATCATTCTAGAATACAGCTTCAAATAAGGATTAACTGAACAAATTAACATATCACATAATATCCCGATATTATGACTGACCAATAAATAAGCTTAGGTAGGACACACTAGCGAAGGATTTACTCATCTCTTCCCTCCTAGTTCTATTTCCCGATCCCCGCCAGAGATCATATCCCTAAGCTCTGATACCAACTGTAACAACCCCAAAATAGGTCCATTCCATCCAACCTATTCTGAGTCGCCAAATACATGGTACGGAAAACAATTACAACTTTATTACAACAATTGTTGTGCAAAATACAACAACACATATGCTGTGAGTTTGGATACAAATATATACCAAATGTGACTCATGTCCCAACCGTGGACAGCACCTCACAATGACACCTTACATAAAGGTATAGTCAAAAACTGTTTTAAAAATTAGAATCTTTGGGAAGTGCTCAAGGAAACCTTCGTACATGGGAGGCCATGTAAGACCCCAAATTATTAATAAATAAAATTTAAATTCCCTCTATTTATTATTTTGAAATAGTAAGTGTTAAATTGATTAATGAGGTTAGTTATGGGTAAAATGCGCAAATATTTCAAATAAGCAGGTGGTTATAAAATATTCATTGTTGTCGGGGAATATTCGTTTGGTCGTGGAATATTCTTCCTGTCGGGGAATATTCGTACGACGGCGCAATCTTTTGTGGGCCCCATAATGGAAAGCGATTGGATGAAGAAAACGACAAGTATATGTTGTTTATTAATAACGGCGTAGTTGTTACCGTTAATACTGTTAGAATACCCGGTGGTTAAAACACAGTAATACGCGTTGTTACACAGTAGCACACTGTATTGCACCAATTATTGATTCTTACGTAAGAAGGCACTACTCAATAATGGTTGCAGTAATTACTGTTCAGTATTTTATTTTATTGATTCAATAATTGCTGCGTTGATATTTTATATTACTGTTGTTTCAATAATTGTCACTACACAGTATTTCCCATTATCAGATCAATAATTCATATTATTTGAATAATATTATTAGATAACATTATTGGCAATGTCTAGAAAGTTCTGTCTAAGGAGAGGTTTGGTCATCTAATTGCGCGCCAGTAAGGAGAAATCCTTATTGGAAAGCCCCCTCTTTCCTGGGAACGGCCTGGTTGTCATAAATGTGATTCTGTAATATTATTTGTGAATAATTAATTATTGATTCATATGATAAGAAAATATTTATTTTTTGTGGATATAAATGAGGGATATATTTTTGTGGTTAAAAATGAAGGAGTTAATGTTGAGGTTTTTATCAGTATTTTTGTCGGAATGGAGGTATTAAAAATCAGAATTTTTGAGATATTTTGCGGGGGTTATAATTTTTAATCCGACCGTTGGATCGTGGTAATTTTTGGATATGTTATACATATATAAGTTGAGTATATGTCCACAAATTTTGAACCGTTAAAAATGAACGTATGATTTATTATGAATTTTACGAGATGACTGGTTCAGAAATTGTTAAATTTTCGGAGTTAATCATTTTGGTAGAAAATTCTAGAATTGGTGGGCCCCACTCTTGGTTGGTGAAGAAATGTGCTGAGATTTTTATTCAAATGTGGTGGGTGGGAATAGTAGCAGGTAAAGCCATCAGGTTGCAGGTTAAGTCTGCTTCGACGTGCTAACATTTTCCTATAAATAGAGGGCTAAGTTAGAATTGAAAATCACACCAGAAACAAGTTTTCTCTCTTTCTCTCTCTAGATTATTGAGTGTATTTTGTGAGTATTTAGATACTTTGAGAGTTTCTATTCATCAGAGCAAGTGTCTTTCAGCCTTATACCGGTATTCCGACCAGAAGTACTGTCTTTACGAGGTAAGGGATGTTATTTTATTCAAAAATGATATTATTTCTTCAATATCATTATGCCGAAATATTGGTTAGAAATTTTTATCAAATTTGGAACTTTTCACATCGGGGTTACTATTCATGAGTTACTATTCACGAGTTACTATTCACGAGTTACTATTCACCGAAAAATAAAATTTTCTTCTTTTCGTCCAAAATATCTATTCTGGGTACTAGCTTTGATTGTATCCATGTTTTGATCATTCTTGAATTCTACTTCACTATGAATAATTATAAGGTATTTTTGGACATGGATAAATCGAAATACGAATCCTTAATATTTGTTATTTTGTTTCACTGGATTCGTTTTCTTTAAGATATTTTTTATCATCCTCAGTCCTAAATGATGATATTACTGAATGTCTTTGGCCCGTAGTGCAAAGATGAATGATTAACTGATGAATATCTTTGGCCCGTAGTGCAAAGATGAACAGGTGTTGAGATGAACATGACCGACTGGTGATACAAATGAATATCTTTGGCCTGTAGTGCAAAGATGAATATTTGATTAAAGATGGTTATTGATTGTTGTTACAGGGATAAAATATTGATGATGGACTTTTAAATCTTAGAAGATAGTAGAACTCATTCTCTACTTGACTCTTCTAATGGTTTGGTGTTTCCGCTGCAGTTATTGATTTAAAACTTGTTGTCTATTGTATTCTATTAGATTTTTCCCTGTTGAAGACTAACGATAATTTGTTCTGTATTATCTTAGTCATAATGTTCTTTACTGGGCTAGTTGAGCTCACCCTTTTCCTTTTTGTTCCATTTTTCTCAGGAGGCGAGAATGTAGCGAGTACTAGTCGGGGTATGGAATGATGGTTCTAGAAGTTACTTTAGTAGTCCTCACCATTTTTGTGAAATAATGTATCAATAATTGTAATGAGGACTTATTTGAGTGTGGATATTGTCTAAATGACAATATTTGTATTTAAACTCACAGTTCTTGTGTTGTAATAATAAAGATGTAGTTGTTTCTGTACCATGTATTTTGACGACTCAGAATGGGTGTTGTATACCTATTTTGGGGGCGTCACAGTTGGTATCAGAGCTTAGGGATATGATCTCTGGCGGAGATCGGGGAATAGAACTAGGAGGGGAGAGACGAATAAAATCTTCGCTAGTGTGTCCTACCTAAGCTTATTTATTGGTCAGTCATAATATAGGGGTATTATGTGATTTGTTAATTTATTTAATTAACCCTTGTTTTATGGCAGTATTTGAGAATGTCGACTGAGAATGTTAACAGTGGAGTAAATGAGACCGTGGAGACACCGGTGCTTACCAACGAGGAGAACGTACAACAGGCTGGCAATGTTCCTCCTGTGAACAACACCAATGAGCAGATGATGAATGATGGAATGTTTAGATGTTTTTTGCAATTCATGCAAAACCAGACGAGGGAGACTCGTGTTCAAAATACAGGAGGAAATTATAGCAATTCACGGTTTGTCACAGCCAAACAGTTCAAAGAATTAGGACCACCAGAATTTAAGGGAAAGCCGGATCCGATCATGGCGGAAACGTGGGTCAAGAAAATTACCAAGATATTCGATGTCTTGCTATATGGTGCAAGTTCAAGCCATAGCGTATATCCGGTGTTTCAACTAGAAGTACTGTTTTTACGATGTAAGGGATATTATTTTCTTTTATAAATGATATTATTTTTTCAATATCATTAAGCCGAAATATTGTTATGAATTTTTATCAAATTTAGAACTTTTTGTGTCGGGATTACTATTCACGTATACAACACTATTCACGAATACGATACTGTTTACTGAAAAATGGAATTTTTTGTTTTTGTCCAAAATATCTATTATGGATACTAGCTTTGATTGTATCCATGTTTTGATCATTCTTGAATTTTACTTCACTATGGTTATTTATGAGTATTTTTGAATTTGGACAAACTAAAGTACAAATCCTTAATCCTTAATCCTTGTCCTTTTGTTTCATTGGATTCGTTTCTTTTAAAAAGTAATGTTCATCATTCTCAGTCCTAAATGATGATGTTACTGAATATCTTTGGCCTGTAGTGCAAAGATTAATGATTTCTAATGAATATCTTTGGCCCGTAGTGCAAAGATGAACAGGTGTTTAGATGAACATGACCAACTGGTGAATATCTTTGGCCTATAGTGCAAAGATGAATATATGATTTCAGATATATATTGATTTATGTTACAGGGATAAAATATTGATGATGGACTTTTAAATTCATAGATAATAGTAGATTTCATTCTCTACGTAACTCTTCTATGAATTATTGTTTCCGCTGCGAATATTGAATTAAAACTTGTTGTCTATTGTATTCTATTAGATTTTTTCCTGTTGAAGACTAACGATAATTTGGTCTATATTATCTTAGTCATAATATTCTTTACTGGGCTAGTTGAGCTCACCCTTTTCCTTTTTATTCCATATTTCTTCTCAGGAGGCGAGAATGTAGCGAGTACTAGTCGGGGTATGGAATGAAGGTTTTGGAAAGTCGTTTTAGTAGTCCTCACCATTTTTGTAAAATAATGTATCAATAATTGTAGTGAGGACTTATTTGAGTGTGGATATTGTCTAGATGAAAATATTTGTATTTAAACTCACAGTTTTTATGTTGTATTAATAAAGTTGTAGTTGTTTTGTACCATGTATTTTGACGACTCAGAATGAGTGTTGTATACCAATTTTGGGGGCGTCACAATGATCATGCCAACAACTGTCCATCAATACACTACGGCTAATGAGGACTTTTACCACATCATTTGTAATATTACAGGTCATGATTATACCGAATAATCCTTGGTCATAATCATACCAATCAATAGTCCATATATGCACTACGGGTCATAGATGACTTTCATCATTATATAAGCATGTGGATGATGACAATGACACCAACTGTGACCATATCCCTAAGCTCTGATACCAACTATGACAACCCCAAAATAGGTCCATTCCATCCAACCTATTCTGAGTCGCCAAATACATGGTACAGAAAATAACACCAACTTTATTACAACAATTATCGTGCAAAATACAACAACACATATGCTGTGAGTTTGGATACAAATATATACCAAATGTGACTCATGTCCCAACCGTGGACAGCACCTCACAATGACACCTTACATAAAGGTATAGTCAAAAACTGTTTTAGAAATTAGAATCTTTGGGAAGTGCTCAAGGAAACCTTCGTACATGGGAGGCTATGCTTCTAGGTTATGATAGATATCATATGGCCACAGAATTATCCTTGGTTGACCCAATAGACCCCAAAGAAAAACGAGAAGATTACTATCATATTCTTCCCAATGGTGAGTCTTCTCTTGACATATCATTATCTCCACTGTCTCTAATTGAGAATTATACTTCAAACAAACACCAAGATTATATAGGTAGTGCTCGTAAATATACTCAGCAAGTGGATGAGCACATCCCTGTCTTATGATGACACGAGGCTGTATATCATTAGACATCTTGTATGATAGTGGCAAAACACCCTTCCAACATTGGGTTCGCCTCACCCAATTTGATTCACCAAGTATAACTACTAAATGATGTATACAACACTTTTCTATATTGCTTAGGGAGAACCTCCACAGCTAGAGACCACCGTTCTATTTTCCCGTTACCCTCGCTCGACCCAGCTATACTCTTATTACTTGAAAAGGAATTGTGAAGCAAAAGGGTGAGCACAACTAGCCCAGTAAAGAATATCATGACTAAAGATAATTAAATTATCAATAGCCTTCATCAGTAATAAATCAGAGATTTAGAACATATGATAAATGATAAAACTTTTCAACCATAGTTGCAGCGGAACGAGCAATCCATTAGAAGAGTCAAATAGACCATAAATTCTATTATCTTCTCCATGTTAAAAGTCCACCAACAATGTTTTATCCCTATAACATCAATCAACAATTTCTGTCCACAATCACGTGTATAACTCATTATCGTAATTGTAGTTCTAAATTCCTTTTCTCATCCAGGACAAAGATAATTTTCATCATCTGAAACATCAAAGATCATGGTTATACCAAATCACAATTCATGTTCATAATCATACTAATAAATTCATCTTTGCACTACGACCCAAAGATATTCATCAACATGTCATCTTTGCACTACAGGCCAAAGATATTCAACAACATGTCATCTTTGCATTACGAGCCAAAGATATTCATCAACAACTCATCTTTGCACTACAGGCCAAAAGATATTCAACAACAAGTCATCTTTGCATTACGAGCCAAAGATATTCATCAATAATTCATCTTTGCACTACGGGCCAAAGATATTCGTCAACAGTTAATCTTTGCACTACTGGCCAAAGATATTCAACAACAGGTCATCTTTGCACTACGGGCCAAAGATATTCATCAATAATTCATCTTTGCACTACAGGCCAAAGATATTCATATCTCAAAGAAATATATAATCATTTCAGAATTTATATAAACAATAATTATAACCATGTTAATCAATTCATCTTTACACTTAAGCTAAAGATATTCAATTATAAATTCAATGGTCATGATCATACCAGTTAACAATTCATCTTTGCACTACAAGCCAAAGATATTCCTCAGTCACAATCATACCAATAATTTACCCATCTTTACACTCAAGTGAAAGAGAAATTCAACATCAGGGTTATAAAAATGTTATATACGATAATAAAAATAATATGATCAAAATATGGATTTAATTTCAAGAGTAATATTCATAAATCAACTATAATTTGGTCAGAAAAAGAAACCAATTTTGTCATGAATAGTACCCGTGAATAGTAACTCGTGAATAGTAACTCATAAATAGTAACTCATGAATAGTAGTCTGTATTCGTACATAGTACCGTATACGTAAATAATGTCATATACGTAAATAGTGTCATATACATGAATAGTGCCGTATACGTGAATAGTAATCCCGACTCAAAAAGGTAAAAATTATACAATAAAATCTATACCAATATTTCAGTATAATGATATTGAAAGAATAACATCATTATGAAGAATATAGCATCCTTTAATATCCCTTACTATCCCCTACCTCAAAAGAGCAGCACTTCTGACTGGATATCAGATATGACGCTGAAGGAAACTTGCACTGATGAATAGCAATTCACCAAGTATCTAAATACTCACAAAATACACTCGATAATCTAGAGAGAAAACTTATGAATTCTGGTGTGATTTTTAATTATAACTTAACCCTCTATTTATAGGAAAATGTTAGCACGCCGAAGTAGACTTGACCTGCTACCTGATGGCTTTACCTGCTACTATTTCACCCACCAAAAATCAGTCATCTTCCCCAACAACCAAAAGTGGGGCCCACCCATGTCTAGAATTTTTCACCAAAATCATTTATAAACCTAATTTTCGAATCAGTCACCTCTTAAAATTTATAACAAATCATTCGTTCATTTTTAACGGTTCAAAATTTGTAAACATATACTCAACTTATATATGTATAACATATCCAAAAATCACAACGATCCAACGGTCAGATTAAAAATTATAACTCACACAATAAAGCTGTATGAACACTGATTTGATCTTTTAATACCTCCAATCTGAAAAAATACTGATAAAATACCTCAACATTAATTCCTTCATTTATAACCACATAAATAAATACATCATTTATATCCATATCAAATAAATATTTCCTTATCATATAAATCAATAATTAATTATTCACAAATAATATTACAGAATCACAATTATGACAACCAGGCAGTTCTCAAGAAAGAGGGGGCTTTCCGATAAGGATTTCTCCTTACTGACGCGCAATTAGATGACCAAACCTCTCCTTGATAGAACTTTATAGACATTGCCAATAATGTTATCTAATAATATTATTCAAATAATATGAATTATTGATCTGATAATGAGAAATACTGTGCAGTGACAATTATTGAAACAACAATAATATAAAATATCAAGGCAGTAATTATTGAATCAATAAAATAAAATATTGAACAGTAATTACTGTAATAATTATTGAGTAGTGTCTTCTTACATAAGAATCAATAATTCAAAAATACTGTGCAATAACGTGTGCTACTGTGCAACCACGCGTATTACTGTATTTTAACCACCAGATATTCCAACAGTGTTAACGGTAACGATTACGCCGTTATTTATAAAAATTTAAATTTGTCGTTTTTTTCATCCGACAGTTATTCTGTTATGGGGCTCACAAATGGCTGCGCCGTCATACGAATATTCCCCGACAACAAGAATATTCCACGACCAAACGAATATTCCCCAACAGAAATGAGTATTTTATAACCACTTCTGTATTTTGAAAATTATATATATATCACCCTTAACTTTAACTTTTTTTTTTATCAATTTAACCATTTACTAAATAGAAAAATTGAATACTTTTATTTCATAAAATTCGGGGTCTTACAATCTCTCCTTCTTATGAAATTTCGTCCCCGAAATTGACGTACCTGATAATTTCTTCATTGCTCATCTCCTATATTTCAGATATCATTCTAGAATACAGCTTCAAAACAAGGGTTAATTGAACAAATTAACATATCACATAATATCCTGATATTATGACTGACCAACAAATAAGCTTAGGTAGGACACACTAGCGAAGGATTTACTCATCTCTCCCCTCCTAGTTCTATTTCCCGATCTCCGCCAGAGATCATATCCCTAAGCTCTGATACCAACTGTGACAACCCCAAAATAGGTCCATTCCATCCAACCTATTCTGAGTCACCAAATACATGGTACAGAAAACAACTACAACTTTTTGCCCTGAACTGAATCGTAAATCTGTGCCCATAGCTTTTTGCAAGCTAACCCAAAATATTGAAGTGAATCTTGGGTCACGATCTGAAACTAAGGATACTTGCATGCCATGCAACCTTATAATCTCATTCACGTACATACTAGCAAGACGTTCAAGGGAATAAGTCTCCCATATCGGCAAGAAATGAGCAGACTTGGTTAATCTATCAATAATAATCCAAATAGCATTTATGCCTTGAGAAACGGTGGGAAGACCCGTAATGAAATCCATGGTAATGTGTTCCCATTTCCATTTTAAAATCTCAAGTGGTTACAATGGACCCTTTGGCACTTGATGCTCCACTTTTACACGTTGATAAGTTAAACACCTCGAGATAAACTTTGCAATCTCTCTCTTCATATTGTTCCACCAAAATGTATGTTGAAGATCACGATAAATTTTGGTACTACCAGGATGGATTACAAATGGTGTATTGTGTGCCTCCTTCATGATCTTGTGCTTCAAATCAGAATCGTTAGGAACACAAAGTCTGGAGTGGACTCAAAGTATTCCTTCTTCATCAATTCTCGCCTCTGGAATAGCACCTTCTTGCACTTTCTTCTTCATACGCATCAGCTCTGGGTCTGTGGCTTGAGCAACTTTAACTTCATCGATTAAAGTTGGTTTTATGCGTACACTTGATATCATCACACTCATTCCTGCATATGATCTTCTACTCAATGCGTCAGCTACCACGTTTGCTTTTCCAGGATGGTATTGAATGGTATGGTCGTAATCTTTCAACAGCTCAAGCCAACGTCGTTTCCGCATGTTTAGTTCTTTTTGGGTGAAGAAATATTTGAGGCTTTTATGGTCTGAATATATCTCCACTTTCTCCCCATTTAGATAGTGCCTCCAGATCTTTAGCGCGAAAACGACTGCTACCAACTCTAGATCATGAGTAGGATAATTTCTCTCATATTCTTTAAGCTGTCGCGAGGCATAGGCTATGACTTTTCCACGTTGCACGAGAACACATCCTAACCCTTTGCCTGAAGCATCGCTGTAGATAACAAATCCATCCGAACCAGATGGTATTGTCAAAACAGGTGCCGAAATGAGTCTCCTCTTAAGCTCTTAGAAACTCTTCTCGCATTCTTCGCTCCATACGAATTCCTTCCGAGTCAGCTGAGTTAACGGGGTAGCGATTCGAGAAAACCCTTCCACGAATCTCCGATAATAACCAGTTAAGCCCAAAAAGCTACGTACTTCGATCACCGTCTTCGGTTGCTCCCAACTTTGTATTGCTTTAATTTTCGTCGGGTCAACAGATACTCCATGTTTTGACACCACGTGCCTTAGGAATGCTACTTTCTCAAGCCAGAACTCATATTTCTTTAACTTAGCATATAGCTTATTTTCACGCAGCCTTTGGAGTACCAGCTTCAAATGGTGCTCATGATCTTCACGACTTTTGGAATATATGAGGATGTCATCAATAAAGATAACAACGAACTGATCCAAATATTCCTTGAATACTCGGTTCATTATATCCCTGAAAGCCGTAGGAGCATTAGTCAATCCAAAAGACATGACTAAGAATTCATAATGCCCGTACCGAGTTCTAAAGGCAGTCTTTGGAATATCCTCAGTTCTAATCTTCAGCTGATGATATCCAGAACGAAAATCAATTTTTGAAAAGAATTGTGCTCCTTGTAACTGGTCAAACAGGTCATCAATACGAGGTAGCGGATACCTATTCTTGATTGTGACATGGTTCAATTCTCGATAGTCAATCAAAGTCGCATACTCATGTCTTTCTTCTTTACAAATAAAACAGGAGCACCCCAAGGATATGTATTAGGACGAATAAAACTGATGTCCAACAACTCCTATAATTGGACATTTAACTCCTGAAGTTCAATAGGAGCCATTCGATATGAGATTTTAGAAATGGGCTTTGTACCAAGTTCAAGATCAATAAAGAATTCAACTTCACGTTCTGGGGGTAGACCGGGAAGTTCTTCAGGAAATACGTCAGGAAAATTAATAACAACAAGAATATTATTCAAATCTGACGTGTCTTTATTCAAATCCATAACATGGGCTAAGAAAGCTTGACATCCGTTTTTTAATAAACGAATAGCTTTATGACTTGATATGATAGCGATTGATTTTAGTGGCTTAGTTGCTTGAATTCGTACAACATGTTGGTTAGGAATATGAAAACTAATAACCTTACGAAAACAATCAATTTTGGCATGATGAGTAGTTAACCAATCAATCCCTAAAATCACATTAAAAGTAAGTATCTTTAAAGAGATAAGGTCAACATGTAAGGTGATGGTGCCAACTTAAATCAAACAAGATTTATAAACAGTGGATGTGATGAAAGTTTCTCCTAACGGAGTCTCCACAGATAAATCAAAGTCTAATTTCTCCAGAGTCAAGTTTAAACGTTGAGCACAAGCAGGAGAGATAAATGAATGAGTAACACCGGTATCTAGTAAGGTATAAACTTCGCATGAATTTATGATTAGCTTACCTTTGATCACCTCGTTTGGGTTCCTCGCATGTTGACCAGTCACGACAAACGTTCTTTCAGGAACCGTTGACTTTGACTTTTCTGGGACAGCCTTTTGAGTCATCGTCCCCGCTGAACTTGGTTTTACTGCAGTGCAATCTCGAGCGATATGTCCTTCCTTTCCACAATTATAACATACCTTAAACTGTTGTGGGCAGTTTGGGCTGATATGTCCTTCTTTTTCGCACTTATAGCATATGACCGATGGTCGTTCTCCTCCCTTAGAAACAGTTGCGGCTGGTGCTGACGTCTTCGTATTGTCATTGTTGAATCTCCTCTTTTTAAAATCTCCTCTCGACTCGCTTCTTCTATTCTCATGCCCATGATTACCACCAGAGTGGTTGCCGCTCTTGTCCGTATTCTTCTTTCTCCGCTGGTTATTGTTGTTCTGATGATTGTTGTCACCGGTATGATCCTGATTGTGATTCCTCGGTTAACCATACTCGTTATCTCGCTCTAATAATTGATCCCTGTTGACAACATCTGAATATAGAAAAAATTTATGTGAAATGAGATATTGACGTACGCCGGGTTTCAAACCTCTCAGAAACATCCGTGTCATACGTTCCTCATTCTCCACCAAATGAGGTGCAAAACTGGATAACTCTATGAACTTCGCCTCGTACTGGGACACTGTCATGTTGTTTTGTTCCAATCTAATAAACTCTACCTCCTTCATATGACGAACACTTTCAGGAAAGTATTTATCATTAAACAGTTTCTGAAATGTCTCCCAAGACATGCTGAGTGCGGCTGGATGGGTACGCTTCACAGATTTCCACCAGTAATCTGCCTTATTACGGAATATAAAAGTGGCGAATGGAACTTTCTGTTCCTCCGTGCATCCCAAGACATCGAATATCTTGGTAATTTGCTTGACCCACGTCTCTGCCTTAATCGGATCCGGCTTTCCCCAGAATTTTGGTGGTCCCAACTCTTTGAACTGCTTGGCTGTGACCAGCTGTGCGTTGCCATTGTTTCTTCCTATATTTTGAACAGGAATCTCCTTCGTCTGGTTTTGCATGAATCGCAAAAAACTTCTAAACATCTCATCGTTCATCGTTTGCTCAATGGTATTGTTTACAGGAGGAACATTGCCAACCTGTTGCACGTTCTCCTCATTGGTGAGCAAAGGTGTCTCCACGGTCTCATTTACTCCACTATTAACATTCTCAGTCGACATTCTCAAATACTGCCATAAAACAAGGGTTAATTTAACAAATTAACATATCATATAATATCTCTATATTATGACCGACCAACAAATAAGCTTAGGTAGGACACACTAGCGAAGGATTTACTCGTTTCTGCCCTCCTATTTCTATTTCCCGATCTCCCCCAGAGATCATATCTCTAAGCTCTGATACCAACTGTGACGCCCCCAAAATAGGTATACAACACCCATTCTGAGTCGACAAAATACATGGTACAAAAACAACTACAACTTTATTAATACAACATAAAAACTGTGAGTTTAAATACAAATATTGTTATCTAAACAATATCCACACTCAAATAAGTCCTCACTACAATTATTGATACATTATTTTATAAAAATGGTGAGGACTACTAAAACGACTTTCTAAAACCTTCATTCCATACCCCGACTAGTACTCGCTACATTCTCGCCTCCTGAGAAGAAAAATGGAACAAAAAGGAAAAGGGTGACAAATTATCGTTAGTCTTCAATAGAGAAAAAATCTAATAGAATACAATAGACAAAAAGTTTTAATTCAATATTCGCAGCGGAAACAATAATTCATAGAAGAGTTACGTAGAGAATGAAATCTACTATTATCTATGAATTTAAAAGTCCATCATCAATAGTTTATCCCTGTAACATAAATCAATATATATCTGGAATCAAATATTCATATTTGCACTACAGGCCAAAGATATTCACCAGTTGGTCATGTTCATCTACACACATGTTCATCTTTGCACTACGGGCCAAAGATATTCAACAGAAATCATTAATCTTTGCACTACAGGCCAAAGATATTCAGTAACATCATCATTTAGGGCTGAAAATGATGAACAATGCTTTTTAAAAAAAACGAATCCAGTGAAACAAAAGGACAATAATTAAGGATTAAGGATTCGTACTTTAGTTTGTCCAAATTTAAAAATACTCATAAATAACCACAGTTAAGTAAAATTCAAGAATGATCAAAACATGGATACAATCAAAGCTAGTATCCATAATAGATATTTTAGACAAAAATAAAAAATTCAATTTTTCGGTGAACAGTGTCGTATTCGTGAATAGTGCCGTATACGTGAATAGTAATCCCTACACAAAAAGTTCTAAATTTGATAAAAATTTATAACAATATTTCGGCTTAATAATATTGAAGAAATAATATTATTTATAAAAGAAAATAATATCCCTTACCTCGTAAAAATAGTACTTCTAGTTGAAACACCGGATATAAGCTATGGCTTGAACTTGCACCGTATAGCAAACACTTAAAGTATCAAAATACCCACAAGAATACACTCAATATATCGAGAGAGAAAGAGAGAAGATTTCAGTTTCTGGTGTTATTTTCAATTCTAACGTAAGCACCCTATTTATAGAAAATTGTTTAGAACACCAAAGCAAAAAATTTAATATAATATAATTATATTTACAAAATTGTCAAGCCCACCTCTTGAATCTGAATTCAGCCACCTTGCACATGTTTAATGCAGCCCACCAAGCAAAAAAAATGATTTTGTAATTAAAAATAATTAAAACTTTCAAAAATTAATTATTTCGAAACTTCAGAACTTCAATAATTCACAATAAATAGCCCTTTTATCAGAAAAATATTCAAACCACATTTTTTTTCTATAGGAAATTTCATTCTCTACAACTTTGCAAAAGAAAGTTTTTCCAAATTCCAAACAAAAATTGACCGAAATCCATAAACGGACGATTTTACAAGCTATAATCAAATTTCGGTCAAGAATTGAGGTCTACCGACACACAAAACATGTGTTAATCATTTAATGCCACAAAAATACTCTTACTCCTCATATACTAATATATCCCACATTCATTGTAAAAATATCACCATCAATATATTATTAAAATAATATATTTAAATAAATTATTTTATCAAAAAAAGATAAAATATTAATTTACAACAATTGTCACATTAAAAATTTTTTCCATCTATATCCACATAAAATTAATAATTTCCTCATCATATAAATCAATAATTAATTATTCACAAATAATATTACAGAATCACATTACTGACAACCAGGCAGTTCCCAAGAAAAAGGAGGCTTTCCAAAAAGGATTTCTCCTTACTGGCGTGCAATTAGATGACCAAACCTCTCCTTAGACAGAACTTTCTAGACATTGCCAATAATGTTATCTAATAATATTATTTAGATAATATGAATTATTGCTCCGATAATAGAAAATACTGTGTAATGACAATTATTGAAACAATAGTAATATAAAATATCAACGTAGCAATTATTGAATCAATAAAATACTGAACAGTAATTATAATAACAATTATTGAGTAGTGCTTTCTTACGTAAGAATTAATAATTGGTACAATACCGTGTGCTACTGTGCAACCACGCGTATTACTGTGTTTTAACCACCGAGTATTCCAACAATATTAACGGTAACAACTACGCCGTTATTTATAAACAATTTATACTTGTCGTTTTCTTCATCCAATCGCTTTTCGTTATGGGGCCAACAAAAGACTGCGCCGTCGTACGAATATTTCCCGACAGGAAGAATATTCCACGACCAAACGAATATTCTCCGACAACAATGAATATTTTATAACCACTTGCTTATTTGAAATATTTGCGTATTTTACCCATAACTAACCACATTAATCAAATCAACCCTTACTATTTCAAAATAATAAATAGAGAAAATTAAATTTCATTTAATAATTTGGGGTCTTATAAACAATAATTCTGTTGTGGGGTCCACCAATGATTGTGGCGTCGTACGAATATTCGCTGTTAAAACGAATATTCCCCGACCAATCGAATATTTTATAACAAATTGCTTACTTTGTAAAAATTATAAATATTACCCACAACTATAATATTATATCAAATTCACACCATAATATTCAAAAATATATTTATAGAAAAATTTATTTTTATTCATAAAAGTTGGGGTCTTACATTTTTCATAAGCTGCTCTGTCAAATAGGATGAGACTTCAATCTTGAGCTCTTGTTGACTTAGCTCCAATTGTAGAGAGAGAGAGACTGCTTTAGAAGGTCAATCTTGTCAGAGAGGGACATGATTTGATATGTATTGTCCTTCTGAACTTGGAGAGCTTCTTCCTTCTGATCATTGATGAACTTTAAATAGATTTGATTTCTCTCTTTGATTTTGACAGATATATCTGATATTGTGGCTTGGGGTCTATTTTGAAGCACACTGTCTCTTTCTTCTGACAACATCTTTGCTTTTGTAGTAATGAGAGATATCTTGTAACGACCCCAAAATAGGTCCATTCCATCCAACCTATTCTGAGTCGCCAAATACATGGTACAGAAAACAACTACAACTTTATTACAACAATTGTCGTGCAAAATACAACAACACATATGTTGTGAGTTTGGATACAAATATATACCAAATGTGACTCATGTTCCAACCGTGGACATCACCTCACAATAACACCTTATATAAAGGTATAGTCAAAAACTGTTTTAGAAATTAGAATCTTTGGGAAGTGCTCAAGGAAACCTTCGTACATGGGAGGCCACGCGTCTAGGTTATGATAGATATCATATGGCCACAGAATTATCCTTGGTTGACCCAATAGACCCCAAAGAAAAATGAGAAGATTACTATCATATTCTTCCCAATGGTGAGTCTTCTCTTGACATATCATTATCTCTACTGTCTCTAATTGAGAATTATACTTCAAACAAACACCAAGATTATATAGGCAGTGCTCGTATATATACTCAGCAAGTGGATGAGCACATCCTTGTCTTATGATGACACGAGGTTGTATATCGTTAGACATCTTGTATGATAGTGGCAAACCACCCTTCCAACGTTGGGTACACCTTACCCTATTGGATTCACCAAATAAAACTACTAAATGAACTTTCCTATACTGCTTCGGGAGAACATCCACAGCTAGAGACCACCGTTCTATTTCCCCGTTACCCTTGCTCGACCCAGCTACACTATTATTACCTGAAAGGAATTGTGAAGCAAAAGGGTGAGCACAACTAGCTCAGTAAAGAATATCATGACTAAAGATAATTAAATTATCAATAGCCTTCATCAACAATAAATTAGAGATTTAGAACATATGGTAAATGATAAAAAATTTTAACCATAGTTGCAGCGGAACGAGCAATCCATTAGAAGAGTCAAATAGACTATAAAGTCTATTATTTTCTCCATGTTAAAAATCCACCAACAATATTTTATCCCTGTAACATCAATCAACAATTCTGGTCCACAATCATATGAATAACTCATAATCATAACTGTAGTTATAAATTCCTCTTCTCATCTAGGACGAAGATAATTTTCATCACCTGAAACATCAAACATCATGGTTATACCAAATCACAGTTCCTGTTCATAATCATACTAATAACTTCATCTTTGCACTACGGGGCAAAGATATTCATCAACAAGTCATCTTTGCACTACAGGCCAAAGATATTTGTCAACAGTTCATCTTTGCATTACTGGCCAAAGATATTCAACAACAGGGCATCTTTGCACTACGGGCCAAAGATATTCATCAACAGACCATCTTTGCACTACAGGCCAAAGATATTCATCTACAATTCATCTTTACACTACAGGCCAAAGATATTCCTCAACAATTCATATTTGCACTACATGCCAAATATATTAATACCTCAAAGAATATATAATCATTTAAGAATTTATATAAACAATAATTATAACCATGTTGATCATTTCACCTTTGCACTTAAGCTAAAGATATTCAATTATAAATTCAATGGTCATGATCATACCAGTCAACAATTCAACTTTGCACTACTGGCCAAAGAGAACCCATAGTCATGATCATACCAAAAATCTACCCATCTTTACACTCAAGTCAAAGAGAAATATCATCATTAGGGTTATAAAAATGTTATATACGATAATAAAATCAATATAATCAACATATAGATTTAATCTCAAGAGTAATATTCATAAATCAACTATAATTTGGTTAGAAAAAGAAATCAATTTTGTCGTGAATAGTAACTTGTGAATAGTAACTCATGAATAGTAACTCATGAATAGTAACTCGTGAATAGTAACCTCGACTCAAAAAGGTAGAAATTTCACAATAAAATCTATACCAATATTTCGGTATAATGATATTGAAAGAATAACATTTCTTAAGCTTATAAACAATTTATTTAAATTGTTTACACTTTACTAATTAATGCATTTAATCATCATAAAATGCCAACTCTTACAATTTCATCATCAATAACCAAAACCCTCATAAAAAATCTGCATATACCTTATATAGGATTCTCAAGCCATAAAATCCTATTTTCTAATTTTCTTACTTCACATAACATATTTAATTTATTTTCTCATAACTTGTCCATTTTCATGAAAAATACCAAATCAGTTCCAAAAATATTTCTTTTCTGGGATTTATCAGAATATAGTCCCATATTGAACATATATTTTTCTCAGAATTTTTAAAAGTCATTTACTATTTTTCATATGGTCAAAACAGCCGAATATTTAGACATTTATCAAAAATTGTACTTTTGTCCAAAAATTCTGAAATTTACAGAGTATACTTCTATCATACACATGTACTCCCAATAAAAATTTCATCAATTTTAGAGTTAACCACAAGGAATTATAAGCGGTTACTTTTAAAATAGTCTTTTCTCATAAAATTCATAACTCTCAATCTATACATCCAAAAATCACCATTTTTGGACACAATCAAGAAAACTCATCAAAATATCATTTTGAATTTTTCCAGAATTTTTAAAGATCAGAAAAATTACGAAACTGAAAATCATAACAACCCTTAAAATCCATTACTATCCCTTACTATCCCTTACTATCCCTTACCTCAAAAGAGCAGTACTTCTGACTGGATATCGGATATGATGCTGAAGAAAACTTGCACTGATGAATAGCAACTCACCAAGTATCTAAAAACTCACAAAATATGCTTCATAATATAGAGAGAGAAAGAGAGAAAGCTTATGTTTCTGGTGTGATTTTCAATTCTAACTTAGCCCTCTATTTATAGGAAAATTTTGGTAGGTTTGACTGCAACCTGATGGCTTTACATGCTACTATTTCCACCCACCACATTTGAAATATAATTCAGCACATTTCTTCACCAACCACAAGTGGGGCCCACCAATTCTAGAATTTTCCATCAAAATGATAAACTCCGAAAATTCAACAATTTCTGAACCAGTCATCTTGTAAAATTCATAATAAATCATACGTTCATTTTTAACGGTTCAAAATTTGTGGGCATATACTCAACTTATATATGTATAACATATCCAAAAATTACCACGATCCAACGGTCGGATTAAAAATTATAACCCTCGCAAAATATCTCAAAAACCCTGATTTTTAATACCTCTATTCCGACAAAAATACTGATAAAAACCTCAATATTAACTCCTTTATTTTTAACCACAAAAATATATTCCTCATTTATATCCATATAAAATAAATATTTCCTTATCATATGAATCAATAATTAATTATTCACAAATAATATTACAGAATCACATTTATGACAACCAGGCCGTTCCCAGGAAAGAGGGGGCTTTCCAATAAGAATTTCTCCTTACTGGCGCGCAATTAGGTGACCAAACCTCTCCTTAGACAGAACTTTCTAGTCATTACCAATAATGTTATCTAATAATATTATTCAAATAATATGAATTATTGATCTGATAATGGGAAATACTGTGCAGTGACAATTATTGAACAACAATAATATAAAATTTCAACGTAGCAATTATTGAATCAATAAAATAAAATATTGAACAGTAATTACTGTAATAATTATTGAGTAGTGCCTTCTTACGTAAGAATCAATAATTTCAAAAATACTATGCAATACCGTGTGCTACTGTGCAATAACGCGTATTACTGTATTTTAACCACCGGGTATTCCAACAGTGTTAACGGTAACAACTACGCCGTTATTTGTAAAAACTCAAATTTGTCGTTTTCTTCACCCGACAGTTATTCGTTATGGGGCCCACAAATAGCTGCGCCGTCGTACGAATATTCCCCGACAGAAAGAATATTCACGACCAAACGAATATTCCCCGACAACAATGATTATTTTATAACCACTTGCTTATTTTGAAAAAAATTCATATTTCACCCTTAACTTTAACATTTATCAATTTAACCATTTACTGAATAGTAATTATAAGAAAAATTGAATACTTTTATTTCATAAAATTCGGGGTCTTACATATCTTCTCAACCAACTCATCAGAATTCTTCAGTAACTCTTGCTCCTGAGAAGTTAGGTCATTTGGTTGAGCAAACTTCTGATGAACACCAGTTTGAACTCCACTATTCTCCTTTTTGGACAAGTTTTCAAATGTAGTGAAAATCTGATAAATCATTGAGTGCCAATCACTGTTGGAGGATGATGGAATATCAGACAATCCTGCTAAATCATAGTAGAGCTTCTCAGACTGAGCTAGATCATCTTCAATGGTAGAGTGAATGGATTCTACGATCATATACTTGGTTATAATCCTTCTTCCATCTGAACCTACTCTACAATCGTTGGGAATGTTGTGGTTACCAGCATATCGGTAGACCTTGAAGTGAGACTGGTCTTTGATCAGTTTTGTTGCAAATTTCTTTACTCTTGGAAAGTTTTGAGACACCAGCTGAAGTAACTTAGGCTCAAAACAGTCCACTTGTTGCACCTTATTTGGTTTGCCGGATTGGGCTGGGATGAAAGGCCGATATAGCTTTATTTTGGGCTTAGTACAACTAACATTAACATTTAAGAAATTAAAAGGTTTACAAATAAAAATGGAAAATTAAGTTGGCCCAATTTATATAACTTGGACTCCTCATTACATAACCAAATATACATAACTAATTTAATGTGGCCCAATAATTCAATGTACTTGAAATTTATCTCCTATCTTTACCTAGACCAACAAAAGTAATTAATACCCACATCATTACATATAATAGTTCCATGTAATTTAAATAATTCATGATAATACCCTATTTCTTTATTTGTTATTAAATAACACTTTTAATTATATGTTAATATAATTAATTCGTTGAACACATAGATAACTTCATATTAAGAATCTTTCTCAATTAAGTCATGTTGACTTTCCTTTTCATTCTTGGTATTTAAATACCATTATAATAAAGCAAATTCAATCTACCTCCTTTATTATACATAATCTCGAAATACTTAATAAATTATTAAGTAGTAAATATTTCTAATGTTACAACAATTAAGTATTAAATAAAAAAAATTATAATCAAAATTTGACATTATAATAACTAAATTTTAAATAGAATTTTCCGAGTCATTACAAACAAGCTTAAGTGATCTGGTCTAGATATTGGGACGCGAATGGACTAATATTTACCTCCCTGTCTCAGCTGTCTCCCATTATAGTTAGGAAGAAAGACATTTCAATCCCTCTAATTTGTCACTCATTTTCAAAAACCCCCTTAAAGTTTATTTTTTCGTCAATTAAGTCCTTAAAATGACATTTTTAGGTGTTTTCGTTCTTTTTGCCTGATTTAACCCTACCTGACCCATTTTTGACCGAATTTTGACTCAACTCGCCTCACCCCAACTTTTATATTTTAAAATAAAATAAATATTTTTAATATTATAAAATAAATATTATTTTTAAAATAATAATTATATTTAATATTTTAAAATAAATTATTATTTTGAAAATAATAATTAGTTTTAATATTTTAAAAATAGTTATTTTTAATATTTTATAATAAAATAATTTTTAAAAATTATCATTTTTAATATTTTAATAGAAAATATTTTTTTGAAACAATTAAATACTAATTAAAATATATATTTTAAAATAAATTTTTTTAAAAATAATTTGAACATAATAATAATTTTTAATATTTTAACATAAAATATTCTATTTAAAATATTTTTCAAATAATAATTATTTTATATATTTCAAATAAAATATTATTTTTAAAAAGTTTTAAAAATAAATATTATTTTAAAGAAAAAATATTAGAAACTTTTATTTTTTCAAAAATAAGTAAAGTTTCATAAAATATAGATTCAAAAAATTAAAATTAAAAGTTTTAAATCATAATTATTTTTATGAAAATTTACACGTCTTTAAATAAAAATTATTTTTGTTTGATGAAAATAAAGTTTTATTTTTTTTGTTTTATTTTTTTGAATATATATTTTATAAAACTTTACTCATTTTTTTAAAAAATAAAAAAAATTCTCATTTTTTTCCTGAAAATAATAATAATTTTTGAAAATATTTTATTTATTTATTTTTTAAAATTTGAATCAGTTTTTTAATTTATCTTTTACTATTTTTTGTATTTTAATTTCTATTTTTAGTTTTGTTTTTAAAAATTCTAATATTTAGAATACATATAATAATGGTAAAGATATGGATTTTTTTTTTCTGAAAATAAAATTTTACATAAAAAATGAAAAAAAATCAACTTTTTTTAAAACAAAGTTTTATTTTCTTATGTAATTTATTTGAATCTATATTTTATGAAATTTACTCATTTTTGAAAAAGAAATTCTAATATTTTTTCCTTAGAATAATAATTATTTTTATAACTTTTTAAAAATAATAATTAATTTTAAATATAAAAATAATAATTATTTTAAAATAATACTTTTTTTAAAAATATATAAATAATTATTATTTTCAATTTTTTAAGAAAATATTTTATTTTAAAATATTAAATATAATTATTGTTTTAAAAAATATTTTCTTTTAAAATATTAAAAATATTAATTATTTTAAAGAAATATTTTATTTTCAAATATTAAATATAATAATTATTTTTTTTAAATTAATAATTTATTAAACTCTTGAAAATAATAAATCTTATAATTAATAACAGTAGCTTGAAGTTTACAACTTCCATGAATATATTGTTTCAAACTAAATTAATTTATATTAATATTAAATTTAATGATAACTTCAATTGATTTTAAAAAATTAATATTAATCATATATATTATTTTGAAACGAAAAGAGTATTAAACTTCTGAGGGAAGTAGTGACATACTAATGGATAGTCCATGTGGTTATAGCCGTAACAAGAATCTTACATCATTTTCATTGTTTTTAGATTTTCAAATTGCATATGACAATTTTGTCCATTGGTAAATTGGGAGTAGGCATTGTAATATGGCAAGGTCAGCACCAACATTGATTTATACTTTGTTTTTTGTTAAGAGGAGTTCCTTACCTTTTGCGACAATCCCCCCTCTTCGAACAAAACTTTCGAAACAGGCCTAAACCTATTACCGAATTTACGACTAATCTCAAATTCTCCCTTAAATCACTGATGCAACTGACGGGGTTAATTGATTTATACTTTGCATTGGCTTAATTCTCATGATATGCTACATTAGCATGTATGTACTAATTCCAAGTATTTATTGGCCCAGTTATCAGGGTATGCTGATATCAGTCATTAGGAGGAACCCATTATGTATGATATTTGTGTTATAAGGTAGGAGTTGCATCATCTTGTTGCAAGGTGGGGTGAAAAACAGTCCGGTTACTTGGTACCCGACTCGGATTCGACCCAAAAATATGATTCGAGACTCAGATTCGGTAGGCATCCGAGCCGAATATGGGCCAAGCTCGTTTTGGGGATTATAGTACTGAACTCGAATTTGAGCAAAACACAGTTAGCTCGTTTTAGGGTTCGAGTATGTGTTATAAATTATTCAAATAAGAAAATGATATTTCCTATTTAAAAATAGTTAGTAGTTATTAAAAAGAAGTTATTGGTAGTTATTTTCTATTATAAATATATGAATATCCATATTATTATGGGTGCTGATATTTGTTGTTCAAATTATTATTTTTTCTCTAAAATTATCAAATTCTCATCTCTCATATTCCTAGTTTGAAGTTTTTCATTATTTGCTAAGTCCAAAACTTCTCAAGGTTTGTCATATCCACTAAGGCTATTTGCATTCATCCTATAGCAATCTCAAGAAGGAGAGGGAGCAAATACTGCTTTTAGGAAAGCGATTTTACGCGTTTCAAGCCATTTTTTCTACTTCAAGTTTATTTGTGTTCTTGGTTCTTTGATCAATCTCCTTATTTCCATATTTTACTAACAATCTAAAAGCAATATTTTTTTTCTCTTGCTATTTAAAATACCACTCAAACACCATGGAATCCTCAAACACTATCAAACTCATGAACCAAGATTTTGTTCGCCTTGATCGTTTTGATGGAACCAACTTCACAAGATGGAAGGACAAATTGATTTTCATGCTTACCGCCCTGAAAATCTTCTATGTTCTTGACCCAAACCTTCCTCCCATTCCTCCACCAAAAAATGATGATTCAACCGAATTGAAAGCACAAAGACAAAAAAGACAGGAAGATAAAGTCATGTGTCATGGACATATTCTTAATTCACTTACGTATCGCTTATATGATCTCTACACGGTGGAGCCTTCTGTCGCAAAAATTTGGAAGGCTTTAGAATTTAAATATAAGGCTGAAGAAGAAGGAACGGAAAAATTTCTAATACCAAAATATTTTGAAATGAAATTTGTTGATAACTTGCCTATTTTAGTGCAAGTACACGAGTTGCAAGTCATTGTAAATCAACTGAGAGCAGCAGGGATTGAACTTCCTGAACTATTTCAAGTAGGAGCAATAGTGGTGAAATTGCCTCCATCTAGGAAAGGTTATAGGAAAAAAATTCTTCATGATTCCAAGTGTAATTCAGTAAATACGCACACCTAGAGGGGGAGGTGGGTGAATAGGCGTTTATGCTAAAAATGATAAATAGTGAAAACTTTTTAAAATTTTCTGCTACAAGTTTAATTCAGACAGCTACACATGTATGTTTTAGTGTCTGTTATTCGTTTATTATTATCAGACAGCTAGACTGTAAGACCCCAACTTATTTTAAATGAAATTGAATTTCTCTATTTATTATTTTAAAATAGTAAGGGTTGAATTGATTAATGTGGTTAGTTATGAGTAAAATGCGCAAATAGTTCAAATAATCAAGTGGTTATAAAATATTCATTATTGTCGGAGAATATTCGTTTGGTCGTGGAATATTCTTACTGTAGGGGAATATTCGTACGACGGCGCAGCCTTGTGTGGGCCCCATAACGGAAAGCGATTGGATGAAGAAAACGACAAGTATAAGTTGTTTATAAATAACGGCGTAATTGTTACCGTTAATACTGTTAGAATACCCGGTGGTTAAAATATAGTAATACGCGTTGTTGCACAGTAGCACACGGTATTGCACCAATTATTGATTCTTATGTAAGAAGTCACTACTCAATAATTGTTACTGTAATTACTGTTTAATATTTTATTTTATTGATTCAATAATTGTTGCATTGATATTTTATATTACTGTTATTCAATAATTGTCACTACACAATATTTTCTATTATCGGAGCAATAATTCATATTATCTGAATAATATTATTAGATAACATTATTGATAATTTCTAGAAAGTTTTGTCTAAGGAGAGGTTTGGTCATCTAATTGCGCGCCAGTAAGGAGAAATCTTTATTGGAAAGCCCCCTCTTTCCTGAGAACGGCCTGGTTGTCAGTATTGTGATTCTGTAATATTATTTGTGAATAATTAATTATTAATTTATATGATAAAAAAATATTTATTTTATGTGGATATAAATGGAGAAAATTTTAAAGTGACAATTGTTAAAAAATTAATATTTTATTTTTTTTTTTGATAAAATAATTCATTTAAATATATTATTATATTTTAATAATATAATAATGGTGATATTTTTACAATGAATGTGGGATATATGAATATATGAGGAGAAAAAGTATTTTTATTGTAAAAGTTATTTAAAACATATTAAACATGTCTGTGACCTCGTTTCTTGACTGAAATTTGATTATAGCCTGTAAAATCGCCCGTTTGTGAATTTCGGTCAATTTATGTTTGAAATTTAGAAAAACTTAAACTTACAAAGTTATAGAGAATGAAATTTTCTATGAAAAAGACAAGGTTTAATTTTTTTTTGATAAAAAGGCTATTTATTATGAATTGTTGAAGTTCTGAAGTTCCAGAATAGTTGATTTTTGAAGTTTTAAATATTTTTTTAATAAAAACATTTTTTACACTTTGGTGGGCCCCACTTGCACATGTTAATGGCTGAATTCAGATCTTTAAAAGTGGGCGTAAAAAAATTTTAATAAATAAAATTATTTTATTAAATTTTCTGCTTTGATGTTCTAAGTATTTTTCTATAAATAAGGTGCTTAGGTTATAATTGAAAATCATACCAGAAACTAAAGTTTTCTCTCTCTATAATATCGAGCGTATTTTTGTGAGTATTTTGGTACTTTAAGAGTTGCTATACGGTGCAAGTTCCTTCAGCACTATATCCAGTATTCCAGTCAGAAGTACTGTCTTTTTGGAGGTAAGGGATATTTTTTTTATATAAATGATATTATTTCTTTCAATATCATTATGCCAAAATATTGATCTGAATTTTTATCAAATTTAGAATTTTTTGTGTCGGAGTTACTATTCACGTATACGGCACTATTCACGTATACGACACTATTGACGAATACGGCACTATTCATCGAAAAAAAAAATTAAATCTTCATTTTTGTCCAAGATATCTATTGTGGATACTATATTTGATTGTATTCATGTTTTGATCATTCTTGAATTTTACTTCGTTATAATTATTTATGAAGTATTTTTGAACTCGGAGTGTTTAAAGTACGAATCCTTAATATTTATTCTTTTGTTTCACTGGATTCGTTTTCTTTAAAAGATTTTTCATCATCCTCAGTCCTAAATGATGATATAACTGAATATCTTTGGCATGTAGTGCAAAGATGAATGATTTTCTGATGAATATCTTTGGCCCGTAGTGTAAAGATGAACAGGTGTTTAGATGAACATAACCAACTGATGAATATCTTTGGCCTGTAGTGTAAAGATGAACATTTGATTCCAGATATATATATTGATTGATGTTACAGGGATAAATATCGATGATGGACTTTTAAATTCATAGATGATAGTAGATTTCATTCTCTACTTAACTCTTCTAATGAATTATTATTTCCGCTGCGAATATTGATTTAAAATTTGTTGTCTATTGTATTCTATTAAATTTTTCCTTGTTGAAGACTAACGATAATTTGTTCTATATTATCTTAGTCATAATATTCTTTACTGGTTCCTTTTTATTCCATTTTTCTTCTCAGGAGGCGAGAATGTAGCAAGTACTAGTTGGGATATGGAATGATGGTTCTAGGAAGTTGTTTAGTAGTCCTCACCATTTTTGTAAAATAATGTATCAATAACTGTAATGATGACTTATTTGAGTGTGAATATTGTCTAGAAGACAATATTTATATTTAAACTTACAGTTTAAGTGTTGTCGTATTTTGTACGACAATTATATTAATAAAGTGGTAGTTGTTTCTGTACCATGTTTTGGCGACTCAGAATGGGTGATGTATACTTGTTTTGGGGGCGTCACAGTTGGTATTAGAGCTTAGGGATATGATCTCTGGCGGGGATCAGGGAATAGAACTAGGAGGGGAGAGACGAGTAAATCCTTCGCTAGTGTGTCCTACCTAAGCTTATTTGTTGGTTAGTCAGAGTATAGGGTTATTATGTTGCATGTCAATTTCTTTAATTAACCATTGTTTTATGGTAGTATTTGAGAATAGCAACTGAGAATGTTAACAGTGGAGTAAACGAGACCATGGAGACACCTTTACTCACCAATGAGGAGAACGTGCAACAGGCCAGCAATGTTCCTCCTGTAAACAAGACCACTGAGCAGACGATGAATGATGAGATGTTTAGAAGCTTTTTGCGATTTATGCAAAACCAGACGAGGGAGACTCCTGTTCAAAATACAGGTAGAAACAATGGCAACGCACAGCTGGTCACAGCCAAACAGTTCAAAGAGTTGGGACCACCAAAATTCTGGGGAAAGCCGGATCCGATTAAGGCAGAAACGTGGGTCAAGCAAATTACCAAGATATTCGATGTCTTGGGATGCACGAAAGAATAGAAGGTTCCATTCGCCACCTTTATGTTCTGTAATGAGGCAGATTACTGGTGGGAATCTGTGAAGCATACCCATCCAGCCGCACTCAGCATGTCTTGGGAGACATTTCAGAAACTATTCAATGACAAGTACTTTTCTGAAAATATTCATCATAAGAAGGAGGTAGAGTTTATTAGACTGGAGCAGAACAACATGACGGTGTCCCAGTACAAGGCGAAGTTCGCGGAGTTATCCAGGTTTGCACCTCATTTGGTGGAGAATGAGGAACGTATGACACGGATGTTTCTGAGAGGTTTGAAACCCGACATACGTCAGTATCTCATTTCTCATAAAATTTCTCTATATTCAGATGTTGTCAATATGGCTCAATTATTAGAGCGAGATAACGAGTATGTTTAACCGAGGGACCACAACCAGGGTCATACCGGTGACAGCAGTCATCGGAGCAACGATAACCAGCAGGGAAAGAAGAACACGGACAAAAGCGGTAACCACTATGGTGGTAATCGTGGCCATGAAAATAGAAGAAGCGAGTCGGGGGGAGATTTTAAAAAGAGGAGATTCAACAATGATAATGTGAAGACGTCAGCACCAGCAGCAACTGTTTCTAAGAGAGGAGAATGACCATCGGTCGTATGCTATAAATGTGAAAAAGAGGGACACATCAGTCCAAACTATCCACAACAGTTCCAGGTATGTTATAATTGTGGAAAGAAAGGACATATCTGTAAGACCCCAACTTATTAATGAATAAAATCAAATTTTCTCTAAATATTATTGTGAATAATAAGGGGTTAATTTGATATAATACTTTGGTTATGGGTGAAATGTGCAAATTTTGCAAAATAAGCAAGTGGTTATAAAATATTCATTTTGTCGGGAAATATTCGTTTGGTCGTGGAATATTCTTGCTGTCGGGGAATATTCGTACGACGGCGCAGCCTTGTGTGGGCCCCATAACGAAAAGCAATTGGATGAAGAAAACGACAAGTATAAGTTGTTTATAAATAACGGCGTAGTTGTTACCATTAATACTGTTGGAATACCCGGTGGTTAAAATACAGTAGCACACGGTATTGCACCAATTATTGATTCTTACGTAAGAAGGCACTACTCAATAATTGTTACAGTAGTTATTATTCAATATTTTATTTTATTGATTCAATAATTGATGCGTTGATATTTTATATTATTGTTGTTTCAATAATTGTTGCTGCACAGTATTTTCATTTATCAGATCAATAATTCATATTATTTGAATAATATTATTAGATAACATTATTGGCAATGTCTAGAAAGTTCTGTCTAAGGAGAGGTTTGGTCATCTAATTGCGCGCCAGTAAGGAGAAATCCTTATTAGAAAGCCCCCTCTTTCCTGGGAACGGCCTGGTTGTCATAAATGTGATTCTGTAATATTATTTGTGAATAATTAATTATTGATTCATATGATAAGGAAATATTTATTTTATGTGGAGATAAATGAGGGATATATTTTTGTGGTTAAAAATGAAGGAGTTAATGTTGAGGTTTTTGTCAGTATTTTTGTCGGAATGGAGGTATTAAAAATCAGGATTTTTGAGATAGTTTGCGGGGGTTATAATTTTTAATCCGACCGTTGGATCGTGGTAATTTTTGGATATGTTATACATATATAAGTTGAGTATATGTCCACAAATTTTGAACCGTTAAAAATGAACGTATGATTTATTATGAATTTTACGAGATAACCGGTTCAGAAATTGTTGAATTTTCGGAGTTTATCATTTTGATGGAAAATTCTAGAATTGGTGGGCCCCACTTGTGGTTGGTGAAGAAATGTGCTGAATTATATTTCAAATGTGGTGGGTAGGAATAAATATTTTTGATGAATTAATTATTAGATTAATTAATTAATTGATGAAGTTATGATAGATTAATTTAATTATATGTGTTACATTTATTAATTTAATGTGGAGAATTTTATTATTCGATGTATGTATTTATGTGAGCTTATTGTATTAAAAGAAATATTTAATAAGCCTAATATTATTTTAATTATTTAATTATTAATTAGAGATTTAATAATTTAATATTATTAATCAATGAGAATTTGAATTATGTGACTATGTGCACTATTGAGAAATTATTATATTTTATTAAATGAGATATTGGTTTTATTTTATGATGGAGTGTGACATTAATTAAACTATATGATAAAAGGTTTTATTAAAATAAAGAGTTTTGAATCTAGATTGCTATCCAAACATGGCCTTTGAGGGAGTTGAGGGCAGTTACCCATGACTGGGTAACTGACCACAACGCGTCAGACGTCTTCTTTATTTACGCCTTCCCTTCCTTTTTCTTCATTAATTTCCTAAGTCTAGAAAGTGTCAGAGAGAGTTTCAGAGAGAGATACAAAGAGAGGGTTGAGAATTCAGAGTTTTGTGGAGGAGAAATTCACTTTCTAGTAAATTAATCTACGCTTGGGTAATCTCTTCAACCCAATTTCTATATTTTACGTCTTCTAAGTTTCATGAATATGGCTTAAGTCTTCTGTGAATCTTTGTTTTTGGGGAATTCAGTTGTTATAAGAATAGATGTAATAATTCGAGTTGTATTACATATTATATATGTAAGACCCCAACTTATTAATGAATAAAATCAAATTTTCTCTAAATATTATTGTGAGTAATAAGGGGTTAATTTGATATAATACTTTGGTTATGGGTGAAATGTGCAAATTTTGCAAAATAAGCAAGTGGTTATAAATATTTATTTTTGGTCGGTGAATATTCGGTTGGTCGTGGAATATTCTTGCTGTCGGGGAATATTCGTACGACGACGCAGCCTTGTGTGGGCCCCATAACGGAAAGCGATTGGATGAAGAAAACGACAAGTATAAGTTGTTTATAAATAACGGCGTAGTTGTTACCATTAATACTGTTGGAATACCCGGTGGTTAAAATACAGTAGCACACGGTATTGCACCAATTATTGATTCTTACGTAAGAAGACACTACTCAATAATTATTATAGTAGTTATTGTTCAATATTTTATTTTATTGATTCAATAATTGTTGCATTGATATTTATATTATTGTTGTTTCAATAATTGTTGCTGCACAGTATTTTCCATTATCAGATCAATAATTCATATTATTTGAATAATATTATTATATAACATTATTGGCAATGTCTAGAAAGTTCTGTCTAAGGAGAGGTTTGGTCATCTAATTGCGCGCCAGTAAGGAGAAATCCTTATTGGAAAGCCCCTCTTTCCTGGGAACGGCCTGGTTGTCATAAATGTGATTCTGTAATATTATTTGTGAATAATTAATTATTGATTCATATGATAAGGAAATATTTATTTTATGTGGATATAAATGAGGGATATATTTTTGTGGTTAAAAATGAAGGAATTAATGTTGAGGTGTTTTATCAGTATTTTTATCGGAATGGAGGTATTAAAAATCAAATCAGGATTTTTGAGAAATATTGCGGGTGTTATAATTTTTAATCCGACCGTTGGATCGTGGTAATTTTTGAATATGTTATACATATATAAGTTGAGTATATGTCCACAAATTTTGAACCGTTAAAAATGAACGTATGATTTATTATGAATTTTACGAGATGACTGGTTCAGAAATTATTGAATTTTCGGAGTTTATCATTTTGATGGAAAATTCTAGAATTGGTGGGCCCCACTTGTGGTTGGTGAAGAAATGTGCTGAATTATATTTTAAATGTGGTGGGTGGGAATAGTAGCAGGTAAAGCCATCAGGTTGCAGGTCAAACCTACTAAAATTTTTCCTATAAATAGAGGGCTAAGTTAGAATTAAAAATCACACCAGAAACAAGTTTTCTCTCTTTCTCTCTCTAGATTATTGAGTGTATTTTGTGAGTATTTAGATATTTTGAGAGTTTCTATTCATCAGAGCAAGTTTTTTTCAGCCTTATACCGGTATTCCGACCAGAAGTACTGATATCTTGAGGTAAGGGATATTATTTTCTTCTTAAATGATATTATTTTCTTCAATATCATTATGCTGAAATATTGATATGAGTTTTTATCAAATTTGGAACTTTTTGTGTCGGGGTTACTATTCATGTATACGGCACTATTCACGTATACGGCACTATTCACGAATACGGCACTATTCACCGAAAAATAAAATTTTTCCTTTTTGTCCGAGATGTCTATTATGGTTACTATCTTTGATTGTATCCATATTTTGATCTTTATTTTTTAATTCTGCTTCACAATTGATTATTATGAAGTATTATTAATCTTGGATAAACTGCTATACGAATCCCTACTATTTGTCCTTCTGTCTCATTGGATTCGTTCTCTTTAAGATATTTTTCATCATCCTCAGTCCTAAATGATGATATTAATGAATATCTTTGGCCTGTAGTGCAAAGATGTATGATTACTTGATGAATATCTTTGGCCTGTAGTGCAAAGATGAACAGGTGTTGAGATGAACATGACTGACAGGTGATACAAATGAATATCTTTGGCCTGTAGTGCAAAGATGAATATTTGGATAAAGATGATTATTAATTGATGTTACAGGGATAAAATATTGATGATAGACTTTTAAATCTTAGAAGATAGTAGAATTCTTTCTCTACTTGACTCTTCTAATGGTTTGCTGTTTCCGCTGTAATTGTTGATCTAAAACTTGTTGTCGATTATATTCTATCAGATTTTTCCCTGTTGAAGACTAACGATAATTTGTTTGTATATTATCTTAGTCATAATATTCTTTACTGGGCTAGTTGAGCTCACCCTTTTCCTTTTTGTTCCATTTTTCTTCTCAGAAGGTGAGAACATAGCAGGATCTAGTCGGGGTATGGAGTGATGGTTCTAGAAAGATGTTTTAGCAGTCCTCACTATTTCTGTAAAATAGTGTTTGAATAATTGTAATGAGGATTTATTTGAGTGTGGATATTGTCTAGAAGACAATATTTGTATTTAAACTCACAGTATGTGTTGTCGTATTTTGCACGACATTTGTATTATTAAAGTTGTAGTTTGCTTTCTGTACCATGTATTTGGCGACTTAGAATGGGTGTTGTATACCTATTTTGGGGGCGTCACAATATCGCTCGAGATTGTACTATAACGAAACCAAGTCCAACGGGTATGGTGACTCAAAAGGCTATCCCAAAAAAGTTAAAGTCAGCGGTTCCTGCAAGAGCGTTTATCGTGACTGGTCAAAGTGCAAGGAACCCAAACGAGGTGATCACGGGTAAGCTAATCATAAATTCTTGCGAAGTTTATACCTTACTAGATACAGGTGCTACCCATTCATTTATCTCTCTTGCTTGTGCTCAACGTTTAAACTTGACTCTGGAGAAATTAGACTTTGACTTATCTGTGGAGACTCCATTAGGAGAAACTTTCATTACATCCACTATTTATAAATCTTGTTTGATCCAAGTTGGCACCATCACATTACCTGTTGATCTTATCTCTTTAAAGATACTTGCATTTGACGTGATTTTAGGGATTGATTGGTTAACTACTCATCATGCCAAAATTGATTATTTTCGTAAGGTTGTTAGTTTTCATATTCATAATCAACCTGTTATTCAAATTCAAGCCACTAAACCACTAAAATCAATCACTGTTATATCAAGCCATAAAGCCATTCGTTTATTAAAAAACGGATGGCAAGCTTTCTTAGCCCATGTTATGGATTTGAATAAAGACACGTCAGATTTGAATAATATTCCTATTGTTAGTGACTTTCCTGACGTATTTCCTGAAGAACTTCCCGGTCTACCCCCAGAATGTGAAGATGAATTCTTTATTGATCTTGAACCTGGTACAAAGCCCATTTCTAAAACCCCATATCGAATGGCTCCTATTGAACTTCAGGAGTTAAAGGTCCAAATACAGGAATTGTTGGACATCGGTTTCATTCGTCCTAGTGCATCTCTTTGGGGTGCTCCTGTTTTATTCGTAAAGAAGAAAGACGGGAGTATGCGACTTTGTATTGACTACCAGGAATTGAACCATGTGACCATCAAGAATAGGTATCCGCTACCTCGTATTGATGACCTGTTTAACCAGTTACAAGGAGCAAAATTCTTCTAAAAGATCGATCTTCGTTCTGGATATCATCAACTGAAGATTAGAACTGACGATATTCCAAAGACTGCCTTCAGAACTCGGTACGAGTATTATGAATTCTTAGTCATATCTTTCGGATTGACTAATGCTCCTGCGACTTTTATGGATATGATGAACCGAGTATTCAAGGAATATTTGGATCAGTTCGTTGTTATCTTTATTGATAACATCCTCATATATTCCAAAAGTCGTTAAGATCATGAGCACCATTTGAAGCTGGTACTCCAAAGGCTTCGTGAAAACAAGCTATATGTCAAGTTGAAGAAATGCGAGTTCTGGCTTGAAGAAGTAGCTTTCTTGGGCACGTGGTGTCAAAACATGGAGTATCTGTTGACCCGGTGAAGATTGAAGCAATACAAAGTTGGGAGCAACCTAAGTCGGTGACCGAAGTACGTAGCTTTTTGGACTTAGCTGATTATTATCGGAGATTCGTAGAAGGGTTTTCTCGAATCGCTACTCCGTTAACTCAATTGACTCGGAAGGATACAAAATTTGTATGGAGCGAGGAATGCGAGAAGAGTTTTCAAGAGCTTAAGAGGAGACTCATTTCGGCACCTGTTCTGACAATACCATCTGGTTCAGATGGATTTGTTATCTACAGCAATGCTTCGGGCAAAGGGTTAGGATGTGTTCTCATGCAATATGGGAAGGTCATAGCCTATGCCTCGCGACAACTCAAAGAATATGAGAGGAATTACCCTACTCATGATCTAGAGTTGGCAGCAGTCGTTTTCGCGCTAAAGATCTGGAGGCACTATCTATATGGGGAGAAAGTGGAGATATATTCAGATCATAAAAGTCTCAAATATTTCTTCACCCAAAAGGAACTCAATATGCGGCAACGACGTTGGCTCGAGTTGTTGAAAGACTATGACCATACCATTCAATACCATCTTGGAAAAGTAAACGTGGTAGCTGACGCGTTGAGTAGAAGATCATATGTAGGAACGAGTGCGATGATGTCAAGTATACGTATAGAACCAACTTTAATCGATAAAGTTATGGTTGCTCAAGCCACAGACCCAGAGCTGATGCGTATGAAGAAGAAAGTACAAGAAGGTGTTATCCTAGAAGCAAGAATCGATGAAGAAGGAATACTTCGAGTCCACTCCAGACTTTGTGTTCCTAACGACACTGATTTTAAGTACAAGATCATGATGGAGGCACATAATACACCGTTTGTAATTCATCTTGGAAGTACCAAAATGTATCGTGATCTTCGACATACATTTTGGTGGAACAATATGAAGAGAGAGATCGCGAAGTTTATCTCGAGGTGTTTAATTTGTCAACGTGTAAAGGCGGAGCATCAAGTGCCAAAGGGTCCATTGTAACCACTTGAGATTCTGAAATGGAAGTGGGAACACGTTACCATGGATTTCGTTACGGGTCTTCCCAAGGTTTCTCAAGGCGTAGATGCGATTTGGGTTATTGTTGACAGATTAACCAAGTCTGCTCATTTCTTACCGATACGAGAGACTTATTCCCTTGAACGTCTTGCTCTTATGTACGTAAATGAGATTGTGAGGTTGCATGGCATGCCAGTATCCATAGTTTCTGATCGTGACCCAAGATTTACTTCACGATTTTGGGTTAGCTTGCAAAAAGCTTTGGGCACGGATTTACGATTCAGTTCGGCATACCATCCTCAAACGGACGGACAATCAGAGAGGACTATTCAAACTCTTGAAGATCTATTAAAACTCTATGTCTTAGACTTCAAAGGGAGTTGGGATAAGTATTTACCATTTGTGGAGTTCTCTTACAATAACAGTTATCAAGCAAGTATAGGTGTGGCTCCATTCGAAGCATTATATGGACGAAAGTGTCGCTCTCCAATATGTTGGGATGAGGTGGGTGAAGCAACATTATTGGGACCAGAGTTGGTACGTAAGACTACAGAAAAGATCCAAATGATTCGACAACGTATACAAACGGCACAAGATCGATAAAAGAGTTATGCAGATCTTCATCGAAAGGACGTGGAATTTAGTATTGTGGATCATGTATTGTTGCGAGTTGCTCCATGGAAGGGAGTTACAAGATTTGAGAAGAGAGAAAAGCTCAATCTACGATTTATTGGTCCATTTCAAATTCTTGACCGAGTAGGAAATTTAGCTTATAAACTCGCGTTACCTACAATCATGTCTCGTGTTCATAATATTTTTCACATATCTGTGCTTCGTAAATATGTGAAAGACCCGAACCACGTTATTGAGTTAGAACCAGACGAGATAGCCGAATACATAACGTATGAGGAGGTACCTGTCAAGATCTTGGATAGAAAGGAGCATGTCCTACGCACAAAAGTCATACCACAAGTCAAAGTTTTGTGGAGGAACCATGCTATTGAGGAATGACCTGGGAGTTGAAAACGGAAATGAAAGCAATGTATTCTCATCTTTTCAAAATATCAGGTACGTACGTCAATTTCGAGGACGAAATTTCATAAGGAGGGGAGGTTGTAAGACCCCAATTTATTTTAAATGAAATTGAATTTCTCTATTTATTATTTTGAAATAGTAAGGGTTGAATTGATTAATGTGGTTAGTTATGGGTAAAATACACAAATAGTTCAAATAAGCAAGTGGTTATAAAATATTCATTATTATCGGGGAATATTCGTCTGGTCGTGGAATATTCTTATTGTCGGGGAATATTCCTACGACGGCGTAGCCTTGTGTGGGCCCCATAACGGAAAGCGATTGGATGAAGAAAACGACAAGTATAAGTTGTTTATAAATAACGGCGTAATTGTTACCGTTAATACTGTTAGAATACCCGGTGGTTAAAATACAGTAATACGCGTTGTTGCACAGTAGCACACGGTATTGTACCAATTATTGATTCTTACGTAAGAAGTCACTACTCAATAATTGTTACAGTAATTACTGTTTAATATTTTATTTTATTGATTCAATAATTGTTGCATTGATATTTTATATTACTGTTATTCAATAATTGTCACTACACAATATTTTTCATTATCGGAGTAATAATTCATATTATCTGAATAATATTATTAGATAACATTATTGGCAATGTCTAGAAAGTTCTGTCTAAGGAGAGGTTTGGTAATCTAATTGCGCGCCAGTAAGGAGAAATCCTTATTGGAAAGCCCCCTCTTTCCTGAGAACGGTCTGGTTATCAGTATTGTGATTCTGTAATATTATTTGTGAATAATTAATTATTGATTTATATGATAAGGAAAATATTCATTTTATGTGGATATTGATGGAGAAAATTTTAAAGTGACAATTGTTGAAAAATTGATATTTTATTTTTTTTGATAAAATAATTTATTTAAATATATTATTATATTTTAATAATATAATAATGGTGATAGTTTTTCAATGAATGTGGGATATATGAATATGAGGAGGAAGAATATTTTTGTTGCAAAAGTTATTTAAAACATGTTAAACATGTCTGTGACACCATTTCTTGACTGAAATTTGATTATAGCCTGTAAAATTGTCCGTTTGTGGATTTCGGTCAATTTCTGTTTGGAATTTGAAAAAACTTAAACTTACAAAGTTGTAGAGAATGGAATTTTCTATAAAAAAAGACATAAGGTTTGAATTTTTCTGATAAAAGAGCTATTTATTATGAATTATTGAAGTTCCGAAGTTCCAAAATAGTTAATTTTTGAAGTTTTAAATATTTTTTTTAATAAAAACATTTTTTACACTTTGGTGGGCCCCACTTGCACATATTAATGGCTGAATTCAGATCTTCAAAAGTGGGCGTAGGAAAAATTTAATAAATAAAATTATTTTATTAAATTTTCTGCTTTGGTGTTCTAAGCATTTTCCTATAAATAGGGTGCTTAGGTTAGAATTGAAAATCACACCAGAAACTAAAGTTTTCTCTCTCTATAATATCGAGCGTATTTTTGTGAGTAGTTTGGTACTTTGAGAGTTGCTATACGGTGCAAGTTCCTTCAGCACTATATCCAGTATTCCAGTCAAAAGTACTATTTTTTTGGAGGTAAAAGATGTTATTTTTTTATATAAATGATATTATTTCTTTTAATATCATTATGCCGAAATATTGATCTGAATTTTTATCAAATTTAGAATTTTTTGTGTCGAGATTACTATTCACGTATACGGCACTATTCACGAATACGACACTATTCACCGAAAAAAAAATTTAAATCTTCGTTTTTGTCCAAGATATCTATTATGGATACTAGCTTTGATTGTATCCATATTTTGATCATTCTTGAATTTTACTTCGCTATGATTATTTATGAAGTATTTTTGAACTCAGATTGTTTAAAGTACAAATCCTTAATATTTGTTCTTTTGTTTCACTGGATTCGTTTTCTTTAAAAGATTTTTCATCGTCCTCAGTCCTAAATGATGATATAACTGAATATCTTTGGCATGTAGTGCAAAGATAAATGATTTTTTGATGAATATCTTTGGCCCGTAATGCAAAGATGAACAGGTGTTTAGATGAACATGACCAACTGATGAATATCTTTGGCCTGTAGTGCAAAGATGAACATTTGATTCCAGATATATATATTGATTGATGTTACAGGGATAAATATTGATGATGGACTTTTAAATTCATAGATGATAGTAGATTTTATTATCTACTTAACTCTTCTAATGAATTATTATTTCCGCTGCGAATATTCATTTAAAATTTGTTGTCTATTGTATTTTATTAGATTTTTCTCTGTTGAAGACTAACGATAATTTGTTCTATATTATCTTAGTCATAATATTCTTTACTGGGCTAGTTGAGCTCACCCTTTTCCTTTTTGTTCCATTTTTCTTCTCAGGAGGCGAGAATGTAGCAAGTATTAGTCGGGGTATGGAATGATGGTTCTAGGAAGTTGTTTAGTAGTCCTCACCATTTTTATAAAATAATGTATCAATAATTGTAATGAGGACTTATTTGAGTGTGGATATTGTCTAGAAGACAATATTTGTATTTAAACTTACAGTTTAAGTGTTGTCGTATTTTGCACGACAATTGTATTAATAAAGTGGTAGTTGTTTCTGTACCATGTTTTGGCGACTCAACATGGGTGATGTATACCTGTTTTGGAGGCGTCACATAGACCTGTCTGCTTTAGTGTTTGGATTAGCGTGATGAACAAAAATATGCAGAACGTGAATGACAGTTAAAGAGATAAACAGAAGTAAAAATCACACCAAGATTTTTTACGTGGTTCAGCCCCTATCCTCTACCTAGTGGCGTAATCCACGTCCAATCCCAACTAGGATTGGAGACTCTTTTTATTACTATTTAAACCTCAATACAAAAATTACTCTCTATTACAAAGAAGCCTCAATATCTGATGTTGGACACCTATTTTCCCTTTTTGCACCTCTGCGACTTGTACACCTCTGCACCTCTTCTCACCTCTGAGACCCTTGAAGCCTTCTATGAACAGACTAACTAAATAAGAAACCTCAAGCCAAAACTATGCTTGAGTTTAGTTTACAAAGAATGAGTAAAATAAATTTCCAGCACAAAAGAATATAATAGATTACAATAAATGGCTGGAATAAAGCAATTGAAGAGCTCTGATGTAGTATTTCAACTTGATTGCAGGTTCAGAGTTGTTTCTTGTTCAGCCGAAGAGAAGGAGTATATATATAACAAAACACGCAACGGCTATAAAAGATGTTAACTAAGAAAACTCAGTCTCGTTAGAAACCATCCATGATTTCTACAGCTAAGTATAACCAAAAAGATAAGAAGTAAACAGTGCCAGTTATTTAAATTTGGAGTAGCTGAAATAAAGGAACGAAACTCTATACCCAGTCAACTATTTTAAACAGGAGCAACAAAGAGATAAGATAAAACCCAGTTGTTAAAAAGCATATAAAGACTCCTTATATAGTCACTAACTGATGTGGACCCTACCAAGTAAGAGAAAGCTTCTGAAGACTCCTTATATAATAGATAGACTAAATTTGGGCCAGTTGGAAAAAATAATTAATAACAAAGATCCATCTAATAATATTTAACATCATTAAAATTATAAAAACTAACACCAAGGAGTACACTTTAGAAGATATTCAAAAACATCTTCGAATCGAAGAGGAGACGAGGGTGAGATATGAGAATGAAAGTTCTTATGATGGCAATAATAAGACAAATGTTGTGAATAAGCCCTCCAACAACTCTTATAAAAGAAAAAATGGCAAAGGGAATTTTTTAGGTCCTAAAAAGGATCAAGGAAAATTCAAGAAGTCTAAGAATGGAGGATGCTTTGTGTGTGGCAAACCAGGACACTATGCAAGAGAATGCAGATTTAAGAAGACCCAAAAAGCAGAGATTAATTCCTTGAAGGAAAGTGATGATATTGTTGCTACTGTGAGTGAAATCAATGCTATACAAGGAAAAGTAACTGGTTGGTGGTATGACATATGTGCAACAGTCCATGTGTGTTATAATAAATTTTTTTTAAGACCTATAAGCATGTTGATGATGGGCAAGAAATTCAAATGGGAAATGAGAAGAGGTCTAAAGTGATAGGCAAAGGAAATTTAGAACTTGTCTTCACTTCAGCCAAGAAAGTGACTCTCACCAATGTTCTCCATGTTCCAAATATTAATAGAAATCTTGTTAGTGGGAATCTTTTGGGCAAACCGGGAATTAAATCTTTATTCGAATCGGGAAAGTTAATCTTGTCCCTAAATGGTAATTTTGTTGGAAAAGGCTATTCTAGTGATGGAATGGTCAAACTCTCAATTGTATCTAATAATTTTATTAATAATAAGAATAATGATTATGTTTATATGGTTGACTCAATTTTTTTATGGCATAATAGACTTGCACATGTAGGTTTAAGTACTATGAAAAGAATGGTTAAAAATGGTTTGATATCTTGCAATGTAAATGACTTTAAGAAATGTGAGTTATGTGTTAAATCCAAGATGATAAAGAAGCCATTTAAAAGTGTTGAAAGAAACACTAGTTTATTAGAATTAGTACATTCTAACATTTGTGAATTAAATGGCATGTTAACTAGAAGTGGCAATAGGTATTTTATAACATTTATTGATGATAGTTCTAGATATACTTATGTATATTTGTTAAAACATAAAAATGAGGCATTTAGTGTGTTTAAGAACTATAAAACAGAAGTTGAGAATCAGTTAGGAAAGAAAATTAAAATACTTAGAAGTGATAGAGGAGGTTAATACTTTCCTAATGAATTTAATGCATTTTGTGAAGAAAATGGCATAATTCATAAATGTACTGCTCCACGAACACTAGAACAAAATGGATTAGCCGAAAGACGTAATAGAACTTATTTGGAAATGGTTAATGTTATGTTATTGCATGATGAATTACCTTTTAATTTGTGGGGTGAAGCTTTACTTTCTACTTGTCATATATTGAATAGAATTCCTATGAAAAGAAATCATATGTCTCCATATGAGTTATGGAAGGGACGAAAACCCAACATTGGATATTTTAAAGTGTGGGGGTGTCTTGGATATTGCAAAAATAATGATCCAAAGAGGACCAAGTTGGGGCCTAGAGGGATCAAATGTGCTTTTGTAGGCTCTGCATCGCATAGTAAAGCATATCGGCACTTAAATTTAGAGTCAAATGTCATTATTGAATCCAGAGATGTTGAATTCTTTGAACAATTATTAACTAAAGGCAATAGGTTTCAAAACCCACCTAGTGGTGAAGCACTAGGAGAACTATCTCAAGAGATTGTTGAGAAACTTAGTTCACAAATGATTGGTCAGCAATCAAATGAACAAAGGAAAAGTAAAAGGGTACGAAAAGCAAAATCTTTGGGACCGAATGAGTTCAACTCTCAACGTATTTCTTTTTACCTTGTAGAAGGTAATAGAGATGAAGTTGTGAGAACAATCCATATAGTTCTTCAAGTGGAAGATGACTCAAAGACGTTTAAAGAGGCTATGGCTTCTAGAGACACAATTTTTTGGAAGGATGCTATTAGAGATGAAATGGATTCTATAATATCAAACCACACTTGGGAGCTTGTTGACTTGCCTTCTGGTTCTAAATCTATTGGCTGTAAGTGGGTGTTTCATAGAAAGTATCATACCGATGGTACTTTGAACACCTACAAGGATAGGTTAGTGGCCAAAGGCTTTCGACAAAAATAAGGTATTGACTATTTTGACACATATGCACCAGTAACAAGAATAACTTCAGTCCGAATAATGTTTGCATTAGCTTCAATTTATAACTTATATGTTCATCAAATGGATGTCAAAACGACATTTCTTAATGGAGATCTCGATGATGAGGTCTATATGGAATAACCAGAACATAAAGTTTTTAAATTAGTCAAGTCTTTATATGGTTTAAAACAAGCACCTAAACAATGGCATGAGAAATTTGATAAAATAATTTTATCATATGGTTTTAAACATAATGTAGCTGATAAATGTGTTTATATCAGAACTTGTGATAATTATGTGGTGTTCCCGCCCCAGCCCCTGCCCCACCCACCTCCTCCTCCCCCGCCCCACCCCCTCTTCTCTTATCCCTATCCCTGTCCCCGTCCCCATCCCCATCCCCGTCCCACCTCCTCCCTCCTCCCTCGCCTTCCCCGCCCCTGCCCCACCCCTCCCCCCTCCTCCCTCCTCCCTCCTCACCCACCCCTCCCCCTTCCTCCCTCATCCCCGTTCCACATCCTCCCTCGCCTTCCCCGCCCCTGCCCCACCCCTCCCCCTCCTCCTCCCCCTCGCAGATCTGGTGGTCTGGTGGTGGCAGTGGTTGACATTAAACCTGAAAAAATTGGCCCAAGTCCGCAGCCCGGCCAGCCAAAAAATGGGATTTGGGCCGCATTTTTTCAACCCACAAAAACCCAGGCAGTTTTGGCCCGGCCCGCCAAAGGCCTGGGCTTGCCTCGTTTGGGTTAAACCTAAAAAATGTCAAAAATTAGGCATAAAACATTCTCGGCTCGCCCGCCAAAAAGCGGGCTTTGGGCTTACATTTTTCAGCCCGCCAAAACCCTGGCCGTTTTGGCCCGGCCCGACCCGTTTGCCAGGTATAGTTGACATGGATACACTAGAAAATTGATAATATTGAAGAGGGTATTTGTGTCTAAAAAATAGCAAAGTTCATTAAGAGACATGTCTGAATAATTTTGATTTGATTTTCTATCTTAACTATTTAGAGGCATTCAAAGGTAACAAAAAAAAAACATCTACCCTCTTAACGAGTAAGAGGTGGTCTATTAAGGCATGTTAAGAGGTAAACAAACAGCACCTAAGAGTAAGACCAAGAGTAGAGCAGAGTTTGACAGTTGGGCTCAAAACATGGACATTGCATCCCCATGTTTGAAGTCTGATTGGGAAATTTACTTAGAAGAAGGGAGATTGGTTTGTAATGCTAATGATAATTTTGATGTTTTAAAATGGTTGAAGGCAAACACTTTAAAATTCTAGGTTTTGTCTAGGATTACAAGAGATATATTGTCCATACTTGTGACTATTGTAGCCTTCGAATCAACATTTAGTGCTGGGGGAAAGGTTCTTGACCAGTTCAGGAGCTCTTTGAAGCTTAACACGGTTCAGGCTTTGATTTGCACAGCTAATTGGTTGCAGGCTGAGTATAAGATTAAGAAAAGCATAATTGTAAGTATTAATTTGTTTAATTTTTTTTACATAAATAAATACATATGCAAATAATATCATGGATTAATATTAATTGTTTGACAATGTAGGCTGATGAAGATTTAATGCATGCAAGAGGTGAGCTTAGAGACTGAAGTGGTGATGCAGTGAAGAAATTGATGATATATTGTTGATATTGTGATACATTGTTGTTTACATTTCAGTTTTTAAATTGAACTGTTTACTTTGTTTGCTATTGAACTGTTAAACTTGGACTGTTGGACTTTGGTTATTTTGTTTGAAACTTTGGATTTTCTTTTGAGCATTTTGGAATTTGGTTTATCAAATGGTGCCAAACTACTAACTTTAGTGCTTGAGTTTGGAATTTGGAGTTTAAATATTTGGCTTGCAACCTTGAGTCGATAATGCACAACGAGCAAGGAAACTAGTTTGGTATAAAGTCTGAAAAAAAGATAAGTTTCTTATCTTTTTTATTTTGACATTTTCTTTTATTTTTTAAAGGTTAGTTTTTTACTTGTTTCTAACCCATCTTCTATATTTGCAAGATTTAAGCTTGGACTTTAGGCCTTGGATAATTGATTTGCAGAAATACAGATTTGCAGTCATTACTCGTGTAAACTAGCTTGGTATAACATCCGAAAAAAAAAATAAGTTTCTTATCTTTTATATTTTGACATTTTCGTTCATTATTCAAATGCCTTCAAGCTAGCTGTAATTCATCATATACTAAACCATCACATCTAGAAGACTGCTGGTAGTTAGTGAGTATTTTGAACTTGATTTACCCATTTGATGATTTTCTTTATCAATCTTGATTTAATCTGTATATATGTATATGCAGTTTAGCTTCTTTTTTGCAACAGTAATGCATTGTTCTGAGATTTCCTGAATACTTAGACAAGGCATAGAAAATATTGAACATCTTTAGTCATTTTCTAAACTATGTTTGATCTTTGCTCCATATATTGCAACTTTGATATTGATTTCTTGCTACAGGATAACTTTGTCATGCTATGCCCTCTTCATGCCTCTTTGAAACTTCTAAATGAGGTATCTGGATCTCATAAAAAACAGAAAGTGAGATGCCTTCCAAGAAGGTATATGAACTTGCTCAACTAATTGGTTCTTAAATTTATGGTGAACTCACATTCATTTTCCTTGTTTTGTTTCTCTAACTCCCTCTTCTTTTTTTAACGTTGTTTTGCAGACAACCTCCCCCAAAAGTGGTGATTAAAAATGATAGTTGCTTGAATTGGAACTCTAATGGTTTGTCAGGAAAATCGGTTCTTTATTGTTCACCTCTCACTGTTGCAGAGAAGGTAAACAAATGTCTGGTTCAGACTTTTCCTTTAGAGGGATTCTAAGTGAATTGTTGTACCTTAATAACTTACTACCAATTTCAGGAAATTGTTACTGAATTTGAGAGGTTATCCGGAGATACAGTATTAAAGAATTGGGATTTTAGTGTCACCCATCACCCATGTCGTTGCATCAACAAATGAGAATGGGGTATGCAGAAGGACCCTTGAGTTTTTTATGGGTATCTTGGAGGGAAAGTGGATACTGACTTACTAAGTATTGAATATAAGAACATTTTCCCCCCGGCTACATTGGATTCTATTTACTTTAACGACAGCAACTAATATGGTTCCTTTTTGGTGTTGTACGGGTCAAAGCTTGCCTAAAAGCAATGGAAAATGTTGATGAGCACGTTATGAAATCAGGGGCGGATTCAGAAATTTTTCTCAGTAGGGACGGATTTTAACTAATTTTTTTGTTGAAGTTAAATTAAAAAACTTGACCTAATCATAATAATGTTTATAAATTGAAATAAATATTCATAATCTAAATTAAAAAAAAAAAAGAAATTTCAAATAAAAAATATTTAGATACAATTTAGAATTAAACTTACTTTGGTTACTTGTCATTGTTCAACTTGAATGACTTTCCGAATGCTTTAAGTCTCAAATCAAATTTGTTGTCTATATTCAAACAAACTCATGAATTAATTTCAAAGGATAAACTAATTTTGGTATTTTTTATAAGTTTCAAATAAGCCTCGATGTATCTTTTCTTATTATTCCATTTTGTGGGGTTTGTTAATGATAATTATTTTATTTGTCCTAAAAAAAGGTAAAAATGAGAGTAGTAAATCAGTACTCTTCCATTAATTTGTCCCTTGAGTTTATTCACTTAAATATTTTCTCCTGCCCCTATACCTGTAAAAAATATCCAGAAGGGACAGATGTCTATGATGTCCCCTTAACAGATCCGCCCCTGTATGAAATTGATGTTGACATTCATGGATTTTTTGATGCAAATTGGTTCAAAGAAATTCTTGGCAAAACACCCAAGTTCGATGTGGTTACCCACCACAGTCCACATATATAATCTTGGTCCAGGTATGTTAATATTAACATAAATTGGTCATGAGCTGATTTAAGTTCCTATGGTCTTGTTTGGCAAACCTCAGAACCAGCTCCCAGCCAAGATCAAACTATTATTTTTTCCTGGAAATGAGTCGAAATGCTTATTTTCCATTTTTTATAGGAGTTGATCAACACCTTGTTGAAAAGATTCTTGATCCATCTTATCGTGATGGTGAAGCTAATTCTTATTGTAATCTTGTTGGATTGATATTCCCCTCTAGAACAACTGAAAACATTATTTCCTTTATTTTCAATTTTACTTGTGGTGCATCGAAATTTTGTCATATAATTATCAAAATTTCAGGGTTGTACAGCAACACTGCTTCTGGTTTAGACCGACAGTCACAAAATTTCTTTGCGCAATGTACGAATGTCAGATGTTAAGGAATGTGAATACGCATCTCCTTAATTTATGCCCAACCTTGATTCATGCCCAATCAATTATTATTGTTTGATTGTCCTTTATGTAGAAACGTAAAGTAGGCAATGACAATGTATAGGTTTTAATTGAGGATCCTAAATTGATCCATGTTCTGTATATATATATAGTCCTTTCTTCCAATGAATATCAAAAAAAAAGTAGAATATTGATTTCTTTCATGGTATCAAAGCAGAACACTCCTGACAAAAAAAAACAAAAAAAAACTATAGTTTTTCTCTCCTTTTCTTCTTTTAGCAGTCATCTATGGCAGGAAAGCAAACCACGTCTGAGGCCGATAACTACGACAATCCAAATGATCCTTTTTATCTTCACCACTCTGATCAACCTGGAGTTGTGCTTGTCACTCAACTATTGAATGAAGAAAATTACGGCACTTGGAGTCGTGCCATGCTCATGGCCCTTAGCATCAAAAATAAAGAAGGCTTCATCAATGGCACCATTCAAAAACCACCAATTACATCCACTGCAGAACTCCAACGATGGACGCGTTGCAACAATCTCGTGAAATCATGGCTTCTCAATTCAATTTCACATGATATCGGAGCAAGTGTAGTATACAATGAGGCTGCTCATGAAATTTGGGCCGACCTGGAGGAGTGTTTTTCACGCATCAATAGTGTCCATCTATTTCATGTTGAAAAAGGAATCCATGATTGTAAACAGGACAACATGACCATTGGCGCTTATTACACAAAACTAAAGGGCCTCTGGAATGAACGAGATGCACTATGTTCTATTCCATCCTGCACTTGCGGCACTATAAAAGAGGTTCTGCAGTTTCAACAAAGTCAAAAGACTATGAAGTTTCTCATGGGCCTCAATGAAACTTACGCTGCTATTCGGGGACAGATTCTACTCATGGATCCACTTCCTACTGTTAACAAAGCTCATTCTATCATTCTCTAGGATGAAAGACAACGAGCAATATCAAAGGGAAGTGCACCCGTGTCTGACATTGCGGCCTTTGCCATAAGAAACAACTCACGAAATTCAGAAAAAAAAATCACACCCAAAAATCCTCATTTGAAATGTGAAATTTGTGGCAAACTTGGGCACACCTCAGAGACTTGCCGAGCACATTGTGACGCCCCCAAAATTAGGTATACATCACCCATCTTGGGTTGTCAGATACAAAGTATAGAATACAAATACAACTTACTAATACAACTGTCGTGTACAATAAGACAAAACATAAACTGCGAGATTCAATACAAATATTATCTTCTAGATAGTATTCATACTCAAAAGGAGTCCTCATTACATTTATTAACACACTATTATATAGAATAGTGAGGACTACTAACTAATACTATCATTCGAACCATCACTCCGTTCCCCGACTTGCCCCAGCTACGTTCTCATTTCCTGAAGAGAACAGTGAAAGAAAGGATGAGCTCAACTAGCCTAGTAAGAAATATTATGACTAAGATAATGCAGAATAAATTATCATTAGCCTTCAACAATGTTAAACTGATAAAATATAATAGACATCAAGTTTAACTGCAGCGGAATAAGCAATCCATTAAAAGAGTCAAGTAGAAAATAAACTCTACTATCTTTTATGATTTAAAAGGTTTTTCAACACTGTTATCGCTGGGACTCAGCTTAATAAAATAATCCACATCATCGAATCACCCCTGCACTACGGCCAAGGATATTCGTGTATTCATTAATGGTCATGATCATGCCAACAACTGTACATCAATGCACTACGGGCCAATGATGACTTTTACCACATCATTTGTAACATTACGGTCATGATTATACCGAATAATCCCTGGTCATAATCATACCAAGTTCATCTATGCACTACAGGCCACAGATGACTTTTAACATTTTATAAACATGAGGATGATGACAATGATATAAGAATTCAATAAAACAAGTTCAAGAATTAATTTATCCAAGAATTAACAACGTCCAAATTGTCAACATGATACTGCTTTGTGGAGTAAAATTCAAGAATGCTTAGAAGAATATTTTCTTGAAAAGATACTGGATGAAACGCAATTATCAAGGATATTCCACAAATTTCATGGAGTATAGAAGTCAAAACTTAACCAACTGAGTACAATAAAGAATGGAATAACAAAAGAAATCACCATGCATGCGATAGACCGCACAGACAGGTTATTTCAACAGAATAATAAATAATAGAACCAGGTCCGGCGTAAACGCACAGACAGGATATTCCGACAGAATAATAAATAATGGAACCAGGTCCGGCGTAAACGCACAGACAGGATATTCTGACAGAATAAAAAATAATGGAACCAGGTCCGGTGTAAAACACACAGACAGGATGTTCCAATAGAATAATAACAAGACGGAACCAGGTCCGGTGTAAAACACACAGACAGGATGTTCCAACAGAATAATAATAAAAACGGAACCAGGTCCGGTGTAAAACACACAGACAGGATGTTCCAACAGAATAATAGAAAAATGTCACCAAGTATAGGGTAGACCGCGTATACAGGTTATTCCAACAGAATAATAAGAAATGGAATAACAACAGTTCTCTTCATGAATAAGAAAGAATAACACCCCTTACCGTTTTAAAGAAGAGCTGAAATAAGGAAGTAGTTAAGTAGCAGAATACTCTTTTTCTCTCTCTCTATAGTTTCTCTCTCTAGAGTTCAGTGAATTCGTAAGAAATAATGAAGGAATGAGCTGCTATTTATAGAAAAATAGAATGCATAGTAACTAATCCATGAACGGTTCTGATTGATTACTTTAATCTGACGGTCCATATTTAAAGAAAAATCTTTTAAATAAAATATAATATATTCTATTTATAGAATAACTTTAATAAAGTATTCTGTTTTATATAAAAAGATGTTTCTGTTTTATTACGTTAATAATACGAATAAAACAAAACGTCATTATCGCTAAATAATTCATATTATTAACTGACAATAATTGAATCAAACTGAGTGACTTCTCACATAAGTATTAATAATCCATACCGTGTGCTACTATGCAACCACACGTATTACTGTACTTTTACTACCGAGTAGTTCAACAGTAACAATGGTAAAACTTCCGCCGTTATTTTTAATAAAATATTTTTGTCGTTTTCTCAATCCGATAATAATTCCGTTGTGGGGTCCACCAATGATTGTGCCGTTGTACGAATATTCCCTGTTAAAACGAATATTCCCCGACCAATCGAATATTATATAACAACTTACGTACTTTGCAAAATTTATAAATATTACCCACAACTATAACATTATATCAAATTAACTCCATAATATTCAAAAATGATATTTATAGAAAATTCATCTTTATTTATAAAAGTTGGGGTCTTACAACCTCCCATTCTTATGAAATTTCGCCCTCGAAATTAGGGTACGTACCTGGTATGTCGAAGAGGTAAGGATACCTTGATTTCATTTCAGATTCTAACTCCCAAGTCATTTCCTCAACATCGTGGTTTCTCCACAAAACTTTGACTTGAGGTATAACCTTGGAGCGTAGAATATGATCCTTCTTATCCAAGATTTGAACAGGAACTTCTTCATACGTCAAATCCCCCGCTATTTCGTCCGGTTCTAACTCAATAATGTGGTTCGGGTCTTCCACATATTTGCGTAACATGGATATGTGAAAAACGTTATGAACACGAGACATACTTGGCGGTAAAGAGAGTCTATAAGCCACAGTTCCTACTCGATCGAGGATTAAAAATGGACCGAAGAATCGAGGATTGAGCTTTCCTCTCTTTTCAAATCTCGTAACTCCTTTCCATGGAGCAATACGTAAGAACACATGATCTCCTACATCAAATTCCACGTCCTTTCGATGAAGATCAGCATAACTCTTTTGTCGATCTTGTGAGGTTTTTATACGTTGTCGGATCGTTTGAATCTTTTCTTTAGTCATACGTTCCAACTCCGGTCCCAACAACGTTGCTTCACCCACCTCATCCCAGCATACTGGAGAACGTCATTTTCTTCCATACAATGCTTCGAATGGAGCCATGCCAATACTTGCTTGATAACTGTTGTTGTAGGAAAACTCCACCAAAGGTAAGAACTTGTCCCAACTTCTCTTGAAGTTAAAGACACAGAGTCTTAATAAATCTTCTAGAGTTTGAATAGTCTTCTCTGATTGTCCGTCCGTCTGAGGATGATATGCCGAACTAAATCGTAAATCTGTGCCCATAGCTTTTTATAAACTAACCCAAAATCGTGAAGTGAATCTTGGGTCTCGATCAGAAACTATGGATACTGGCATACCACGCAGTCTTACAATCTCGTTTATGTACATACGAGCAAGACGTTCAAGTGTATAAGTTTCTCGTATCGGTAAGAAATGAGCAGACTTGGTCAATCTATCAACAATGACCCAAATCGCATCAATACCTTGAGAAACCCTAGGAAGACCGGTAACGAAATCCATGGTAATGTGCTCTCACTTTCAGTGGTTGCAATGGACCTTTTGGTACTTGATGCTCCGCTTTGACTCATTGACAAGTTAGACACCTTGAGATAAACAAAGCTATCTCTCTCTTCATATTGCTCCACCAAAATGTATGACGAAGATCATGATATATTTTGGTACTTCCAGGATGGATTGCAAACGGTGTGTTGTGCGCCTCCATCATGATTTCATACTTTAAATCAAGGTTGTTAGGAACACAAAGTCTGGAGTTGACTCGAAGTATTCCTTCTTCATCGATTCTTTCTTCCGGCATAGCACCTTCTTGCACTTTCTTCCTCATACGCATTAGCTCCAGGTCTGTAGCTTGAGCAGCTTTAACTTTATCGATTAAAGTCGGTTCTACTCGTATATTCGCCATCATCACATGGGTCCCTAGAGTCTTTAACTCTATCTCCATCCTTTACAAATCACACAAAATAGGCCTTTGTGTTGAGAATATCGCACTCGTACTTGCATATGATCTTCTACTCAATGCGTCAGCTACCACGTTTGCTTTTCCAGGATGGTATTGAATGGTATGATCATAATCTTTCAACAGTTCAAGCCAACGTCGTTGTCGCATATTGAGTTCCTTTTGAGTGAAGAAATATTTAAGGCTTTTATGATCCGTAAAGATCTCCACCTTCTCCCCATACAAGTAATGCCTCCAAATTTTAAGTGCAAAGACAACAGCTGCCAACTCTAGATCATGAGTAGGATAATTCCTCTCATATTCCTTGAGTTATCTTGATGCATAGGCTATGACTTTTCCATGTTGTATGAGAACGCATCCCAACCCTTTGCTCGAAGCATCACTGTAGATGACAAATCCCTCCGAGCCAGATGGTATTGTTAGAACAGGTGCTGAAATGAGTCTCCTCTTGAGTTCTTGAAAACTCTTCTCACATTCTTTGCTCCAACCGAACTTTGTATATTTCCGAGTCAGCTGAGTTAATGGAGTAGCGATTCGAGAAAATCCTTCCATGAATCTCCGATAATAACCAGCTAAACCAAGAAAGCTACGTACTTCGGTCACTGATTTAGGTTGCTCCCAGCTTTGAATAGCTTCAATCTTTGCCGGGTCAACCGATATTCCACGACTTGATACTACGTGCCCAAGGAATGCTACCTCCTCCAACCAGAACTCGCATTTATTCAACTTGGCATAAAGCTTGTATTCACGAAGCTTTTGGAGTACCAGCCTCAAGAGTTGTTCATGATCTTCACGGCTTTTGGAATAAATAAGGATGTCATCAATAAAGACGACCACAAAGTGATCCAAATATTCCTTGAATACCCGGTTCATCATATCCATGAAGGCAGCAGGAGCATTAGTCAATCCAAAGGACATGACTAGGAATTCATAATGCTCGTACCGAGTTCTGAAAGCCGTCTTTGGAATATCCTCAGTTCTAACCTTCAGCTGATAATATCCAGAACGAAGATCGATCTTTGAAAAGAATTGTGCTCCTTGCAATTGGTCAAACAGGTCATCAATACGTGGCAATGGGTACCTGTTTTTGATGGTGACATGATTCAACTCCCGATAATCAATACAAAGTCGCATACTTCCATCTTTCTTCTTCACGAATAGCACAGGAGCACCCCAAGGAGAAGTACTAGGACGAATAAAGCCAATGTCTAACAATTCCTGCAGTTGGATCTTTAACTCCTGAAGTTCAATAGGAGCCATTCGATATGGGGCTTTGGAAATGGGTTTTATACCGGGTTCAAGGTCGATACAAAATTCAATTTCACGCTCTGGGGGTAGGCCAGGAAGTTCTTCAGGGAATACGTCAGGGAATTTATTAACAATAGAAATATCATTCAAAACTGACGTATTTTTGTTTAGATCCGTGACATGAGCTAAGAAAGCTTGACATCTATTTTTCAATAAACGAATAGCTTTATGGCTTGAGATGACAGCGATTGATTTTAATGGTTTGGTTGCTTAAATTCACATAATAGGTCGATTAGGAATATGAAAGCTAACAACCTTACGAAAAAAATCAATTTTTGCATGATGAGTAGTTAACCAATCAATAGACCTGGCAAACCGGCCCAAAGCCCGCGGACCGGGCCGGCCCGCCCGCCCGCCAAAACCCGGGCTTTGGGCCACTGTTTTTAAGCCCATGAAAATCCGAACCTTTTTGGCCCGGCCCGTTTTTGGCCCGGCCCGTGGAGGCCGGCCCGCGGGCGCCCGGCCCGCCCGCCAACAATTTTTTTTTTTTTTTAAATAATGTGTTAGGTTGTGAGGCTTGAACACAAGACTTGTAAGTAAATAAATAAGAGTTCAAACCAACTGAGCTATAACAACTATTTGTTTTTAATGTAATCTTCAATATATTTTAACTATAATTAAAAATTAATTAATAATACTAATTTATAATACTATTACAATTTTAATTAATTGAGATATGTAGTTAATGTATGTAATTAATTAATCGTTTTTGTTTGTATTATTGTTTATTATTAATTATTTTATTATTTTTAATATTTATTATTATTATTTTTGGTGTAACAAAGAGTTTGCAAAAAAAAAAATAATTTAATGGCCGAAGCCCGCGGCCGGCCCGGCCCGCCCGCCACGGGCCACGGGCCGGCCATTTCCAGCCCACCAAAACCCGGGCCTTTTTGGCCCGGCCCGGCCCGGCCTCGGCCCGGCTCGCCCGTTTGCCAGGTATACCAATCAATCCCTAGAATCACGTCAAATGCAAGTATTTTTAATGAAATAAGATCGACAGATAATGTGTGGGTACCAACTTGAACCAAACAAGACTTATAAACCGTAGATGTAATGAAGGTTTCTCCCAATGGAGTTTCAACAGATAAGTCAAAGTCTAATTTCTCCGGAATCAAATTTAATCGATGAGCGCAAGTAGGAGAAATAAAAGAATGGGTAGAACCGGTATCAAATAAAGTATAGATTTCGTTAGAGTTTATGATAAGCTTACCCGTGATGACCTCATTCGGGTTCCTTACTTTCTGGGAGGTCACAACAAACGCTCTCCCTTGCACTACCGGTTTTGACTTTTCTGGGACGGCCTTTGGTGTCTCCATCTTGGCTGAACTTATTTTTGGTAAACGACAAAATCGAGCTAAATGACCTTCTCTTCCATAATTATAACATTCTTTAGACGGCATCGCGCAGTTTAGACTGATGTGCCCCTCCCCTCTGCATTTGAAACATATGATAGGTGGTCGTTCTCCTTCCTTAACAAAGGTGCTGGTGCTAACGTCTTTCCATCATTGTTGAATCTCCTCTTCTTGAAATGACCATTCTTATTGTTTTGGCCCTGATTACCACCGAAGTGGTTACCATTTCTGGCCTGTTGATTCCCTCCACGCTTGTTGTCACCGCTTCGATGACTGCTCTCACTGGTATTATCATTTTGTCGACTACTCTCTTTTGGTTGCGTTGACTCGTTATCGCGCTCCACTAACTGAGCCCTATTCACAACATCTGAATACAAACACAGTTTATGAGAAATAAGATGTTGACGTATCTCAGGTTTCAAACCTCGCAAAAATATTCGCGTCATTCGCTCTTCATTATCCACCAAGTGGGACGCAAACCGGGACAACTCAGCAAATTTAGCCTCATACTGCGACACGGTCATATTATTCTGCTCCAATTTGATGAACTCCACCTCCTTCATGTGACGAACACTTTCGGGAAAGTATTTGTCATTGAACAGCTCTTGGAACTTATCCCAAGACATCTTCAATGCGGCAGGTTGAGTACGCTTAATCGATTCCCACCAGTAATCTGCCTCTCTTCGCAACATACAGGTGGCAAAGGGAACCTTTTGCTCCTCGGAGCATCCCAAGACATCAAATATCTTGGTAATCTGCTTTATCCATATTTCCGCTATAAGTGGTTTTGGCTCTCCCTTAAACTCTGGTGGTCCCAGCTCTTTGAACTGTTTAGCGGTGACCGTCCGAGAGTTTTCAGTGTTTCCACCTATATTTTGGACAGGAGCCGCTCTCACCTGCTGTTGCATGAACTGCATAAAGTTTCTGAACATTCCATCATTCATCATCTGGTCAGTGTGGTTGTTTGCATGAGGATTGTCACCTTCCTGATGCACATTATCCTGATTATTGATATGTGGTGAATCAACAGTCGCCTGTGCTCCATTGCTATTCTCAACATTCTCAGATGCCATTTTCAGATACTGCCACAAAATAAAAGTTAATTGATATGTCATATATTATCCTTATATTATGACTGACCAATTAAATACCATGCAAATAAACTTAGGTAGGTCATACTAACGAAGGAATTCCCCGTCTCTACCCTCCTAGTTCTATTCTCACATCTTAGCCAGAGATCATATCCCTAAGCTCTGATACCAACTGTGACGCCCCCAAAATTAGGTATACATCACCCATCTTGGGTTGTCAGATACAAAGTATAGAATACAAATACAACTTACTAATACAACTGTCGTGTACAATACGACAAAACATAAACTGCGAGTTTGAATACAAATATTATCTTCTAGAGAGTATTCATACTCAAAAGAAGTCCTCATTACATTTATTAACACACTATTACATAGAATAGTGAGGAATACTAACTAATACTATCATTCGAACCATCACTCCGTTCCCCGACTTGCCCCAGCTACGTTCTCATTTCCTGAAGAGAACAGTGAAAGAAAGGGCGAGCTCAACTAGCCCAGTAAGAAATATTATGACTAAGATAATGCAGAATAAATTATCATTAGCCTTCAACAATGTTAAACTGATAAAATATAATAGACATCAAGTTTAATTGCAGCGGAATAAGCAATCCATTAAAAGAGTCAAGTAGAAAATAAACTCTACTATCTTTTATGATTTAAAAGGTTTTTCAACACTGTTATCGCTGGGACTCAGCTTAATAAAATAATCCACATCATCGAATCACCCCTGCACTACGGCCAAGGATATTCGTGTATTCATTAATGGTCATGATCATGCCAACAACTGTCCATCAATGCACTACGGGCCAATGAGGACTTTTACCACATCATTTGTAAAATTACGGTCATGATTATACCGAATAATCCCTGGTCATAATCATACCAAGTCCATCTATGCACTACAGGCCACAGATGACTTTTAACATTTTATAAACATGAGGATGATGACAATGATATAAGAATTCAATAAAACAAGTTCAAGAATTAATTTATCCAAGAATTAACAACGTCCAAATTGTCAACATGATACTGCTTTGTGGAGTAAAATTCAAGAATGCTTAGAAGAATATTTTCATGAAAAGATACTGGATGAAACGCAATTATCAAGGATATTCCACAAATTTCATGGAGTATAGAAGTCAAAACTTAACCAACTGAGTATAATAAAGAATGGAATAACAAAAGAAATCACCATGCATGCGATAGACCGCACAGACAGGTTATTCCAACAGAATAATAAATAATGGAACCAGGTTCGACGTAAACGCACAGACAGGATATTCCGACAGAATAATAAATAATGGAACCAGGTCCGGCGTAAACGCACAGACAGGATATTCCGACAGAATAATAAATAATAGAACCAGGTACGGTGTAAAACACACAGACAAGATGTTCCAATAGAATAATAACAAGACGGAACCAGGTCCGGTGTAAAACACACAGACAGGATGTTCCAACAGAATAATAATAAAAACGGAACCAGGTCCGGTGTAAAACACACAGACAGGATGTTCCAACAGAATAATAGAAGAATGCCACCAAGTATAGGGTAGACCGCGTATACAGGTTATTCCAACAAAATAATAAGAAATGGAATAACAACAGTTCTCTTCATGAATAAGAAAGAATAACACCCCTTACCGTTTTAAAGAAGAGCTGAAATAAGAAAGTAGTTAAGTAGCAGAATACTCTTTTTCTCTCTCTCTATAGTTTCTCTCTATAGTTTCTCTCTCTAGAGTTCAGTGAATTCGTAAGAAATAATGAAGGAATGAGCTGCTATTTGTAGAAAAATAGAATGCATAGTAACTAATCCATGAACGGTCCTGATTGATTACTTTAATCTGACGGTCCATATTTAAAGAAAAATCTTTTAAATAAAATATAATATATTCTATTTATAGAATAACTTTAATAAAGTATTTTGTTTTATATAAAAAGATGTTTCTGTTTTATTACGTTAATAATACGAATAAAACAAAACGTCATTATCGCTAAATAATTCATATTATTAACTGACAATAATTGAATCAAACTGAGTGACTTCTCACATAAGCATTAATAATCAATACCGTGTGCTACTATGCAACCACACGTATTACTGTACTTTTACTACCGAGTAGTTCAACAGTAACAATGGTAAAACTTCCGCCGTTATTTTTAATAAAATATTTTTGTCGTTTTCTCAATCCGATAATAATTCCGTTGTGGGGTCCACCAATGATTGTGCCGTTGTACGAATATTCCCTGTTAAAACGAATATTTCCCGACCAATCGAATATTATATAACAACTTGCGTACTTTGCAAAATTTATAAATATTACCCACAACTATAACATTATATCAAATTAACTCCATAATATTCAAAAATGATATTTATAGAAAATTCATCTTTGTTTATAAAAGTTGGGGTCTTACACACATCTTAAATGTGACTATTGTGGCTGGAACGGTCACACCACTGGCGTATGCCGTATGTTACACAAAAGGAATTCCGCTGGTGGTAAACCTGATCAACAAGAGAGTAAGAATTTTACCTCTAAGGTCATGCCAATGCCAATACAGCAACACCACCCACCTCCTTAAACCTCACAGCAGAACAGTACCAGAATCTAATGATGCTTCTTAACAATAATAAGCCCAATTCCATGGCTACTCGTGTGGGTGGTGCATCCTCTATGGGTGATCTCTCAGGTACAACCTTTTGTGCTTCTGTTTTTGGTAAAGGAATGTGTTGGATACTTGACACAGGAGCCACATATCACATGATTTGCTCTCCAGACTTGTTGACTACAACTTCACAAGTTACTAACCGAACCGTGCACCTTCCCAATGGAGCAGTGGCCGTTGTCACACACACAGGCAACATTCATTTTGACGATTTTGCGTTACATGATGTCCTCTGTGTTCCATCTTTTAAATTAAACCTGATTTCTATTAGCAAGCTTGTTCAAAGTTCCCACTGCCTTGCTATATTTACTAATGATGTTTGTATGTTTTAGGACCAACGATCGGGGAAGATGATTGGGACGGGAACTGAACGAGGTGGACTTTACTACCTTGATACTTCGAAGAAACCCAGATGCAGCTCAGTCACCGCAGCAGCCTCTCATTCCCCGAGACTTTGGCATCAACGCCTTGGTCATCTTTCAAATAAGAGTCTTCATTTGATTTCTAAATATGTTAAAGACATGTTTATTTTGTGATATTGATAATTGTTTAATTTTCCCATTAGCCAAACAAACACGTGTTTAATTTCCATTAAGTTCTATTACTCCTCATCCACCATTTGAATTACTTCATGTTGATATATGGGGAGGGTACCATATTCCTACATTCACTGGTGCACGATACTTTCTCACTATTGTCGATGATTATACTCGATGTACATGGGTTTATTTGATACATCATAAATCCAACACCCCTAAACACATCACCACATTCATCAATTTGATTGACACACAATTTTCCTTGAAAGTTAAAATTATTCGTAGTGATAATGGTTCCGAATTCAGAATGACAAAATTTTATTTAGATAAAGGAATCATTCATCAAACTAGTTGTGTCTCCACCCCACAACAAAATGGAGTTGCCAAAAGAAAACACCGCCATCTTCTTAATGTGGCACGATCCTTATTATTTCAAGCTAATCTTCCTAAACAATTTTGGGGAGATGCCATATTAGTTTCCACCTATCTCGTCAACCGAACTCCCACACCATTACTTAAAGGAAAAACCCCTTTTGAGATGCTTTTTCATAAACAGCCCATCTATGATCATTTACAAGTCTTTGGGTGTTTGTGTTTCGCATCCACACACCATCATCACCCCACAAAATTTGATGCCAGAGCCACACGTTGTCTCTTCCTTGGGTATCCATACGGTCAAAAAGGATATTAGGTTTATGATCTTTCAACCGAAAAAATATTTGTCTCACGAGATGTTTCCTTTCATGAGACCATTTTTCCTTTTCCATATTCCGCTGCAAGTTCTCCTCTGGTGCTTCCCCATACTCAATCACCAACCTATGATGATGACATCTCAAATTCACCTCCCTCTCCCACCTCCAACATGGAACCTTTTTTTAGTGGAATCTATCGCTTCGGAAATTCTTCTTCTCCAACTCCCTCCGCTGCCCCAAATTCTCCAATGTCATCTCCTGCGACACACATTCCTCATTCGCGGATGACACGTGCTACACAAGCACCTGGATATCTTTGTGAGTATCATGTTGGTATTTCTATTCCTTCAAGGAATGTTTTATCATCTAACTCGACGTTGACTGAACCTACAAGTATCACTCACCCCTTATCTGATGTACTATCCTATGCTAAACTATCTCCCAAACAACATGCCTTCACCATTTCTATTTCAGTTGAAATGGAGCCACGATCTTTTGCACAGGCAATTTGTGAACCTAAATGGCACCTTGCCATGCAACAAGAGCTCGCTGCTCTCAAGGCTAATAGAACATGGTCTCTTCAACCATTACCTCCTGGGAAGAAACTGGTTGGATGCAAATGGGTATACAAGATCAAATTCAAACCTGATGGTACTGTTGAACGTTATAAAGCTCGATTGGTAGCAAAAGGATACAGTCAAATAGAGGGATTAGATTACCGTGAGACTTTTACTCCAGTTGCCAAGCTTGTAACTGTTCGTCTTCTCCTTGTTGTGGCATCAGCTCAACATTGGCATCTTCACGAACTCGATGTCAATAATGCATTCTTACATGGAGATCTTGATGAAAATGTCTACATGTCTTTACCTCCTGGTTTTGGACGAAAGGGGGAGACACGAGTTGGCAAACTTCACAAATCATTATACGGTCTCAAACAAGCTTACCGTCAATGGTTTATCAAACTTTCAACAGCTCTCAAACAAGTCGGCTATCAACAATCCAAAGCTGATTATTCATTATTCGTCAGATCCCAAGGTGGAAAATTCACTGCTCTTCTTGTTTATGTAGATGATGTCATCTTGGCAGGAAATAATCTACAAGATATTGAAGACACCAAGTCATTTCTAAAGGATCATTTTAAATTGAAGGATCTTGGACAATTAAAATACTTCCTAGGCATAGAGGTTACTCGATCCAACAAGGGAATTGCTCTTTCACAACGGAATTATGCTCTTGAAATTTTTGAGGATGTTGGATACCTTGGTGCAAAACTAGCCTCCTTTCCCATGGAACAAAACTTGTCTCTCAGTAAGTTTGATGGTGACTATATAGTGATCCTTCTTCATATCGAAGACTTGTTGGGCGGCTAATTTATTTGACCATCACACTGCCTGACTTGGTGTATGCAGTTCACATTCTAAACAGAACCGGTCCTGGGTTTTCCAAGGCCCAGGGCAAAAAATTTCAAGTGTGCCCCCTTTATACAAATTAAATTAAAAAATAAAAAAATTATCAACTAATTATTTTTATTAAAATTATAAGAATTTACAAAAGATAAGAAAGAACACTTTAAAATGTCATCGACGCAAAGAATCATCAAATGTACCTACAAAATAAAAATATCAATGAAATCGGTAAAACTAATAAAATATCCACTGTAATTGCCAAGTTTTACTGATTACACAATTAAACTTTTAATTTTTTAAATTATTCCACTAAATTAATTATTATTTTGAAATTGGGTTTTCCATTAAAAAAAATAATCGGACGTTAATTTTTTATTTACAAAACTAATGAATTACCACTGTAGTTGGCACGTTTTACTGATTACATAATTGAACTTTTAATTTTTCAAATTACCCCATTAAACTAATTAAAAAATGATTGTTTTAAATATTTTTAAAAATAATTACTATTTTTAGTAAAAAATATTAGAAATTTTAATTTTTTTTCCATAAAATGAGTAAAGTTTCATAAAATATAGATTTAAAAAAAATAAAGTTTTATGAAACGTTACTGATTTTTAAAAAAAAAAATCTCTTTTTTCCTTTTGAAAATAAAGTTTATTTTTTTGAATCTATATTTTATAAAATTTTACTCATTTTTTAAAAATATGAAGAATATTTCAATTTTTTTCTTGAAAATAATAGTTAATTATAAAAATTATTAATTTCTTTTTTGAAAAAATTGAATCAATTTTTTTATTTATCATTTACTATTTTTTTATTTTTAATTTATATTTTTAGTTTTTTTTAAAATTTCTAATATTAAGAATGGGTCATTCTGTTAAAAAATTAAGTAGACATTAATTTAATTTAAAATCACTTTAATTTATTTGAATCTATATTTATGAAACTCTACTCATTTTATGAAGAAAAAAAAGTTTCTAATATTTTTTACTTAAAATAATAATAATTTTTTAAAATATTTAAATTAATTATTTTTATTGGTTTGATGAGGTAATTTAAAAAATTAAAAGTTCAATGGTGTAATCAGTAAAATGTGCCAACTACAGTGGGTAATTCATTAGTTTTGTAGATAAAAAATTAACGTCCGTTTATTTTTTTTAATGAAATGACCCAATTTCAAAATAATAATTAGTTTAGTGGTGTAATTTGAAAAATTAAAAGTTCAATGATATAATCAGTAAAACCTACCAACTACAGTGGATATTTTTTTATTTTTGTCCAATAAAATTTAAACCACAAAACATCATTTAAAACATCTTCTTGTTGCACTTTTAGATGCAAAATTATCAATTATACTATCATATTTAATGTTTTCTAACATATCATTTTTAATACATAATATCGTTAATCTTTTTATTATTTTATTTTTTTTATACACATAAATACATAAGTTTATAAATATTTTTAGGCCCCTCTCAACTGTGGGCCCTGGGCGGTTGCCCCGGTGGCCCTTGCCCAGGGCCGGCTCTGATTCTAAGCCAATTTATGGACAAGCCACGGGTACCACATTTAGAAGCAACTTATCGTGTCTTACGCTATGTCAAACACACACCAGGGCAAGGAATTTTCCTTCCTACAACTAGTTCAATCCAATTAAATGCCTTTTGTGACGCAGATTGGGCGAGATGTCGTGATACTCGACGATCTGTTACTGGATACTGCATATTTCTTGGCAAATCACTAATTTCCTGGAAAACCAAAAAACAAACTACGGTGTCGCGATCCAGTGCAGAAGCTGAATATTGATCCATGGCTGCAACTTCATGTGAGATTACTTGGTTGAACTACATTCTACAAGATTTGGGCATTAAGCATTCACACCCTGCCAATCTATTTTGTGACAATCAAGCAGCACTCCATATTGCTTCAAATCCAGTCTTCCATGAACGAACAAAACACATAGAAATTGATTGTCATCTTATACGAGAAAAGATTCAAGAAGGAGTGATCGAAACAGCTCACATACCCACATCGCATCAGCCAGCTGACATTTTCACAAAGCCACTGAGTTCTTCACAATTCTCGATTTTACTTGGCAAGTTAGGAATTATCAACATACATTCCAAACTTGAGGGGGAGTGTTAAGGAATGTGAATATGCTAATGCATAAAATCTGCGATCTTCTTGATTTATGCCCAATCAATTTTTATTGTTTGATTTTCCTTTATGTAGGAACGTAAATTAGGCAATGACAGTGTATAGGTTTTAATTGAGGATCCTAAATTGATCCATGTTGTGTATATATATATATATAGTCCTTTCTTCCAATGAATATCAAAAAAAAAGTAGAATATTGATTTCTTTCATCAGAGACTCTGTTTGCATTGTAAAGTATGTGGCCGAATTTTCATTTTAACATTCCTTGGTTAATTGAAAAGATTTTGTCAGAATCTGAACATGCACACTGTGCTATTTCTTACATTATGTCACCATCTTTGTGGGAGTTGATGAAGAAATATAGCTACTTGAAATTCTTTATATCTTTTCTATGCATATTTTGATCTTTAGACAATGACTGTGCTACACATATTTTTCTCTTTCTGGCTTCCTTAGAAATATTGAACTAGTCGTAATGTGTGAGCTTCATACAAAATATGCATGTAACTATTATCTTGGAGAAGTACAATATGCTTCTTCCATTTTGAGTCCTGGGGTTGTGTTGGCCTTTGTACATGGCTTTGTGGCTTTTCTTATTAAGTGTCCTTTATTTTTCCTTCTTTTTTTTTTTGCTAATTATTAAATGTCCTTTCTGTTGCCCCTGTGCCTTGTTTATGGGTTGTGCATTTGTGCTTCTAGTGTTGGAATCTCTTTAGTAAAAATTGGGAGACGCAAAATGTTTTTTTCTTGCGTGGGTTTTATACATGTATTTATTTCTATTACAGTTTTTCTGAGACCTGAAATATTTTATTTTGGAATTGCAAATGCATTTCTGTATTGACCTCATTTGAGTTATCAAAGAGAATTTATATGAATTTGGAGTACATATCCAAACTACTTTATGTTCCCATCTTGCCATTAAAGTAATCGCTTATATTTTTCCACCTTCCGACCAATTCCAGTTGGGGGACAACTGCAGTGGAGAATAAAAAATGTAAATTACTCCACTAAATAACTGATATTCAGGTTAATTGTTGGCAACAAAAATTGTGTAGCAGCCTAAAAAAATACTATATGTCAAGGTTCTGAAACCCCGTTGAAGCAATGATCCTTTTGGGGGATGGACTTACCCAATGGTGTGAGATGTTGTGTGCACCTGAACAATAGAATGGTATTGGATGTGTTGCACAACCATTATGGCCTACAGGTTTCTCCTTTATTAGAAAGAAACAAAAAATAAAAGAAATATCTGACAACAGCAATCGTAAATTGTGCATTATTTAATCATAAACAGCAGTTGATGAGCAATAGACTTCTTTGATGCGAGTGTATAACAGCTATTATGAAATTGGTATCGATGTTTGTCTTGAAATTTGAAATTATTGTTGGGAGCTACGAATATGTCTACAGACTCGTCACAACCCTTGAAAGACAACGCATTCAAGCGACGGGCAAACCACTGAAAGATGGGGAAACCCTACTATGTGGTGATTTCATTTTTCTTTGACTGATTTATTGAGTATTTCTGTAGTTCAATTCCAATGACTAACCAACCTGTTTTTTGGGCGTTCTTTCAGGTTTAAACCTTGCTCGGATGATAGGGGACGAGTTTCTTAAGCAGCAAGATGCTCGCTTTAGTTCAGAACCTTATATAAGTCAGGTTGTGTACATACACCAAGCAAGCAGGGCATTTGCACTATTAGCTAGGTGATTTATCTTCCTAATAATTTTCTTATTATTTGCAAAGCATAATTCTGCTCTTATAGCATCATGTCTTCATACATCTTGCTTATCACTTATGCTCATGTGGCTGATTTTCCAATTAATTGTGGTAAGTTGTGTTTTAGATTTTGTTGAGAAACGGATGGAATATGAATGAGAAATTGATGGCTGGCTTTATGAAGGCTTAATGGACATCAATGATGGAATTAATTCCATTCACTGATGATTAATTCCTTGCTGGATATATGGCCGTTTCGAACTCAACTCTTGATATATTATCCTTCTCCCCAGAAAGATAAAGGAGGAATAGTGGGGAAAAAATAGTTTAGGCCTTCTTCTTTGTTCTTCCTTCCTGCTCGGTGATAATCTTCCTACACACGGTCGAGTTTGCTTCAGAGCATTGTTGTATCCTGGGAGACAATTTGTCCTGCCCCGGCCAAATATTGTCTTAAGGAAACTGTTCTTACAGTCCTCAAAGCTGCAATCTTCTAGTCTGTTCAATGTCCATTGTATTAAGGTTAAAGTTTTTTTTATGTGTTTTACTTTAATATCAATATATAATTCTTTTTCGAATTTTATTGTATTTCTGCTTCTGCAAAAAGATTATTACTAACGTGGCTAAGAATCTTAAGACAATATTTGGTTTTTGGTTTTGTTTAATCTTTTATTAAGTTGCAGATTATACATTTGCTTTGGAATACCTTGACTCGGTTTTCTTATTTGGACTGTTCTTGGTCAATACGCACTTGGACAGTTCTGGGATAATTAAATAAGAATATGTTTCCTATTCAAAACAGTTTGTTGTTTGTTGTTTTTTTTTTGTTTTAAGACTAACTTAGTCTGTTTGTGTTTTCAGAATGAATATTCCTGAGAATGAAATTGTTCCAACTGGTCCACAGAACAATCCAAGTTCTGGTTCACAGAATGGCACCGATGGACAGAACGTATCTGGTTCACAGAACATTGGTTCTGATCCGATATACGGGTCTGGTTTCCAGATTACGGCTCCCCGCCAAACCATACCTGTCAGTCACAACGAAAAGTCAGAAAAATTCACTGATGTGAATTTTAAGACTTGGCAACAGAAGATGTTGTTTTACCTTACTATGTTGAATTTGGCTAATTGCTTGAAGGATGATCCTTCTATTATCAGAGATGATGAGGTGGATAATGTCACCGCCTACAATGCAATTGAGGCATGGAAACAATCTGATTTCCTTTGTCGTAATTACATTTTGAACGGTCTAACTGATGCACTTTATAGTGTATACAGTATTAAGACAATGACAAAGGAACTTTGGGAATCCTTGGACCAGAAATACAGATCAGAGAATGCTGGCGCTAAGAAATTTTTAGTGAGTAAATTCCTGAATTTCCAAATGGTTGATTCTAAAACTGTTGTGAATCAAGTTCAAGAACTCCAGCTGATTATCCATGGGATTCATGCTGAACGTATGGTAATTAGTGAATCTTTCCAAGTGGCTTGTATTATTGAAAAGTTATCACCTGGTTGGAAAGACTTCAAAAATTACCTTAAGCATAAGCGAAAGGAAATGACAGTTGAAGAGCTAATTGTTAGACTTCATATTGAGGAAGACAACAAAGGCTCGAAGAAGAAATTCTCCAACGTTGTCCGCCAGTCTGAGGCTAGGGTGAATGGGGTGGAGGTCAATAAAGACTCCAAGAAAGGCAAAAAGCCTCAATTTGGGTCCAAACTGGGTCCTAAGGGTGGCATTTCCAAGAAACCAAAATTTAATGGAAAATGCTACAATTGCAACAAGGTGGGGCACAAGTCCTCTGAATGTAGGCTGCCTAGAAAGTTGAAGCCTAATGAAGCACTTGTTGTGGAAGAAATTGTTAGAGATGTGTGTCTGACATCAACTTATGTGCTGTGATTTCTGAAGTTAACCTCGTTGACTCAAATCCAAGGGAATGGTGGCTGGATACCGGTGCCACATGTCATGTCTGCTGTGACAAAGATTCCTTTGCTAAACTGGTTCCCAGCAAGAAAGGGGAGAAGCTCTACATGGGCAATGCTGCAACTTCCAAGATCAAGGGAAGTGGTACTGTAATTCTGAAGATGACTTCGAGAAAAGAAGTGACTCTGAAGAATGTGCTGTATGTTCCTGAAATTAAGAAGAATCTTGTATTTGGTAGCCTCCTAAGCACTCATGGTTTTAAGAGGGTATTTGAATTGGAAAGTTTGTTTTGTCAAAAGGGGGAATGTATGTGGGAAAGGGGTATGTTTGTAATGGCATGTGGAAAATTAATGTCATCTATAGTAAGTCCAATGCAATGATTAATATAAGAATAATACTTCTTCTGCTTATATCATTAAGTCACTTAATTTATGGCACGGTAGACTTGGACATGTAAATTATGATACCCTACGTAGGTTAATTAATTTACAACATATTCCAACATTCCAAATTGATCATAAACATAAATGTGAAATTTCTGTTGAATCAAAATTAACAAGATCTTCATTTCATACAGTTGAAAGAAATACAGAACCACTTGATCTGATACATAGTGATGTATGCGATTTAAAAATTATACAAACAAGGGGGGGTAATAAATTTTTTATCACTTTCATTGATGATAGTTCAAAATATTGCTATGTATATTTGCTTAAAAGCAAAGATGAAGGTTTAGAGAAATTTGTTCTTTATAAGCAGGAAGTTGAAAACCAACTTAATAAGAAAATTAAGGTGGTAAGGAGTGATCGTGGTGGTGAATACGTTGAACCATTTGGTAAGTTCTGCTCTCAATATAGTATTATTCATGAGGTTACACCACCTTACTCCCCTCAATCTAATGGGGTAGAGGAACGCAAGAATCGCACTCTGAAAGAGATGATGAATGCGAGGCTAAACAGTTCTGGGTTGCCACAAAACATGTGGGGGGAAGCTGTCTTATCAGCTAATTACCTTTTAAATAAGGTGCCTCGTAAGAAATTAGACAAGACACCACATGAGTTATGGAAAGGAAGGAAACCTTCCTATAACTACTTAAAAATGTGGGGGTGTCTTGTAAAAGTTTTGGCTCCGTTGCCAAAGAAAATGAAAATAGGTCCAAAGACGGTGGATTGAATTTTCATTGGTTATGCGCTTCACAGTAACACATATCGATTTCTTGTTCATGATTCTAAGAATCCTGATATACACAAGAAAACATTCATGGAATCAAAGAATGTTTCATTCTTTGAACACATTTTCCCATGCAAACGTGAAGAGATTGCATTGGGTTCTAAACGATCTCTTGAGACTGTTAATGAAGACAGTCAAGACATTCAACATGAAGTTGAAGTAGAAAAAAATGAAGAGGTAGAGCCTAGAAGGAGTAAAAGGGCAAGGGTTGAAAAATCTTTTGGAACAGACTTTCTAACCTATATGTTAGAGGTTGAACCTCAGAATTACAGTCAAGCTGCAAATTCAACAGATAGTCCTTTATGGAAAGAGGCTATAAGAAGTGAAATTGATTCCATCATGCAAAATCATACCTGGGAATTAGTGGACCTTCCTCTGGGAACGAAACCACTAAGTTCTAAATAGATTTTCACAAGGAAAATGAAAGTAGATGGAACAATTGATAAGTACAAGGACAGATTGGTTATAAAAGGATATAGACAAAAGGAAGGCCTTGATTACTTTGATATGTATTCTCCAATGTCGAGAATAACCTCTATTAGGATGATACTTGCTATTGCCGCTTTACGTAATCTCGAAGTACGTCAAATGGACGTTAAGACAGCCTTTCTAAATGGAGATCTTGATGAAGAGATCTACATGGAACAACCTGAAGGTTGTATAGTTCCAGGTCAGGAAAGAAAAGTTTGTAAATTGGTGAAGTCCTTATATGGACTAAAGCAAGCACCAAAACAATGACATAAGAAATTTGATGATGTCATGATGGCTAATGGCTATAATATAAATGAATGTGACAAATTTATTTATATCAAAATCACAAACAAAGGATATGTTATTCTGTGTTTGTATGTTGACGACATACTTAATGTGGGCAGTAATGAAAATATGGTGAAGAATACTAAGGACATATTAAACTCTAAGTTTGATATGAAAGATATGGGACTGGCTGATGTGATTTTGGGAATCCAAATCAAACGTTCACCTAACGGTTTCATTTTAACCCAGTCACATTACGTGGACAAGATACTTGGGAAGTTTAGCAAGGATGATTCTAGTGAAGCTAGAACTCCTCTAGACATCAGCCATCATCTCTGTAAAAACAAAGGTGAAAGCGTTGACTAAGTAGAATACGCAAGGGTTATAGGCAGTCTGATGTATCTCATGACTTGTACAAGACCTGATATTTCTTTCACTATAAACAGTTTAAGCAAATACACGAGTAATCCAGGGGATAACCATTGGAAAGCTATCGTTAGGATACTTCGGTATCTAAGATACACTCGTAATTATGGACTGCACTATACGAGAGAACTACAGTATTAGAAGGATTCTATAATGCTAGTTGGATTTTTGATATAAATAACTCCAAAGGTACAAGTGGATACGTGTTCACTTAGGGAGGAAGAGCAGTGTCCTGGAAATTCTCAAGGCAAACGATCATAACTAGATTCACGATGGAGTAAAGCCAGCCATCAATTTCGCATTCATATTCCATCCGTTTCTCAACAATCCCCCACATGAATGAAAATTGAAAACAAAAGAATTCGATGTGGTGATATCCCTTTACAGTTGATATTAGCATAGGATAGGTATGCATCAACCTTTGAACCTTCCCTTGTGAAGTATATTTACTTTACTGGCTGACTAGTAGACGTAATGTCCTTGAATTATTCTGGCGTTTGTGTAAACGATGATATACCTCACACAAATACCAACATAACACGGTTTTGGTTCTCATGGTTATGTTCATTATGGTCATGAACATCTCCAGGTTCTGCAAGAATTTAAGAGAACTAAAACTCATTAGTTTTCCTTAAAGCGACCCCACTTCATTCTCACATAGATGATTTTTTTCCAGATTATTGACACACAAGAATCATTAAAAGTATAGCTAAACCTTATCTAATTTCATATCACTGTTTATAGATAAGGGTTAGACCCCCTACAATGATAATATGTTGTCTATCCAATTAGGTTGTCCTATTGAACCTAGATTTTGGGATCTCTAGTTAACAAGGGTGGGTTTTCCTTCACATAGAACCTTTAAATACTTATGGCTATCAATCCCATTCTTCTTGATGTCATTTCAACTTGATCTCGGTTTAAACCTTTGGTTAACGGATCCGCAATGTTATCCTTTGATTTTACATAATCAACAGAGATAACCCCCGTTGTGATCAGTTGCCTAACAGTATTGTGACGACGACGCATGTGTCTCGACTTACCGTTATACATCACGTTATGTGCTCTTTTAATCGATGCTTGATTATCACAATGTAAACAAATTATGTGCACATGCTTAGGCCATTCAGGAATATCCTCCAAGAAATTTCGTAACCATTCGGTTTCTTCTCCGGTTTTGTGCACAGCTACAAACTCAGACTCCATCGTGGATCTGGTTATGATTGTTTGCCTTGAGGATTTCCAGGACACTGCTTCTCCTCCCAGAGTGAACACGTATCCACTTGTATCTTTGGAGTTCTTTATATAAGAGATCTAACTAACATCAGAGAATCCTTCTAATACTGCAGGTTCTCTCGTATAGTGCAGTCCATAATTACGAGTGTATCTTAGATACCGAAGTATCCTAACGATAGCTTTTCAGTGGTTATCCCCTGGATTACTCGTGTATTTGCTTAAACTATTTACAGTGAAAGCAATATCAGGTCTTGTACAAGTCATGAGATACATCAGACTGCCTATAACCCTTACGTATTCTACTTGGTCAACGCTTTCACCTTTATTTTTATAGAGATGATGGCTGATGTCTAGAGGAGTTCTAGCTTCACTAGAATCATCCTTGCTAAACTTCCCAAGTATCTTGTCCACGTAATGTGGCTGGGTTAAAATGAAACCGTTAGGTGAACGTTTGATTTGGATTCCCAAAATCACATCAGCCAGTCCCATATCTTTCATATCAAACTTAGAGTTTAACATGTCCTTAGTATTCTTCACCATATTTTCATTACTACCCAAAATATGTATGTCGTCAACATACTGATTTTGATATAAATACATTTGTCACATTGGTTTATATTATAGCCATTAGCCATCATGACATCATCAAATTTCTTATGTCATTATTTTGGTGCTTGCTTTAGTCCATATAAGGACTTCACCAATTTACAAACTTTTTTTCCTGACCTGGAACTATACAACCTTCAGGTTGTTCCATGTAGATCTCTTCATCAAGATCTCCATTCAAAAAGGTTGTCTTAACATCCATTTGATGTACTTCGAGATTTCGTAAAGCGACAATATCAAGTATCATCCTAATAGAGGTTATTCTCGACATTGGAGAATACATATCAAAGTAATCAAGGCCTTCCTTTTGTCTATATCCTTTTATAACCAATCTGTCCTTGTACTTATCAATTAGTCCATCTGCTTTCATTTTCCTTGTGAAAATCCATTTAGAACTTAGTGGTTTCGTTCCCAGAGGAAGGTCCACTAATTTCCAGGTATGATTTTGTATGATGGAATCAATTTCACTTCTTGTAGCCTCATTCCATAAAGGACTATCTGTTGAATTTACAGCTTGACTGTAATTCTGAGGTTCAACCTCTAGCATATAGGTCAGAAAGTCTGGTCCAAAAGATTTTTCAACCCTTGCCCTTTTACTCCTTCTAGGCTCTACCTCTTCATTTTCTTCTACTTCAACTTCATGTTGAATGTCTTGACTGTCTTCATTAACAGTCTCAAGAGATTGTTTAGAACCCGATGTAATCTCTTCACATTAACATGTAAAAATGTGTTCAAAGAATGAAGCATTCTTTGATTCCATGAATGTTTTCTTGTGTATATCAGGATTCTTAGAATCATTAACAAGAAACCGATATGCGTTACTGTGAAGCGCATAACCAATGAAAATACAATCCACCGTCTTCGGACCTATTTTCATTTTCTTTGGCAACGGAGACAAAACTTTTGCAAGACACCCCCACACTTTTAAGTAGTTATAGGAAGGTTTCCTTCCTTTCCATAACTCATGTGGTGTCTTCTCTAATTTCTTACGAGGCACCTTATTTAAAAGGTAATTAGCTGATAAGGCAGCTTCCCCCCACATGTTTTGTGGCAACCCAGAACTGTTTAGCATCGCATTCATCATCTCTTTCCAAGTACGATTCTTGTGTTCCTCTGCCCTATTAGATTGAGGGGAGTAAGGTGGTGTAACTCATGAATAATACTATGTTGGGAGCAGAACTTACCAAATGGTTCAACGTATTCACCACCACGATCACTCCTTACCACCTTAATTTTCTTATTAAGTTGGTTTTCAACTTCCTGTTTATAAAGAACAAATTTCTCTAAAGCTTCATCTTTGCTTTTAAGCAAATATACATATCAATATTTTGTACTATCATCAATGAAAGTGATAAAAAATTTATTACCCCCCTTGTTTGTATAAATTTTAAATCGCATACATCACTATGTATCAGATCAAGTGGTTCTATATTTCTTTCAACTGTATGAAATGAAGATTTTGTTAATTTTGATTCAACACAAATTTCACATTTATGTTTATGATCAATTTGGAATGTTGGAATATGTTGTAAATTAATTAACCTACGTAGGGTATCATAATTTACATGTCCAAGTCTACCATGCCATAGGATACAACAATGCTCTAAAGCAAACTCGACCGTGTGTAGGAAGATTATCACCGAGCAGGAAGGAAGAACAAAGAAGAAGGCCTTAACTATTTTTACCCACTATTTTTTTTCATTTATCTTTCTGGGAGAAGGATAATATATCAAGAGTTGAGTTCGAAATGACCATATATCCAGCAAGGAATTAATCATCTGTAAATGGAATTAATTCCATCATTGATGTCCATTAAGCCTTCATAAAGTCAGCCATCAATTTCTCATTCATATTCCATCCGTTTCTCAACACCTAGTACAAAAGCTAACTTCTATTAGGCTTTGTTATAATTTTAGTTGTTGAATCGAAGTTGCTCAATTTCCAATGCTGCTCAAGTTCGACTCGATAAATTACTCGATACTACTCGGCTCGGAGTTGTTCGACTCGTTTTCACAACGAGTAATTCGCGAGCCTTTCTATTCAAGTTCGTGTCTTAGATGGATCGCACCAAAATGAGACATAACTTAGAAAAACTTCAATTTCATTTATATATAAAAATACATGTGTTACAAATATTACAATGATAAATTTATAATATTAATTATAATATGATACAATTTCTAGTAACATCATTAAATTTATCCAATCTCGTATATGTAGAACTGATCAAGGTATTTTTGTTGCATCTTCTCGAACCCGAACACAGATTTTTTTACCCGAGTCGAGCTTGAGCATTAGGGTGTTCGGATCGACTCAGGTTCATTTTCACCCCTAGTTGCAAGGTATGTTGTGACGCCCCCAAAATAGGTATACATCACATATTCTGAGTCGCCAAAAATATGGTACAAAATTCAAATACAACTTAATTATACAACTGTCGTGCAAAATACGACAAAACATAAGCTGTGAGTTTAAATACAACACTTTCTTCAAAACAGTATTCAAACTCAAAATAAGTCATCAATACATTTATTCTCACACTATTTCATAGAATAGTGAGGACTACTAATGCTATCATCTGAACCGTCACTCCGTTCCCCGACTAGTCCCTGCTACGTTCTCATTTCCTGAAGAGAACAATGAAAACAAAAGGGTGAGCTCAACTAGCCCAGTAAGAAATATTATGACTAAGATAATGCAGAATAAATTATCATTAGCCTTCAATAGTGTTAAACTGATAAAATATAACAAACATCAAGTTTAACTGCAACGAAACAAGCAACCCATTAGAAGAGTCAAGTAGTGAATAAAATCTACTATCTTCTATGATTTAAAAGGTTTTTCATGACTTTTATCGCTGGGACTCAGCTTAATAAATAATTCACATCATCCCTGCACTACGGCCAAGGATATTCTTTAGTATCACGGCCACAATTATCCATGCACTACAGGCCAATAATATTTGTGTATTCATTAATGGTCATGATCATGCCAACAACTGTCCATCAATGCACTACGGGCCAATGAGAACTTTTACCACATCATTTGTAATATTACGGTCATGATTACACCGAATAATCCCTGGTCATAATCATACCAAGTCCATCTATGCACTACAGGCCACAGATGACTTTCAAAAAATTTAAACATAAGGATGATGACAATGATATAAGAATTCAATAAAACAAGTTCAAGAATTAATTTATTCAAGAACTAATAACGTCCAAGTTGTCAACATGATACTGCTTTGTGCAGTAAAATTCAAGAACGCTCAGAAGAATATTTTCATGAAAAGATACTGGATGAAGCGCAAATATCAAGGATATTCCACTAATTTCATGGAGTATAAAAGTCAAAACTTTAACCAACTGAATATAATAAAGAATGAAATAACAAAAGAAATCACCATGCATGCGATAGACCGCACAGACAGGTTATTCCAACAGAATAATAAAGAATGGAACCAGGTCCGGCGTAAACGCACAGACAGGATGTTCCGACAGAATAATAAAGAATAGAACCAGGTCCGGCGTAAACGCACAGACAGGATGTTCCGACAGAATAATAAATAATAGAACCAGGTCCGGCGTAAACGCACAGACAGGATATTCCAACCGAATAATAAAGAATGAAATAACAGAAGAATTTCACCAAGTATAGGGTAGCCCGCGTATACAGGTTATTCCAACAGAATAATAAAGAATGGAATAACAGAAGCTCTCTTCATGAATAAGAAAGAAAGATTCATGTAACAAAGTTGGGGTATTCTTTCTTTCTTATTCATGAAGAGAACTTCTGTTATTCCATTCTTTATTATTCTGTTGGAATAACCTGTATACGCGGGCTACCCTATACTTGGTGAAATTCTTCTGTTATTTCATTCTTTATTATTCTGTCGGAATATCTTGTCTGTGCGTTTACGCCGGACCTGGTTCCATTCTTTATTATTCTGTCGGAATATCCTGTCTGTGCGTTTTACGTCGGACCTGGTTCCATTATTTATTATTCTATTGGAATATCATGTCTGTGTATTTTACGTCGGACCTGGTTCCGTTATTTATTATTCTGTTGGAATAACCTGTCTGTGCGGTCTATCGCATGCATGGTGATTTCTTTTGTTATTTCATTCTTTATTATACTCAGTTGGTTAAAACTTTGACTTCTATACTCCATGAAATTAGTGGAATATCCTTGATATTTGCGCTTCATCTAGTATCTTTTCATAAAAATATTCTTCTGAGCATTCTTGAATTTTACTCTACAAAGCAGTATCATGTTGACAATTTGGATGTTATCAGTTCCTAGATAAATTAATTCTTGAACTTATTTTATTGAATTCTTATATCATTGTCATCATCCTCATGTTTATATTTTGTTAAAAGTCATCTATGGCCTGTAATGCATAGATGGACTTGGTATGATTATGACCAGGGATTATTCGGTGTAATCATGACCATAATGTTACAAATGATGTGAAAAAGTCTTCATTAGCCCGTAGTGCATTGATGGACAGTTTTGGTATAATTATGGCTATGGATTCTCTTCGGCCAAGGGTGCAAAGATGAATTTTTTTTATGGCATGATCAGGACCGTTGATGAAAATACGATTATCTTTGGCCAGTAGTGCATGGATAATTCGTGGTCGTGATACTAATGAATATCATTGGCCTGTAGTGCAGGGATGATTCGATGATGTGAATTAATTATTGAGCTGAGTCTCAGCGATGAAATATTAATTCATAGATGTGATAATAATGAATATCTTTGGCCGTAGTGCATGAATAATTCATGGATGTGATACTAACGAATATCCTTGGCTGTAGTGCATGGATAATTTGAAGGTGTGGATTATTTATTAAGCTGAGTCTCAGCGATAAAATATTGGTTATACACTTTTAATTTGTAGAAGATAGTAGATATCATGCTCTACTTGACTCTTCTAAAATACAGTTGTATGTCTTTGACCGTAGTGCAAAGATGAATTTATTAGTATGATTATAAACAAGAATTATGATTTGGTATAACCATGATTTTTTATGTTTCAGGTGAATATAGGTGATGAAAATTATCTTCGCCCTGGGTGCGAAGAGGAATTTAGAATCACAATTATGATTATGAGTTATTCATATGATTGTAGACAGGAATGGTTGATTGATGTTATAGGGATAAAACATTATTTGTGGACTTTTAACATGGAGAAGATAATAGACCTAATGGTCTATTTGACTCTTCTAATGGATTGCTCGTTCCGCTGCAACTATGGTTGAAAAGTTTTATCAGCTATCATATGTTCTAAATCTCTGATTTATTAATGATGAAGGCTATTGATGATGTAAATTAGCTTTAATTATGATATTCTTTACTGGGCTAGTTGAGCTCACCCTTTTGCTTTTATTGTTCTCTTTAAGAAGTGAGAACGCAGCAGGGACTAGTCGGGGAACGGAGTGACTGTCCAGATGATATCATTAGTAGTCCTCGCTATTCTATGAAATAGTGTGATAGCTGTGGAGGTTCTCCCTAAACAGTATAAAAAAGTGTGTTGTATTCTATACATCATTTAGTAGTTATATTTGGTGAATCAAATAGGGTGAGGCGAACCCAACTTTGGAAGGGTGTTTTGTCACTAACATACAAGATGTCTAATGACATACAACCTCGTGTTTTTATAAGACATGGTTGTGCACATCCACTTGCTGAATATATCTATGAGCTCTATCTATATGATCTTGGAGTTTATTTGAAGTATAATTTTCACTTGGAGACAACGGAGATATTTATATGTCAAGAGAAGACTCACCATTGGAAAGAAGATGATAGTAATCTTCTTATTTTTATTTGGGGACTTTTGGGTCAACCAAGGATAATTCTGTGGACATATGATATCTATCATAACCTAGACGCATGGCCTCCCATGTACGAAGGTTTCCTTGAGCACTTTCCAAATATTTTAATTTTTAAAACAGTTTTTGACTATACTTTTATGTAAAGTATCATTGTAAGGTTGTGGTCGAGGTACCATGAGAGTTACATATATTTGTATTAAACTCATAGTTAACTGTGGTCGTATTCTATACGACAGCTCAACAGTTGTATAAATGAAGTTGTATTTGAATTTTGTACCATGTATCTGGCGACTCAGAATGGGTGATGTATACCTAATTTTGGGGGCGTCACATCACATAAGTTAGATAACGGAACCAGAAGATCTAGGATGTAAATCATTGAGCGAAAGATACGAAATAAATCAACTCTCTAACATAATACAAAGTCGTCATTGAATACATTTTTTTAGCAAAAAGAAAAAAAATAGTAATTATTTACTCAACAAAATTACAAACAAAACCAAAAAAATAATAATAACAAAAGTCTAGATCTTGCTTCATTACATCTGATTCATATATTCGTAAACCAAAAATTAACATTTTGTATCTGATAAATTTGTGACAACAGTAGTTCAATATTCAATACCTATACTTTGAAGTAAGAAATAATACCTTCTTTTGGTCATTTGATATACGTGGAAGGGAGAGTAAAAATGTAAAATGCAAAAAGAGAAATATAAAGAAGGTAGAGATAGAAAGTTGAAGAAAAATGAGGGTCATTTCGTAATTTTATACTTCTCCCTTTCTTTCCTAGTAATTCATCTGCTTCACAAAAAGAGTTTTATTTACTTCATAAAATAAAAAAAATTATTCCACAAAAATAGTTTTGTTTGTATTAGTAATAATAAAAATGTCACAACATCATCAAGTTTAGTATCACAATTTTATTATCATGTCACCGCTAATTAAATTTAGTGATCAAAATGATAAAAAGATAAAATAAAAATTATATCCTTAAAATTCATTAATTTTGCAAATGAGACTCGTTTTGTGAAATTGACGAAATATATGATCTCAGATTGGCTTTCAAAAAGTTAATTTTAGATATTTATTTATATATCTGATAGACTACACGACACGCTTGCGTGAGGAGGTCGTCACCCTGATTGTTTCTAGCAAAGTTGTATGGTGAATTGCTTGCAACACCTTAACCCATCGCCTATATGTAGACAGTAATCTTGGTACAATTGCTAACGTTCAAAAATATGCGTTGAATGGACACCAATGATACTTTGACCTCTTGCTTATATTGAAGCGGTAATCTCGGTACAATCGACGATTGATGCAGTATAAGACACCACACACAACTATGAATTGTTGTATGATAAGTCAAATTGAATCTCAAAGAATAATTAAGAAATTACTTAGGAATTCTTTAAAGAATCAAAAATAGATAATAACATTGAATAATGAAATAATGTTTTTAATTACAATAGATGTTACTACTTACAAAAATCCTAATCCTAATAGGAATTACAATCCAATTTGGAATAGAAATTCCTATTTCTATAGAGTAATAGAAACCTATTTAGAAAGTAAATCTTATTTAATAATAAATCCTAATTATAATAAAATTTGATAAGTATCTGAAAAATCCCTAAAATCATGCTAATTACCTAAAACAAAAGTCACCAAAATATAATATAAGCTGCCTAATATTTTAGGAAACAAAATCTTCTCTACTTTCTGAATTGTCCCATGCTCTTTAGCCTCCTCTTTGTGTTTCCTTGAATAACTTTTAGCCCAATTACTTAAATCATTTGTTGAACCCTTGACGCTCGAGTCGATAGATTAACGAAAAATTCTGACCCGGTCAATCTGTCATCATTTCCCTCCTCTTCAAAAGAATTTGTCCTCAAATCTGGCATCCGCTGTGAGACCCCAAATTTTATGAAATAAAAGTATTCAATTTTTCTATTTTGGTAAATGGTTAAATTGATAAAAGGTTAAAGTTAAGGGTGATATGTGAAAATTTTTTAAAGTAGACAAGTTGTCATAAAATACCTGGTTACTATTCACTTTAGTATTGTTCACTCGAGTATTTGGGGCACTTTTTATGTCGGAGTACTATTCACGAGTTACTATTCACGAGTTACTATTTACGGGGAATATTCGATTAGTCGGGGAATATTCGTATGACGGTACAATCATTAGTGGACCCCACATTGGAATTATTGTCGGATTGAGAAAACGACAAAAATATTTTTATGAAAATAACGGCGGAAGTTTTACCGTTAACTGTTGAAACACCCGGTGTTAAAAGTACAGTAATACGCGTGGTTGCTTAGTAGCACACGGTATTGATTATTTATGCTTATGTGATAAGTCACTCAGTTTTATTTTATTGGTAGTATTAATGTAATAAAACAGAAAAACTTTTTATATAAAACAGAATACTTTTATAAAGTTATTCTATAAATAGAATATATTATATTCTATTATGCATAGTATTTTGCATAGTAAAATCTTTTTATATAAAACAGAATACTTTTATAAAGTTATCTGTTTTATTAAACAATAATTAGAATATATTATATTTTATTATGTATAGTATTTGTATAGTGCCTGCATAGTGTTTGCATAGTAAAATCTTTTATAAAGTTATTTATTTTATTAGATTATAAATAGAATATATTATATTTTATTTAAAAGATTTTGCTTTAAATATGGACCGTCAGATTAAAGTAAATCAATCTGGACCGTTCATGAATTAGTTACTATGCAGTCCATTCTTCTATAAATAGAAGCTCATTCCTTCATAATTTCTTACGAATTCACTAAAACTATAGAGAGAAAACTATAGAGAGAGTTCTTCTTCTATAATCTTGAGCATATTTCTTTAGAGTTTAAGAAAGCTTTGAGCGTAGTGCAAGTTTTCTTCGAGTATATCCTCGACCTACTAGTCAGAGTACTCTTCTTTCAAAGGTAGGGAATATTATTTGTTGTACTCGTAAGGGATATTATTTCTTTTGTATTCATGAAGAGAACTTTTGTTATTCCATTCTTTATTATTCTGCTGGAATAACCAGTATACGTGGACTACCCTATACTTGGTGACATTCTTCTATTATTCCGTTCTTTATTATTCTGTCGGAATATCCTGTCGGTGCGTATTACGCCTGACCTGGTTCCATTATTTATTATTTTGTTCTTTATTATTCTGTCGGAATATCCTGTCTGTGCATTTACGCCGGACCTGGTTTCATCATTTATTATTTCGTTCTTTATTATTCTGTCGGAATATCCTGTCTGTGCGTTTACGCTGGACCTAGTTCCATTCTTTATTATTCTGCTAGAATATCTTGTCTGTGCATTTTACGTCGGACCTGGTTTCGTTGTTTATTATTCTGTTAGAATAACCTGCCTGTGCGGTCTATCGCATGCATGGTGATTTCTTTTGTTATTCCATTCTTTATTATACTCAATTGGTTAAAACTTTGATTTCTATACTCCATGAAATTAGTAGAATATCCTTGATATTTGCGCTTCATCCAGTATCTTTTCATGAAAATATTCTTCTGAGCATTCTTGAATTTTACTCTACAAAGCAGTATCATGTTGACAATTTAGACGTTATCAGTTCCTAGATAAATTAATTCTTGAACTTGTTTTATTAAATTCTTATATCATTGTCATCATCCTCATGTTTAATTTTGTTGAAAGTCATCTGTGGCCTGTAGTGCATAGATGGACTTGGTATGATTATGACCAAGGATTATTCGATATAATCATGACCGTAATATTACAAATGATGTGGTAAAAGTCATCTTTGGCCCGTAGTGCATAGATGGACTTGGTGTGATTATGATCAGGGATTATTCGGTATAATCATAACCGTAATATTACAAATGATGTGGAAAAAGTCCTCATTGGCCCGTAGTGCATTGATGGACAGTTTTTGGTATGATTATGGCTATAGATTCTCTTTGGCCGTAGTGCAAAGATGAATTATTTTATGGCATGATCAGGACCGTTGATGAAAACATGATTATCTTTAGTCGTAGTGCATAGATAATTCGTGGTCGTGATACTAAAGAATATCCTTGGCCGTAGTGCAGGGGTGATTCGATGATGTGGATTATTTATTAAGCTGAGTCTCAGCGATAAAAGTCATGAAAAACCTTTTAAATCATAGAAGATAGTAGATTTTATTTCCTACTTGACTCTTCTAATGGATTGCTTGTTCCGCTGCAGTTAAACTTGATGTTTGTTATATTTTATCAGTTTAACACTGTTGAAGGCTAACGATAAATTATTCTGCATTATCTTAGTCATAATATTTCTTACTGGGCTAGTTTAGCTCACCCTTTCTTTCACTATTCTCTTCAGGAAATTAGAACGTAGCTGGGACTAGTCGGGGAACAGAGTGTTGGTCCTAGATGGTGCATTAGTAGTCCTCACTATTCTGTGAAATAGTTTGATATTAAATGTAATAAGATTGAATTTGAGTGTGGATATTGTCTAGAAGACAATGTTCATATTAAAACTCTCAGATTATGTTTTGTCGCATTGTACACGACAGTTGTATTATTAAGTTATTTTTGAATTTATGTACCATGTAAGTGGCGACCCAAGATGGGTGACGTATACCTAATTTTGGGGGCGTCACATCCGCTCCGCTCCCCTTAAAAAGGATTTTTCCACAAATCTGATCCTACATCAAAATAAACCAAGTTAGAATCACTAAACAAAACATAACCACAAGTCTCACTTGGCAAATTAAATGAATAAGCAATATTAGCAACACAAGCAAGAACTCAAAAAGTTTCATCTCCTCCTGGATCAAATATTAGTATATAGAACTCTCTATGTTGTATATCCACCCATTTATGAATTCCCGAATCAAAAATGAATCTTATGATCTCGATCATTCCTAAACAAAACCACGTCAATGATCCTAGGTTAAATGTCAACTTTTGAAACTCATCACATTTCATAAGCCCATACACCTTAATTGCTGGATTAAACACAAATCAAATCAACAAGTTCTTTTTGTATAATCACAAAGAAATCAAATAACTAAAAATCACATGCATAGTCTACTAGAACAAAAATCTTAACACTTCCCTGTAAACTCTTAATGCAATTCCCAAATGGATTTCCCCAACAATCCATACTTTCCTCCTTGATGAATATGAACCCATCAAGAACCTGTAAAACAGATTTAACCTTTCCCTTCCCATTGACATTAACACAGTCAAGATCAAATAATTGTTGTCAACGGAGTAAAAAGGTCACAACCAACTTCACAAGATAAAAATTCAATAGCATGCTTATCATGATAAACAAAATCAACACATGCTAAAGAATTTTTCAAAGCGTTGACAAAAACCAGAATATCATCAAAACAGTTAATAACAATTTCTCCCATAAACAAATGCAAAGTGCGATTCATCAACCTCATGGAAGTATGCAATGCTGTAGCTAATCCAAGTGATCCAACTAAACATGCATGGAGACCATATCTTAATCCAATCTGATGATAACCACTTTTCAAATCAATATCATATGATAGCGAATCATGCAATGAAGATTGCCCTAACGAAATAACATGATTACTACTATTGTCAACTATCAACGTCTCATGTAAAGATTGACTAGTATGAAAACCTAACTCAACATATGGATAAGAAAACCTAGAATGAATTTCATACTAGTAAAAATATTGAGAACGAGAAAACATGTCATGATCATAAACCAACTCAACAAATATCAAGTAACCTCCATAGTTTATGATAAGGATGATTCTACCCTCAAAATAGCTAACAACAAATCCAATGGAAGCATGAAAAATATGTTTTAAATAACTCATGAAAACACTAGATGCATCAGTTAATCTAACAGAAATAACTAACCACCTATACAACTCGCAAACTAAAATAATTTTTCATTTATCACAATCTATCATGCTAAATTGATTAGGCATTGTCATCACATGATAATTACCACTTGTAGATAAAACATAAGAATTATGCAATTTATCAAACATATTATCTAAACAAAGAAAATGATAATGATACTTGTTTACCAAATCAAAATCGATGCACAAATTCGTTTTCTCATCCTCCTTAGGTACTATGATCTCATAATTAGCACATGACCTCATGTTCGCTTCAACGATACCCTTCTCCATCAACTATCCTGTGACTCCTACAAAATAGGTCTACACAAATCATTATGAGTCACCAAATACATGGTACAAAATTTAAATACAAACTTCTTATTTACAAATATTAAATTATCATGTAAATACGACAAAACATAAGTTATGAGTTTTAATACAAATATTGTCTCGTAGACAATATATATCCAAACTCAAATAAAGTCTTCATTACAATTATTGTCACACTATTTTACAAAATAGTGAGGACTACTATATTAACCATCTTGGACCATTACTCCACTCCCCGACTAGTCTCAGCTACATTCTCGCATCCTGAGAAGAACAATAGAACCAAAAAGAAAAGGGTGAGCTCAACTAGTCCAGTAAAAAATATTATGACTAAGATAATAAAGAACAAATTATCCTTAGTCTTCAACAGTGAAAAATTTGATAGAATACAATAAACAACAAGTTTTAGATCAATAACTGTAGCGGAACAAACAATCTATTAGAAGAGTCAAATAGAGCATGATGTCTATTATCTTCTATAATTTAAAAGTTCATCATCAATATTTTATCCATGTAACACCAATCAATAAATATTTCAAATCAACGAATTATCCATACACTACGGGTCAATGATATTCGTTTGTATCACCAGTGGTCATGATCATACCAAACACCTATTCATCTATGCACTACGGGCCAAAGAGGACTTTCACAACTAATCTTTGTCTGTAACATTATAGGTCATGATTATACCAATACACAATTCATGATTATAATCATACCGATCAACAGTCTATCTATGCACTACGGGACAAAGATGACTTTCACCACAATATAAGCATGAGGATGATGACAATGATATAAAGAATGAATCAAGTGAGATCAAGGATAAATATTAGAGATTTATAATTTAATTTATCCAGAGTTCAAGAATTTCTAAATTGTCAACATGATCACCAATTGTGGAGTAAAATTCAAGAATGATATTTAAGATTTAAATTTCAAAGATAATTTGAACAAAGAAAAGAAACTAAATTCCGTCGTGAATAGTACTCCGGCATGAATAGTACTCCGGTATGAATAGTACCCTGGATGAATAGATTAAAATTTAATAAGAAAGTTCAGACCAATATTCCAATGAAATGATATTAGATGAAGCACAAACCTCAAGGAATTTCTAATCATTTCAGGAATTATAGAAGTAATACTTACCATAGTAAGTTTAGATTTTGGGATATGAAATGAAATAATATACAAAACTGCAAATGAATTTTCACCCGTCATGTGGTAATTCGCGTAGACAGATCATTTTCACAACTTAATAAAGAATGAATACGAAGGGTTATTCACCATGCATGCGGTAATTCACGTAGACATGTTATTCCCATTGATTAATAAAGAATGAATACAAAGTGTTATTCACCAGGTATGCTGTAATCCGCGTAGACAGGCTATTCCCATAGATTAAAAAGGAATAGAATGACAGCCCTTACGAGTATGAAGTAATATCACGTACAAATATGAAAGAAATAACATTATTTACCTTAATAGGAGACTAAATCTGTCTGGTATAACGAAGATTATCTTGAGGATATCTTGCACTATTTGCTACACTCAAAATATCCTTATGCTCAAAAAAATACACACAACATTATAGAAGAAGAATTCTCTTATTCTAGTGTGATTTTCATTTCTTAACTAAGTAACCTATTTATAGGAGAATGGCATGACACTATTTAAATGGTAAACAATCACAGACTTAATAGTGAATTTTCTAAAATTTCGTCTAATTTCACTATTCATCTAAATTATTCTAATAAAACAAATAACTTTATATATATTAAAAAGTTTTCTATTTTATATAAAAAGTTTTTCTGTTTTATACAAAAAGTTTTCTGTTTTATTATTATTATAATAAAAAAAACTAATAAGTAATTTCTACCGACGAGTTGAATAATTTGGTACTTAGGGGTCCATGGAATAAAACAATAACTCTTCTATTTATATTACAAATTGAATAAATATCTACCGCAAATCACTTATCTTCAATCAATATATTTTTAATCTTTCAACAATTATTCATCATTAATATTATAACTCATAATATTGATAACCAGATCGTTCTCAAGAAAGAGGGGGCTTTTCGATAAGGATTTCTCCTTACTAGCGCGCAATTAAATAACCTAACCCCTTTTCTTGACAGAAATTTTTAGACATTGCCAATAATGCTAATAATAATATGAGTAATTATGTCGTGTCAATTATTGATTTAAAAATATAAAGTATTATGCAGATGATAATGTGACAATAATTGAATCAATAATATGAGATACTATGCAGCAATTACTGTGGCAATTATTGAATGAAACTGAGTGACTTCTTACGTAAGCATCAATAATCAGAGATACTGTACAATACTGTGTGCTACTGTGTAACAACGCGTATTACTGTACTTTTATCACTGGGTATTTCAACAGTTTAATGGTAAAAGTTTTGTCGTTATTTTTATAAAAAAATTCTATATCCGACAATTATTCTGTTGTGGGGACCAATGATTGCGCTGTTGTACAAATATTTTCTAACAAAAAGAATATTCTCCTACAAAACGAATATTTTATGACAACTTGCTTACTTTGTAAAATTTGCACATATCACCCATAACTATAGCATTTATTAAATTATCACCTTACTATTTAGAATAATATTTAGAGAAAATTAAATCTTTATTCATAAAAAGTTGAGGTCTTACATCTCCAACCTGCCTTGGCAACTCCGTTGTTTCCTCGGTAATACTATCAACTGATTGGTACGAAATGATAGCACGGGGTATATCATCAACAACCTGTACAAGAGACAAAACAGAACTAGACAAAGAAGAGATAATCTTGTTAGTATTCAAAAGCGTCGTCTTATACGAATATACAGTCATTGGCTTTTCAAAATACAACTCACTCTCTTTTTCATGCTCACCTTCTCGTTTGTTTTTCTCTCTTTTATTTTCAAGCTCAATCTTTTCATTCTCTCTTTTCTTTTCTCTATCATTCTTTGCAACTTTTTGTTTTACATTATCAATCTTTTGAATAATTTCTTTTTGTCGATCTTTTTCACATGAATTGTCTTCCATAAACTCATCTTCCTGATCACTTTCTTTCGAATGTTCACCATTGTCGTCGTGATCACTAGAACCCAATACCTCTCCTTGGGATGCAATTTCGATTATATCCTCTTCATCCCTCGGCTGAACTTATTCCTTTTGCGCCTTAGGAGTATATTGTAGTTGTATCCAATAATCTTCCACCCCCTTAAAGATTTTCTTGATGTCTTCCCTTAAGTTCTTTGTTGTCTTAGGAGTGTCTTGGGGTTGTCTCCAACGTGAATCCTCTTTGTTTACATGTCTGTGAACCCTCCTATTATTATCCACTGTTAATCGCCTTGAAGGTTGCTCTACATGTCTTTGAGATGTATACTCTTCCCTCCTATCACGCTGTACTTGAGTATACCGCCTCCTTATTACTATTTTTAATTCTTCCCATGTCTCGATCAGACGCAATTCACATCTTTTTTTGTTAAGCACAAATTGATACCACCACGTAGTTGCATAACCAGAAAAATCTTTAACTGTCAGTTTGAACTTCCTCCGCTCAGAATAGTCATGATATTCAAACTTTCGCTCCATTTTTCTCTCCCATCTCGAATAAGCATCTAGATCAATCCCGCCTAGGAAAGTATTCTTTCAAGACCCATAATAACTTTCATAATCATAATCATACATGTTCACTGCAACAGAAAGGTTAGTAGATAAAACAATTTCCTCACATACTCCCTTACGTGTTTCGCTCAAACAATGATGAATCACTCGTGTATCGCTCAAATTTGGCTTTTACCCTCTAATAATTTTATACTCTTGCCTTTTACCTCTAAAACTCTCTCTTAAAGGTTCTTTTTGAATTCACCAAATAAATTCACAGTTTTACAATGCAATTCAAAAGTAACTTATCCAGAACAAAATATAAAAGGTGTGACTATCGAAATACCACAAAATCACAGATTGATTGCTTTGTACTCCTCGTGTATGCCTCTCTTGAATTTTCGTTTATTCTTCTCGAAATTTTCTCCGGATGTGGACGATATTGCTTCGTCGGGATTGATGATAAATGGTAAATGATAGAATGATCGAATGGTAGAATGATGTGCTACAAGTTTGGTTAGCATAATAGAAATAGAATCTGAGTTTTTTTATACTTTTTTTTTCAAGATTTTTTTTTATCATATATATTCAACAGAAAATTAAAGATAAGTAACTTGCTAGAAAGACTTAGCTTTGATACCAAATGATAGAATCCACGACACGCTTGCGTGAGGTAGTCGTCGCCCCAATCGTTTCTAACAAAGTTGTATAGTGAATTGCTTACAAAACCTTAACCCCTCGCCTATATGTAGACAGTAATCTTGGTACAATTGCTCGCGTTCAAAAATCTGCGTTGAATGGACACCAACGACACATTGACCCCTCGCTTATATTGAATCGGTAATCTCGGTACAATAGACGATTGATGCGGTAGAAGACGCAACACACAACTATGAATTGTTGTATAATAAGTCAAATTAAATCTCAAAGAAATAACTAAGAAATTACTTAGGAATTGTTCAAAGAACCAAAAGTAGAGAATAACCTCACAAGTATATTGAATAATGAAATAATATTTTTAATTACAATAGATGTAACCCTTATTTATATTAGTTACAAAAACTCTAATCCTAATAGGAATTACAAACCAATTTGGAATAGAAATCCTTATTTCTATAAAGTAATAGAAACCTATTTAGAAAGTAAATCTTAGCTAATAATAAATCCTAATTATAATAGAATTTGATAAGGGCAAAAAGCACATTTTGGCCACTGTGGTTATAGTGATTTAACGAATTAGCCACTGTACTTTTAAAATATTCAATTAGCCCATTGAACTTTTTAAAATTTATTAATCGGGTCATTCCGTCCAATTTCATGGACGGACGTTAAATTCAATTATATATTTACATACGTGGCAGCCAAAAAATAAAGAAAAAACAAAATATTTAATGACTGGGCAATGATTATGTGGCAAAAAATAAATAAAATAATAATAAAATTAAAATAAATATTTTAATTCATTTTTTAATAATTTTCTTATTTTCCATTTTCTTTCTCCTTCAAATCTACCACCCGACTTGTAGAATCAAAAAAAGAAGAAGAAAAAAAAATCCCAAACGCGATCTAAGCTTCTTCCATTTCTATCCTCTCGACTCTCACTCTTCTCCACTCAGTTCACCGGCGATCACCACCGCAAACAACTGCTTTCTCTTTCCACAATCCGCCACTCCGACCGCCACCCACCACCAGTCTCCGCCACGCCAAATAGAAGCTCAAAAATCACCAAATTCCACACTCAATTTGAGTTTCATCCAGTCCAGATCTACATCTACTCCCAAATTCCAGCGAAATGGCTTCTTCGGAAGTTGATTCCCGCCTCACCCAAACACTAATACCTCCTCCGGCAGAAATATTTCGGAGGAACAGATCTATGGCTCAGTCGGAGGAACAGATCTATGCTAGGCGGAGTTCTTAATTGAAACTGGAGTTATTAATGAAGATCTGCTAGGTGGCACAGTCTGTGTTGACTGAACAGATGCTGGTCTTCTATGGCTGATGTTGAACGAACTGTGATGATGAACAGATGCTGGTCTGTGATGAATATTATAATATTAATAAAATTAATATTTTACATATTATAAATATGTAGATAAAGAATAAGAAAGAAAATAAAAGTATTTTAAAACAGATGCTGGTCTTTCATTTTATAAATGTTTTAAAACATAAAAGTATTTTTATTTTTATTTTGAAAATAAAACATACATATTATAAATATTATAATATTAATTTAATATTATACATATTATAAATATTTAGGTAAAGAAAAAGAACAAAAAAACATAAAAATATTTTTATTTTTAAAAAATTTATAAGTATTTGAAAACATAAAAGTATTTTTATTTTTAAAATAAAACATACATATTATAAATATTATAATATTAATTTAATATTATACATATTATAAATATTTAGGTAAAGAAAAAGAAAGAAAAAAACATAAAAATATTTTTATTTTTAAAAATTTTATAAGTATTTGAAAACATATAAGTATTTTTATTTTTATTTTTAAAATAAAACATACATATTATAAATATTATAACATTAATGTTTATTAATATTATACATATTATAAATATTATAAATATTTAGGTAAAGAAAAAGAAAGATTTTGATATATTATTTATAAATATTGTAATAGATCTCATTGATACAAAAATTTTGATATATTATTTGTATTATTTGGAATTAATTTTTAAAATAAAAATAATTATTATAAATTTATAAATTTATATTAATTTCTTTTAAATAAATAAAGAAGAACTTGGGAAGAGAGAGAAATAATAGGAAAATATTATTTAGTTGCCAAATCATTGCCCAGTCATTAAATATTTTGTTTTTTGTTTTTTTTCTGGCTGCCACGTATGTAAATATACAATTGAATTTAACGTCCGTCCATGAAATTGGACGGAATGACCCGATTAACAAAATTTAGAAAGTTTAATGGGCTAATTGAATATTTTAAAAGCACAGTAACTAATTCGTTAAATCACTATAACCACAATGGCCAAAAGGTGTTTTTTGCCATTTGATAAGTATATGAAAAATCCTTAAAATCATGCTAATTACGTAAAACAAAAGGCAACAAAATATAATATAATCTGCCTAATATTTTAGGAAATAAAATATTCTCTACTTTCTGATTTGGGCTTGTATCAAATTGATCCAAACTTGTGTCACATGCTCTTTAGCCTCCTCTTTGTGTTTCCTTGAATAACTTTTAACCCAATTACTTGAAATCATTTGTTGAACTCTCGACGCTCGAGTTGATAGATTAAAGAAATTTTTGACCGGGTCAATCTGTCATCAATATCCTTCTGTCCCACAAAAATAGTCTCATTTATAATAACATTTTGCTCAACAAAATAATTTTTTTAAATGAATGATAATATAAAATATATTCTTTTCTTTCTTTTTTTAATAAATTCATAAATATATTAAATTCCATGGGGATTTAAATTTTTCATGAGACCGAGGATGAGGGTACGATGTGTAATCGTTGTCTCGCCTCATTAACATTCCTAATAGATATAGATTGTGACTTGGAAACATTTTGATTTTCCTTTAAATATTGTGATATTATGTTTTACTTATAATATCTCCGCTTATAATAAGTTAAATAACACACTGGCTAAGGCTTGAACCTTAATCACCCCATGTAACAGGAGTTTGATACAATTTGATATAGAGATAAGATTGTCAATTGAATCGATCAAGCTTGTCAATTGAATCTATCAAGCTCGAAGTCCGATCGTTCAACCCATTAAAAGCTCGCTCAAATTTATTTGGAAGTGAGTAAAGTCGAGTTTGGACAAAAATTCAAATACAAAGTGAAATTTGGACTGAACTTGGTCAATAGATCGTTCGGCACATTATAGGTCCGAGCGAATTATAGTGTTAAAATCGTATATAATATCTATATATATATATATATATATATATATATTATTACATTTTCACTCTCTCAATTTATATCTATATATAGTATTTTTGACAAATAATTAAGTACTATATTTTCTTTAAAGTGATCACTTATATCATTTTCATAATAAAATCTAATAATTCATAAGATCGAGATTAAATATTAAAAATAATAAATACTAGAATACTTAAAATAATTCATTTATGTTAATTTAAACTTCAATTCTATTAGTGAAAAGAATGATGTGTGTCAACATTTTAAATGAGTTGCTTTAAATTATATTTTTTGGGTTTAGAAGTCAATATTAATAATTATATATTTTGATACGGACTTGACCAAAAAAGTCCAAAACTCGTGATCTTATTTAGGCTGAATTTGAACAAATTTATTACAGTCTAAATGGGACAACCCCGAACTCGAGCCGAATAATTTTAAAATGGGCAGAATTTGGACAACCATACTAGCCGATTGACAGACCTGTATAGAGAGATATGTGTAATACCTCCAGCACTTAAATACCTAGCCGATTGACAACTTATTATTTTCCACCACTTAAATACCTCCATTCTTAAATCTTGTTCAGTCTGTACTTATTATCACATTAGAGCTATCCCCCAACGGTCCAGACCGACCTGTTTTCTCTGTGTGATTTCGTTTTTGTGTAGGTTTGGACGCGCAATTTGATGATTGGACGCGTTGACGAATCTTGACATTAACAATATTATTAAAGTATTTGAGGAAACTAAGTTTTAATAGGCTTTTATAGTTTTATAAGTTTCAATGGTTTACCCCTTGATCCTACATACCTTGCATACTCTCTTTAGCAACGGATCGGGCGACGGTTCGATCCGTCGCTATAGGTTCGGTCTATCGTTATATGTTGTTCGTCGCTAAAAGCTAAGACGACGGTTCTCTGATATAGCGACGGACCGAACTGTCGCTCAGTCCGTGGCTAAAAGGGGTGAGCATAATATATAAAATAAAGGGGTAAGCCCTTGAAATGGACTATATTATTAAATATTAACTTATAAACTTTAATTGATTACCACATTTTTGTTTATATATTTGTCGGTAGTCTAGCAACTTATATTAACTTGTCATTAATTTTATTTTATGTTTAGTGATTTTTTTTTGAAATTTTCTTCTTCCAATTGAAAAGATTAGAAACAAAATATTAAGACTGTGAACGAGGAAATCGTACATTGATTGATGAATTGAAGAGGGGAGAAGAGCATGTAAACAATTACTCTAATAACACGTGACAGAACTTTTAGAAAAAAATATATTAAGTGTAACACATGGCGGAATTTTTTGAAATTTTCTTTTTCAAATTGTAAAGATTAGAAAAAAAATATCAAGACTAAAATTTATTATTGGCCAATTCTCTTTTCTTTATTTAAGTGTAGTGATTTATTTTTCGAAATTTCTGTTTTGAGTTGAAAAGACTAAAAAAATATTTAGACTAAAATTTATTATTGGTATGGTAAGAAATATATAATGTTTCAAGTATCTACTTGGAACAATTATAAGCAACTTGACAGTTGACTTTTATTTTCTGAAAAAACAGAGAAAAACTAATCCCACTGTCATATAAACAGTCCATCATAACTTCAAAAATATAACAACATTATCAACTTTTTTAATCAATTACTTTTTGAAATCAATTTAAAATCTTACACTAATTTTCAAAAATCAACAATAATTTTACAATTTAGCCATCCCCCACCCCCCAACCCCCAAAAAAAACACGAACAGATCACAGTCAAACCTGATTCTTGAATAATAACAGAGTAAAAAGGGTTTTAAAAAATATACAATGCAGCCTTAGACTTGCCTTCCTATTTACCTAAAGAGTTTCTTACATCTCAAGTTCTTCAAAATTTCATATAAGCAGAAAATTTAAAATAAAAGAGAAGACTGGGTACAAAATATAGAAGAACTGGTCAAAAGAAGCTACAGCTTCGAATTCTTCTCATATAACTAGATCTAAATGGTTTATATATACAACATTTGATATACCTTACATGAGAATACTTATTAATTGGTGCAAAGTAATACAAATTTGCAGATCGAACCGAGTAAGGATCACTTCTAGCCCTTCATCCAATCTTCTCCGTGTTTGTGTCGTCTGAGGGCCATATCACTGTCTCAATGAGCCGTTCACGCATCAACTCCAAGTTCTGGTCGGAAATCTTGTCGTACATTGCAGCATGATCACATTTCTAAAACACAAAAAAAAAAAATGTTAATTCACATGTCAAATGGAAACCCTTGAGGAACATCATGGATTCAGTACCTTCACCCATTTTCCGTAGAGGTGAAGGCGTGTTATCATCACTCTTTCTGCAAGTTCCTGCTTCTCCTGTTGATTGTGAACAAGATTAATGTTGTCATTTTTCCGGGTGAGAGACATTATTAGAAACAAAGCTCATTGTTAGGAAATTTGATATAACTTGTCGAGGTCGTTACCTTTACAAGGATGCGAAGAAACCGTTTTCCATCACCGGGCTTGTTTAACACAACAAAACTGTCAAGAGAAAAATAAGGAATGACAAATAATGAATATACTGAAATAATGTTTGACTACAAGATACAAAGGATGAGGAACTTTGTGGCCAACCTAGGGCAAATATAAATCAGACAGCACTTTTTTTATCATTATCAAAATCGAAAGATTGATCAAATTGGGACTTTTGATCTGGATTTCTAAAGCCTGGATTTGCTTTGGTTAGTCTCAAGCTTAAAATTTTTGTGCAAGATCTTGTTTTTGTGCTAGTCAGAATTGATACCAAACCAAGGCAACATGAATATTCTTGCAACTCTTTCAGACTTTATGGAAAAGTTGTCAATTTTGGCTCTGAGATAGCCAAAATCAAAATTTTAAGTGGTAATTGTTAAATACATGTGAAAGAGGAAGATTGCAAGTACAGGAGTAGCTGATGCTTTAAGAGACTCTTAACATGAGGCGGGATAGGAGAAAGACTTGTAACTAGATCTAAATGGTGCACTTAAACTAGTAAAAAGTTGTCTTTTAGTTTTGAATGTAATTGTTCTACATGACCTACCGGATCAAGAACAGATTAACACATGTTTTGAACCTGCCTAGTCACAAGTAAATGACGAAGTTACCAGAACATGGAAGACAGCAGAAACTATTATTAGCATTGGTTTCTAGGAATAATCACAACAAAAGAAGGGTATTTTGATAAGATGTTGATGGCACTTACTCATAGAACCACCGGTATTGGGTCGGGTTCATCTCATACAGCTGGTTTAAAACAGTTCTCACAGCTTTGTATGTAAATAAATTAATTATTTGCTGCAACAAATACAATTTGTAGTTGTAAGAACACTAAACAGAGTAGTTGATAATGATCAAGGAGAACTGAAATAAATTCTTCACCTTTATATTGTTATATGCGAGATATTTTGGGAGAATACAAGTAAAACTGAAGTGCATAACAAAGATCAGTATAGGCTTTCTCTACAAAAACTAGTATGCATAAGTACATCCATATTCAGCCATCAAAAGTAGATACATTCGCAATGTATCTCACATGTGCATATGACTGCACTAGCTACGTGCATATAGAAGCTTTTGCAGACATGAACAAACATACTCATTTGTATCATGTTATATACAAAGTAAATCCATGAGCATAGTATCTTTGCTAAATTATAATGTATCCAAGAAATACCTACTTAAAAATTCCCATTTTCAATATATAATCCTTATTCACAATTTAGAGTGTGTAAATAAAGAGTCAATTTCCCAGAGTAAAGATACCAATTTCAAGATATTCCACATTTATCCTTTCTTGAAGTAGAAATACCCCTTAAAGTCGCTAAAGGGTAAGTTCTTTCTAGGAATAGTATTTTAAAATGGAAACTCTAGTTTTGATACGGAGGGGAGCTGCAGAACGTAGATCATATCCGATATGTTAATATACATTTGCATACTTTTTACTGAAGGATAACTAAATGATCTATTACTATTATGTCCTTACTTTAAAATTCTGCAAACTACAGTAAATTTTCAAATAAAGTTAGACATTTTCTACAAACTTCCAAACAATGTTAGACATCCCTTAACTAAATAAAAGAATTTTAAGATGTCTTAAATTGGTAAGCTTTATTAAATTTATCTATTATAGTTTGTTAATCATAGTTACCAAAAAAGGCTAAATTAGTAGTGAATTGCATTTTGGTTCGAACATTACACAACATTGCACTTTCGTTCTGGGATAGAGAAAGTGACGATCCAAAACTTTTTTGCCTACCTACCTACTTAAATTTCTATTTTTCAAGAATGATTATAACATTTTATGATTTATAAATGAGAAACATCCTCTTATATATCCCTTGGACCATATAGCCAATGGCTAAGATCAAATCTAATGAACGGCTAAGGTCGACTATCTACAATCATCCTCTAAAATACTAATGATATTTTTGAAGTATAATGATCCTATGAATAAATTTAAAATACTCCATTAGTAAACCTTATATATGTGTGCGCGCGTGTGTGTATATATATAGAAGGTTCTAGAAAAATTTTCTTGTGACCCTCCGTTTAGAAATTAAGCGAGATTTCATTATGCTGCAACATCAAAACATGATTAGTTAACATTGGTTCAAATCAAGATCTAGAATCCTATAGCTGCTTTGGTTGGTCCGAAGATTAGAAAGTTCTATTGATTATTACCCAATTTGTTGCTCCAGAGAGGAGGCTGGAAAAAATCCAAACAGTAAGAAATTCAATTTATGAAGTAAAATGAATACGTTTTTAGAAACCACATGGATGAAGCCTTATTACATCTGATGAAGTTTTCCATTATATCATACATTGAATATATACCGTCAAACATAGTTTACATTGCAAGTCATTTTCAGGATTACTACTAAAACTATCATGTCCAACCAAATCTTTCGGAACAATTTCCATGTTGAAACAAACAGGGTATACAGTCAAAAAACATTATAATAAACAAATGAATCCAATAAATTGTCTCTTAATTGAAACTAATCCATAAATATATAACTATATATATATATATATAATAAAATGAAAAATTATTCTTACAGTTTTAACATCCTCAAAACTGTCTTCATACTGTCCAGCCACTTCATTGACAATCACAAGACTCCTAGCCTTGCGCTGCTTCTTTGAATTCTTGTTCCTTGAGAGGCCTTTTGCCGAAAGCCGCCTTAAGTAAATGAAAGAACTGCCCAACTCCAATGAGGATCCCAATCTAGGCAAATTAACCTTTTTACGTATTGAATTCCCACTGCCCTTATGACTCGTACTGTTTGATTCCAAAGAATCCAAAAATAAACAAGGACAAGTGTGTGAATCCACCATTGATGAACCCACCACAGCTAAAGCCCCCACCATTTTCATACACACAAATCAAAACTCCCCAAAAAAGGAAAAGGCCACTTTTTTTTTTTTGGGAGGGGGGGGGGGAGGGGGGAAATTAAAAATTATATACCCAAATTGAAGAACACCAAGAACTCAACTTATAATTAGAAATTGAGACCCAATTTAGAAAACCAAGAAAAAGTAGGTGGGTGTCCAAGGAATCTGGGGAATGACTAGTGTGGACAAAAATTCATGAACTTGGATGAAAAGGTTAAGTAGATACAGATAGGATGGTTGAAGAAGTGAAGGGAATTTGGGGGGAAAAGGAGAGTTTTTTAAGGGTTGTGTGAATTAATTTTTGAGGTCCAAAATTCTCCAGCCACAATGGGGACTCAAATCAAAGAATTAAACAGTTAGCTCAAGTGAGTGCTTTAGTATCTCTCTGCCCTTTCCATTTGGACGGTTGATCAAATTATTTGCTGGTTGTGGTGCCACGCGTGAGAGCATTGTTTGGACGTTTGTATATTGTTTAACCTTTTTTGTAACACAAGTTGAGCTCTTTTAGGAGAACATGAAAATTAGACACGAGTATAATAAAAATGAGAGCAATTTTTTGGACGTTTGTATATTGTTTAACCTTTTTTGTTTGAAAGTGTTTGGCTGATAATAATTTATAAATTAAAATAAAATATAAAGATTATTAAAAAAGACATTAATAAAAAGATACCTTTATTCAATACTTAAATAGAATAGGGACAAAATGAACATTACATTGAGTCAAATCAACTTATTAGGAATAACTTATAAGTTCACTGAACGTAATTCGCTAAGGAATATCTAATAGAATTTTACTTGTCTGTCAATAGAAATTTATCTAGTGATAGTATTACAAGTGATCCTTAGACTTGAGATCATCATAGTATCTTGTGTATAATGAATTATATTTTGACGTGTCCCTTAAGACCCTTAAGGTATATCAAAGGGTATGTTTTGGTATAATTAGTTGTGTATGGACATAATGAATGGTCAACAAAGAATCTACTGCTTTTAGTAAAAGAAGTGAATGTCCTATGTGATTCGATAAATGAAAGCTCAGGAATCCTTGACCAAGGTAGAATGAAATTAGAAAAGGAGTTTCTAATTTGCATTATTTAGAGTTGTGCATTTGAAAATAGAAATACATATAATTAAATAAAATAAAACTTAACAGCAATTTCATGTCTTATATTTAATTGGGACATTGTATGGTAGAATGATTGAATTGTACGGTAACTATTTACTCAAAGGTTCTTTTATGATTAATGTTAAAATCTATATTATCTAGAAAGTCGTTTATCGCCAAATGGATTTACCCTTATGGTAAAATAAATGTTATTTATTTAAATGAATTAAATGGTTTAATTTATTTATTTAAATAAGTTTAAAATAGTTGTAATTGATTTATTCACAATCGGTTTAATATGGAGAACCTAAAGGGTCACACCATAAAAGAAAAATATTTATTTAAGAAGTAAATGACATAATCATAATTGAAACAACCCGGGTCAAATCTCGAGTTCGGAACAAATCTCGGGTCAAATTCCAAGTTCGAATCGAATCAAATCGAATCCATCAAAATAAGGCCTCAAACTACTGGCCCAATAGTATCTTCTTGGGTCATCTTAGCCCACCACAGGCTCCCAAAAGGTCATGACTTGATGGTACTATTGGTAGTAACTTATTTCCTTATATGCAGATAAATTTTTTTTCTATCTTTCGATGTGGGACTGGGGTGTTACAAACTCCCCCACTTAAATTTCTGACGTCCCTGTCAGAACCGATCACGCACACGGCCCAAAGATCTTTGCCTCTCTAGCCATTGTGGGATAATACCGGCTGGTTTCGTGTCCCCACCTCCGGACCTCCATCTCTCCATTGTGGGATAATACCACCAGCCTTTGTGTCCCCACCTCCGACAACCCGATCGGATGATCCGACCCGAGCTTTCGAGAGTCGGCTCTGATACCATATGAAACAACCCGGATCAAATCCCGAGTCCGAAACAAATCTCGGGTCAAATCTCAAGTCCGAATCGAATCGAATCGAATCAAATCTATCAAAATAAGGCCTCAAACTACTGGCCCAATAGTATCTTCTTGGGTCATCTTAGCCCACCACAGGCTCCCAAAAGGTCATGACTTGAAGGTACTATTGGTAGTAACTTATTTCCTTATATGCAGATAAATTTTTTTCCTATCTTTCGATGTGGGACTGGGGTGTTACAATAATAATAAGTTAAGTGTATTTAATTTAATCTATGGTAATAGAATAAATTAAGTAGCTTAATATTTATTATTTAATATTTTAGAAATATTAAATATAAATTAATAAGAAAAGTCTTATTATTATGATTATTTAATTACTAAAAGGGTTTGACAATTAATTAATAAAAGTACTACCATATATTCCTAATTGGATTAGGAGCCTAATTAATTAAAGGAGTTTAATTAATTAAAATAAAACCCTAATCCTAAATTATTTAGGAGGGTTGTCTACATTTATAAATAAGAGAAGTTTTATTATGATTTAAGGTTACTGAAAATTTCAAGAGTTGAGAGAATACGTATAATTCTATAAAGATAGAATCTAGAGTTTTGTCAAATACCTATCTTCTTGAATAATTATTCTTCCTTGGTGGATCACCTCTAGAGACCAAACATTTGGGTGTCTAACGTTGATCAAAGGAAAGAATCAAACCTGGTGAATTCAAGGAGAACGTTAAAGGAATTAGAGGTGAACTCGTACCTGAAGAAGCTCGTTTCTACAAGGGTATGAATCTGATTCTCCATTCTTTTCTATTGATTGATAATTGAACACAAAGTATGATCATGGTGATGGTTTGTACGAAAATTTTAAAATCCATTTTATATCACTTCCGTTACTTTTATGTAATTTGATTGCATGTATGCGTAACATACAAACCTAACAGTGGTTTCAGAGCCTAACTTTGTGTCAATTATTGATTTTGATGATTTCATATATGTATGGTATACAATTGGATCGAATTTTCCAAGCAAAGGAAAAAAATGTGTTTCTGCTACACAGTCGCGTTTGTCTCTAGAAAAACGATTCTAGATTTGCAGCGCGACCGCGCTGCTTCCCAGTTCATTTTGGGCACGGTCACGCCACTGTCCAGAATTTGAAAATTTTTGTTTCTTCAATTGAAATAAATGCTTTATTTAATTTATAAAAGTTTAAAATAAATATATTTATTTTATCTAGAATATGATTTCAAATTGCTAAAAATTAAAGGAGTTTATTTTTTATTTTGTTTTTGATTAAATTAAAAGAGTTTATTTTGTTTCAAAACTAAATTTTAGCAAATTTTTGCCCCATTAAATGATATCGATGCATGTATATAATGAATTTATTATTCATGAGATGAATGTTATTTATTGATGTATATAGTGATATGTATGATAATAAATGAGATTGATTATGAACTATTGACCAATATAATTAGATTTTATTTTAGTTGGATGCATGAATGATTGAGTTTTATAAATAGGGTATGCGTACCTCGTCTTCTCTAATTTTTCTTGATGTAATTTCTATCTCCCTCCTATCTACTTCCCTTTGACTGCTGATCAAGGTTTCTATTTATTGTAAATTATTTATGTAATATGATTAGTTAGAATTACTTGAAGAATTGGAGACAAATGAGCGTTTGAAGACCCGTTTGTTATGGGGTCCAAGTTTAAATGTAATAGTTATGTTTGAATTCAGTTCTTTCACCTTAGGTCTGACAATTTGGTTCACTTAGTGGCTCTAATGAGTCAAACTAGAATAAAAGTCTATAATCAATCTGGGTAAAATATAATTCTATATGTGCATTGTGACGCCCCCAAAACAGGTATACATCACCCATCTTGGGTCGCCAAATACATGGTGCATAAATTTAAATACAAACTTAATTATACAACTGTCGGGTAATATACGACAAAACATAGCTAAGAGTTTAAATAAGAATATTATCATCTAGACAATATCCACATTCAATGGTGTCCTCATTACAATTATTATCACATGAATAGTGAGGACTACTAAAGCCATTTATCCTGGACCATCACTCCATTCCCCGACTCGTCCCAGCTATATTCTCATTCCCTGAAGAGAACAATGAAAGAAAGGGTGAGCTCAACTAGCCCAGTAAGAAATATTATGACTAAGATAATGCAGAATAAATTATCCTTAGCCTTCAACAGTATAACAACTGATAGAATACAATAGGCAACAAGTTTTAGATCAACAACTGCAGCGGAAATAAACAATCCATTAGAAGAGTCAAGTAGAGCATAAAATCTACTATCTTCTATGATTTAAAAAGTTTTTCATCAACTTTATCGTTGAGACTCAGCTTAATAAATAAACCACATCATTGAATCATCCCTGCACCACGGCCAAGGATATTCATGTAATCATCAATGGTCATGATTATACCTAATAATTCCTGGTCATAATCATACCAACAACTGTCTATCAATGAACTACAGGCCAATGAGGACTTTTACCATATCATTCGTTACATTACGATCATGATTATACCGAATAATCCCTGGTCATAATCATACCAAGTCCATCTATGCACGTAAGCCAAAGATGATTTTCATCACAATATAAACACGAGGATGGTGACAATGACATAATAATTTAATAAAATAAGTTCAAGAATAAATTTTAAGGATTTATAATTTAATTTATTCAGAAATCAATAACGTCCAAATTGTCAACATGATACTGCTTTGTGGAGTAAAATTCAAGAATAATATTCATGTACCAAAAATAATTTGGACAGTAAAGAAATATATTTTTCGGGTAAATAGTACCCCATGAATAGTACTTCAGAAATTAGTACCTCGTGAATATTATCCAAACATAAAAAGTGTCTCAAATACTCGAGTGAATAATACTAGAGTGAATAGTAACCAGGTGAATAGTAACCCGTGAATAGTAACTCATGAATAGTACTCCGGCACGAAAAGTGCCCCGAATACTCGAGTGAATAATACTAGAGTGAATAGTAATCGGGTAAATGGTAACCCATGAATAGTGACTCATGAGTAGTACTCCAACATAAAAGTGCCCCGAATACCCGAGTGAATAATACTAGAGTGAATAGTAACCTCGATACAAAAGGTAGAAATTCCACAATAAAATTCGTACCAATATTCCGGCATAATGATATTGAAAGAAATAATATCATTTACGAAGAAATAATACCCCTTACAACTGTTGAACGAAAATAATATTCCTACGAATATTGAACGAATATGATATTCCTTACGAATAATGAACGAAAATAATATTCATACGAATACGAAAAATAATATCTCTTCAGAATATGAAATAAATAATACCCCTTACAACTGTTTAACGAAAATAATATTCCTACGAATATTGAACGAAGATGATATTCCTTACGAATAATGAACGAAGATAATATTCATATGAATACGAAAAATAATATCTCTTCAAAATATGAAATAAATAATACCCCTTACCATAATAATAATATCATTTACCTTAGAAAAAATTAGATACTGAAATAGTGAAGTAGCAGACTTCTCTTCTTCTTTCTCTCTATAATTTCTCTTTATAATAATTGCTCTATAGCTTTAGTAAATTGGTGAGAAATGAAGGAAGAATGAGCTTCAATTTATAGGAAAATATAGTTTCGATAATTGCACATTTTGGGGCTCAAAATATTATAGTATAATACATTCCTCTTTTTTTTATTTTTAATTTAGTCCTGCAAGTATTATCAAACTTGCACCACCTCCCTTAATAGTAAATCATGTGAATCAATAGTAAAATCATGTGACTCAATAATATAATCATGTGAAAAAACTAATTACAGTATAGTACCTCCATCTATACCTCTATTTTTAACTTAGTCATGCAAGCATTATCAATCCTGCACCAACTCCCCTAATAGTAAATTATGTGAATTAATAGTACACACATGTGAACACATAGTTATAAGCATGTGAATTAATAGCAATTAATTGCTCATTTATCCGGTTAATTACCCAATTGGTCAATATAACCTCCAGACATCAATTATTATCGAAATAAATATCGATTTTCACTAACACTAATAATTCCAACACAATGGAACTATCAATTTTATTTTTAATTAATACGAACTTATTCATCATTAATATTATAACTCATAATATTTAATAACTAGTTCATTCCGAGGAAAGAGGGGGCTTTTCGATAAGGATTTCTCCCTATTGGCGCGCAATTAGATTACCTAACCTCTCCTTGATAGAACTTCTAGACATCGTCAATAATGTAAATAATAATATGAATAACTTTGTCGTCTCAATTATTGATTTAATAATATAAAATAATATGACAATAATTGAATAAAACTGAGTGACTTCTCACGTAAGCATCAATAATCAAAGATACTGTACAATACCGTGTGCTACTATGCAACAACGCGTATTACTATACTTTTACTACCGATTATTTTATGATAACTTGCTTACTTTAAAAAAAGTTTCACATATCACCCTTAACTTTAACCTTTTATCAATTTAACCATTTACTAAATAGAATAATTATAAGAAAATTGAATACTTTCATTTCATAAAATTTGGGGTCTCACGTGCATACTTATTATTATTATTATTATTATTATTATTATTATTATTATTATTATTATTATTATTATTATTATTATTATTATTATTATATATGTGTGTGTGTGTGTGTGTGCATGCGCGCTAAACAAGATGAGACAAAATAATACTCCCTCCGTCCCAAGATAAAAGTCCTGGTGGACTTTTCATGCATATTAAGAAGATGAAAGAAATGAAAAAATTACCCATAATAATATGTCATTAATTATTTTCAATGTAGGTGAGAGAGTGACTTTCTAGCTATTCAATTCAAAATATTCTCTCTCCATACTTATTAAATATGGAGAGAAAATTAGAATAAGAAAATTATGAGATATTTAATACTACGGGCATAATAGACAAAATTGTGTAAAAATTTAGTTATTAAAAAAAAGTGGACATTTAACATGGAACTACCCAAAATAATAATAAGGACTTTTATCATGGGATGGAGGGAGTAACAAAAAACCCTCAAAAAATTTATATTAAGTTGTAACGTTCAAAGATATTTGAAATATCGAATGTCATCTTCTAACATGATAAAACGATAGAGTATCAATTAATCATTATAAGCTTGTTGTGTCGCGCAATGCTTATTTTAATTTTTTTGAGATGTTTTTTTATCAAATTTAATGCTTATAAGGAATTGAACGATGCTGCTTTGTTGTGTCGCGCAAGAGCGGTATTTTTATTTTCACTTATATGAAAGTGGTATGTCTGACTTAACTTGGATAATTATAATTTGGATATGTCGCGCATGATCATAATAATTTAAGAGACAAAATACAAGGAATTACATGGTGATGTAAATGGCAAGAGTTGTCTATCTATTTATTTATATATAGTTTATTGTGTTGCACAAGGCTATATACATTTGAAATGAGATCCTTATTCTCATTAGTAAATTTTTAATTAGATTTTGCCGAACTATATTAGTGAGAGCAATATATTTTGAAAAAAATAATGGGAGATATCAATTTAAAACAAGACCTAATTTATTTTGATAATTAATTAAAGGGCTAAATACAGTTTACTACATTAAGTATCATCATATTCATGATTAGGCCCCCAAAAAATTTGGACTTACACTTTATTACATCAAGTGTCTAATTTGATATAATTTAGCACCCTAATTTTCGAATCCGGCCAAAATTGGTCGACCAGATAAGAATTGTATACAGTTTGACCGTATAAAATATGGGCTAATAACACTTATGTTACATCAAATACCACCAAATTCATAATTTACTACATCAAGTACCTAATTCGTATAAAATTTGTATAAATACTTATTTTGACTTATTAAATCTGTATAAATCCTTATAAATAATTATTTTGTGTTAAATTATTATAATTAAATATTAATACAAAGATTACCAAATATATATTTTTAGTTTAAAATTTAAAAAAAAATACTTAATTACCTAAAAAATTAATAAACTTTTAAACAAACAAATTATATTTTTAACACGAATAACATTAAAATTTTAAATAATTGACAAAAGTGCCCAAAATTTAATTAATTAAATAATACCCTTTTTATATTGGAAGAGCATACAAAAGGAGGAGGAAAATTGCAAAAAAAAAAAGGAGACTCATTTGCTCTCTCTCCTCTCTCTCTCTTCTCTAATCCTTCAAATTATTTTGTTCTTTCAAATTTAGAAATTTCAGCGCCTTGAATTTGGAAAGTAAGTTGTTTTTATTTAGTTAAAAGATTCTCCAAACAAATAGTAGTTAATTAGTTTATTCAAAAGCACTTTTTTTCGATCCGTTTTCCATTTTATTCTTCAAACAAACATTAGTTAATACATATATTGTATTTATAAAAAAATTAATTTTAAAATTGTATCTATAATTTACTAAATTGTATATATAAATTTTATAACTTAAATCTTACAAATTATAAATTATATCATAAATTATAAATTTTACGTCTTAAATTTTATAAGTTATATCACAACTTAAATTTTACAAATTGTATTTATAATTGTATTTATAAATATTTATAATTTTAAATTATATTTATAATTTTATACCGTATTTCTACGGTATTAGTTACTTTTTTAAAGGCTAAAAAACATTATATTTATAATTTTATTTTTATTTTTTTGGGGTCCGAATCATGAATATGGTGGTACTTGATGTAACGGAACCGTAAATAGCCATTTTTTAAATTAATTCAAACCATATATTTATACAGTCAACTGATATTAAATACACAAGAACCAATCGGATTCTTGGGCGGGTAAGGTATTCTGACTAATTTTGGCCGAATTCTAATATTGGGGGCTAAATTGTATTAAAGTAGACACTTGATATAGTAAATTATAAGCCTTTCTTTGGGGGCCAAATTATGAATTTGATGGTACTTTATATAACAGAAGTGTAATTAGCCCTTAATTAAATGAATGTATGCTAAAATGTTGTCCTTTTCACATGCAGAATTTAAAAATGTCAAACTCACTAATATCATTGCGTAGCATACTTGATGCTAAAAAACTGACCGAATCGAATTACACGGACTGGTTAAGGAATTTAAGAAATGTTCTCACTGTTGAAAAGATTTTTTTTGTCCTAAATTCGCTCATCCCTGCAAATGTTGTAGACTCAGCCTCTGAGGAAGAGATTGTTACTTTTAAAAAGTGGCAAGATGATGCAACTGTGGCTCAAAGCATCATGCTCGCATCCATGAGTAACGAGCTTCAACGTCAACATGAAACTATGAATGTTCCTACTAAATTGCTTCACCTCAAAGAGTTGTATGGTGAGTAAAGTAGGACTGCTAGATATCAGATATCTAAGGAGTTATTCCGATCTCGTATAACTGAGGGCACTACCGTTGAGACACATGTCCTCAAGATGATCAATCTGATTGAACAACTTGGACAACTAGAGTTCGTTATGGATGGGGAGTTAAGTCAAGATTTGATTTTGCAATCACTCCCAAACACCTTCTCACAATTTTTTATGAATTTTCACATGAATAAGTTGGATGTCAGCTTGCTTGAATTACTTAACATGTTGAAAACTGCTGAATGTCATTTCCCATCCAAGAAGGACTAAGTCTTATTAGTGGATGATTCTTTCAAAAAAAGGAAAAGGGCCCAGGTATTTTCTGAAAAAAAGAAAAACAAGAAGGTTAAGGGCAAAGCGAAAGTGAAGGATAATAAGAAACATGATCCATCTAGCAATGAAATATACTTCCATTGCAATAAGCCGAGTCGCTGAAAGAGGAACTGCGAGAAGTTTCTCGCGGAACGAAAGCAGAAAAAGCTTGGAAAAGCTTTGACTTTCGATCAAGGTTTGTTCATGATTGAAATTAATTTTTTTGAAATTCAAACTTCTACTTGGGTATTGGATACCGGCTGTGGTTCTCACATATGTAATACTATGCAGGGACTAAGCAGAAGTAGAAAGCTGAACAAGGATGAGGTCGTCCTACTAGTGGGAAGTGGAGCAATGATTGTTGCATTAACTGTAGGGACTTATTGTTTAGCACTGCCTACGGGCAAGTCCACTTGTTTAAATAATTGTTATTTTGTTCCAACGCTTACTAGAAATATTATTTCAATTTCTGTATTAGATATGAATGGTTTTGCTATTATAATAAATAACAATAGTTGTTCTATTTATAATAAAAATATTTTATATGGTGTTGGTAAATTACTGAATGGACTTTACATATTTGACTTGCATGAAAATATACTTCAAATTGAACAAACTAAGAAAATAAAAAAGAGATGATGTTAATTATACATTTATGTGGCACTATAGCCTCGGTCATATTAATGAAACAAGATTATCCAAATTGCATAAAGATGGGCTCTTAGAGTTATCTGATTATTAATCATATCCAACTTGTGACTAAATCTCATTTTAGTAGAAAAGGAGAAAGAGTTATAGAGTTGTTAGTGTTGGTACACACAGACGCATGTGGACTTATGACAACGAATACATGAGGAGGGTATTCTTATTTTATTACTTTCACTGATGATCATTCAAGATTCGGATATGTGTGTTTAATGAAATACAAATATGAATCATTTGAAAAGTTCAAAGAATTAAGAAGTGAAGTAGAAAAATAAACTGGCAAGAGTATTGATATTCTTCGATAGGATCGACGAGGGGAATACTTAAGCAATGAGTCTCACAATTGTCTTAAAAAAAATGGTATAATCTCACAATAGACTCTACCAGGGACACCACAGTTGAATGATGTTTGAAATATCATTTTATAAACTAATTTTTTGTAAGAATTTTTTAGAAGTACAACAAGACTCATCTTTTAGTGTCCATAAGTTCCTAACTTGATTTCCTATTGTCCATAACTGCCTAACTAGATTTCCCATCCTAAATGATGACCATAGCTTATTTGTCACAATATTAACAAAAATAACATGGAGTATACATGCAAAATTGTAGTACATCATCACTATTATAATATTAAGAATTAATCAAATTTTATTAAAGAAGGAAGAAGTAAATTCACAAACAAACCTCACATAAAGAGAAAACAAATTTTTCATAATGGAAGAATAAAATCACCTAAGTAAGAATCGAACCTGAGACATTGAAAGGATTTTAATTATTTTCCATTCTTTTCCTTTCCCCTTAAAAAAATAACTTACAAACATGGTGTAAAAGTTACACAACTCAATTTTAACCACAAAGACTGGTTCAAGTATTTCAAATCTTTTTTTTAAAAGAAAAAAAAAAGATTCAATTCAAACAAGGTGAGTTACTTGAATGAAGACAGTTACGGATACTCATTTATGTTATCCATTGTAATTAATCTATTTATTATACATTTTACTATTTATAATTACACATTAAAAATTAAACATTTCCATAGTTTTATATTCTTAATAATATTTAATATTTTTAAAATTAAAAATTATTATTAAAAAATAAAAAAGATAGAAAGATACTTGACCCAAGCTTGCATTGGCTTGGGCCCGGGATAGCTTAGTTGACGTGCTTTAAGCAAGACGTTTATTTCAGTCCGAAAATTCGGCCTGAATTATCTTAGTTGGAATAGATCTAGGCATAACCTGGTGTAACTTTGCCTGATCAACGGTTAAGACGTGAATAGTCGAGCCACGCTGGACCAAGTCAAGTTAGGAGCTATTTGATTAGCACCGGATGACTGACTGACCGATTCAGTCAATCAGTGTGTTTGTTTTGGAAAAAAATCATGTTAAGTCCTATTTTTTTGCTTGAATAGGTTGAATGATTTTTTTTATAATATTAACTATTATATTGTAATAAGTAATATTAAATAAATTTACAGTAATTTTAAATTTTTTCAGAGAGGTAAAATAATAAAAATATGTTATTTAGATGTTTCAGACACGTCAATTATCAAATAATTATTTTCATTCAGATTTAGCTCATTTAGATTTATTCAGTTTTTATTAAACACCCCCTTAGGGGCTATTTGTTTAGGTATGAATGACTGAATCGGTCAGCCATTAAATGCGTTTGTTTTAAAAAAAATTTGTTTGAATGGTTAAATCGGTCAACCATTCAGACGATTTGGGCTGAATGGTTTAGTGTCATTTTTTTAATTGAATGAGGGCTGAATGAATATTTTTTTTACAATATTAACTATTATATTAAGTAATATTAAATACATTTATAACAATTTTGAATTTTTTTAGAAGGGTAAAATAATAAAAATTTGTAATTCAGATATTTCAAACATGTCAATTATCAAATAATTTTTTTATTCATATTCAAATTTAAATTCAGATTGATTCAGTTTTTATCAATCACCCCTTAGACTAGGGGTGAGCATGGTGCCGTTTGAAGCTCAAATCGCACACGAAACCGCTTAGGTGCGGTCTGAAAAATCAAAAACCGCACATGAAATCATTTGTTATTGGTGCGGTGCGGTTTTAAACCGTGCGATTTGATTTCATTTGGTGCGATTTCGATTTTAAAATTAATTGAAATAACAAACCCGTAAAATAGTTAGTAAAATCATTCACACAAACGTATTATGCAGCGAACACAATAATGGAGCTAATTTAGCAAAATAGATCCAGGCATCAACAATTATATAGTTAATTAATAATATGTTATCACATTTGATTTATGAAATACCAAGCCACTCTTGATTTGCAAACATAATTGATACTATTTATTCTTCATTCAACCCTGCAATATATGTTGTGACGCCCCCAAATTTGGACCGCCACTTGGTCACTCGAATTCGGTTCGTCACGTCCTCATAGTAATACAATAATAACTAAAATCCTACATTCACAGCGAAAGATCTAATTTATAATAATATATAATGATTTATTATAATTATTCCTCCAAGTCTCGCAACCTACATTACTTAATAGATTACATAATAATATCGAATAAAGACTTATTACATAATCCTACTTAAGCTTAAACACAGTCTTAATACAACATAATAGTCTTAAACATAAAAGAACAAGCTAGTCAGTAGCCTTGCCCTTGCCCTTGCCCTTGCCCTTGTCTTTTCCAGAGACACTTCCCTCTTCTGCCTTAACTGAAAGATTTTAAATAAGCAAGAATGAGCACAAATTGCCCAGCAAGTAATATACAACAAGGGTAAGAGTTCTATATCACGAGTTTAAAATATTGAAGTATCATCTCTAAGATAGTTCAGGGTGTCAGAATAATATTATGACTAATGAATATCAACAATTCTTGAATCAAATCCTTGGAATAAGAACGATAATTCAATATAAATCAACAGATATACATGAATTCAAAGGCTATCAATGTATCCAACTAGATAAACAATTTATATTGAGCAGTCACTAAGGACTATTGAACATCTACTAGAATTACCAATATTAAACTGATAACCCAAAAGAATTAAGTACGATAGATGATCAGTCTACAATACTCTATGTTATGCATAACTACACAGTAATATTCACGCGTGTGTTGGGGCTTCCAACAATAAATACTCCTCTTACCATAAGGGTTGTTCAACTCAGTTTTCAATACTTCTGCACCAGTCAATTGGTTTGGATAGTTTTATAAACATGCATATAGTCTAACCGAATCAAATGGCATAGACACTTTCACAATATTCAAGAACAATACCAAGTTCAACATGAATAATAGTTTTATCAAGAGTTTAACATACTAGCTCAATTGAACTAGAAAGTAAGATAACTTGCATTCAAAGAGATAAGGTTTGCTTACGATATCCGTCGAATAAAGTAATGCAAGGGTTTACGATACTTACATTCAATATATGAATCACATGAAATTTAAGAACTTGCACAAAATCCAAAGTTGTGTAAGTTAGTAAACTTGCACAATAAAAGTAGGGTTCGGATACTTGCCTTAAGCGTAGTCTATCCACGTAATTTAACCAACACTTTTGAATCATATTACAGTGTGTTATATGTATAGGATGCCCATTAGTTATACAAACTCATATAGGTAAGTTCAACGTACACTTAAACATCTAACTTAGTTGTAACTTCATACACATCACCTATCCTATATTTTCATAGTACAAATTAGTTTGTAGACATCATAAATTCAAACAACGTTTCATTTCTTTATATCATGTAAACATTCTTTTGGACTTAACATTCAAAAATTATAATTAACATTCATCTCTATCACATAGCATGCTTCTTAACACACTACATAGCATATTGGTCATGTATTACAAGTTAAAGTAATCATATAAGCATGCTTCAAACATCAGATCAAAAATAGAAACTATTCTTGACTGCAGGATGGCGCAATTGCGCCCTGTGTAGGCTTAAGGACGGCGCAGCTGCGCTGTCCCCTGGCCAGACCAAGGTTGAGCTTTACACTTCCTATTTTCAGTCCCACTCTAACATACCGCTACACTTATACTTTAACATACATGCACGTTAGAAGCTTTCATATATCACATGACCATTCTTGTGCTCATCTTTACAAGTTCTAAGTTTATGACTTTCTATGGAATTAAAGCTTAAAAGGTCAGACAACCACGACACTTTATAACTTTGGCCATATGTCTACATAATGATGGCATACATTCTGTTAATACACATACTTATAGTATTCATATTGTTTGTTTACAACTATCATTGTTTAACACTTCGAATCATGCTTTAAACTCATGTTTGGTTTAGTTATCATCATGTTCAATATATATAAATCATATCTAGGGATATTATAGACATAACATAACATATTAATCCTTTAGAATCTAGATATCCATGTGATGCAACTAGATTTTGAAAATATGTTCAAGTTTGCTTTTGAAACCATTTTAAACTTGAACAATGCCATTTAACACATACAAGACAACTTTAAGGCTCTAATCATATTTAGTCAAGTCATGTTAACATGCTCGCAAGATCAGAATGTATATCAAGTATCATTCATGCACCTTAGTTCTATTATACCAAGTTTCTTAAAAACTTATTTCACACAAGGTCTAACGAGTTTGATTATGAACAAAGGAACTATGTACGCTATAGCATGCTCATTTATGTGTAACATCAATCATGTGTATAGACCACTAAGTTCAAAATCTGTAGAACATGGATTTTAACAAAGTTTGTTTTCAAAACTTAAAGTCCTTGTTAAAGATCTTCTACCAAATCATGTTGGACATTTCATACTACATAAGGAAACATTATAACACATGGCATACCTATTTCTCATGTATATACAAGTTATAATACCATATTAGCAACAACCTAGCATGACAGAATCCATCAACTGGTTCTGAGGTACGGCGCAGCTGCGCTGCACCCTTGTACAAACAGGGCGCAGCTGCACCACGTCGAGTTCAGAAGCAGTAAGCAGACTCTGTTTTGAAGAGTATTACCCAACTTCATTTCCCACGGTTTAAGCTAGTTCCAAACCATTATTAAAGTGTTCATACATATAAGTAAACTTCCTAAACACCTTATAACATGTTAATTCATATCAATTAACATATGAATTCAAGAAATTTTAAGAACTAAACTAGACCCATTTCAAGAATATAGTTAGAATTTATACCTTTTTGAGCTTGAATTAGACCTCCTACACTCTGAGTATGCTTCTATAGTAGCTCAGCAACTTATAATCTCCAATTAAACTATCAAACAACTTCTAGCAATCACAAAATTTGAATTTAAGCTTATATTTATAGAAGAAGCTTGGACTAGACATTGACATTACACTAAGGTTGGGTTCATGGTGTAATGGAAGAATACATTGGTTAATCAAGAGTGGTTTAACAACCCCTCCCACTAGCCATTGGCTTTGCAATCATCACCTATTCCATAGCCTATTGGAGAATACGTAAACTAGCTTCAAGTTACTATTCATGTACTTTGTGATACTCAATTTGGGACAAGAGAGAAAAATCTCAGCAATTTTGTTATCTAGGCTTAGTTTGGTTTATTCAATTCCCATAATGTAATCTTAATGTACAATTGTTACCATATTAGGAATTTAGGGATTAAATATATACTCACATCATATAATCCATGTACAGTAAATACACGCAATAAAATAACGCAGTTAAGCATTATTGTCCAGGTATCCCCCATAATTATTTTTACTACTCACATAACCACATTATAACATTATTTAATATTAATGTTTATCTAAACATTTATTTCATTTTCTAGTTTCTAGAATACATAAATATTTTTTCATTTCTGTATTACAATTACATGGGTTTCATTGTACTACTAGGTACCTCATGTCATTGAAATATACTCATATCGTATGGTTTTATTAATGTCACATATATTACATAAGTGTTCCATTTCATTGCTATAGAAGAAAACTAAATTTTCTCCAACTGATCACTGGCGCAGCTACACAAGTTTGTACTGCTGGGAGGGCGCAGCTGCGCCGTACCCTGGCAGTGCCTACGGGTGTAAATCGAGCCAAGTAGTTCGGTACTCGACTCGAGATCAGCTCAAAAATATAATCCAAAGCTCGAATTCGAAGTTGATCCGAGTCGAATATGATACATGTTCGTTTTCTGTTTAGTGATACACGAGTCGAATTCGAGCATACCAGTGTTCGCTCATATTAGGGTTCGAGTATTTCATTTTTTCTTGAACCATACTCGATATCTGCTCGATGGATTATATTCGAATATTGGTCTGATTCATGCTAGTAAGCTAAATATGTGATATTTATATCAATCTTTATAATTTATTAAGTGTAGTATGAAATTATGTAAACTTGTACTTGAATAAATCAATTAATTGAATGTCAATTTATATTACATTCTTTATAATTTCAATACATAAATAAAAGTAAAAAAAATTTATATATAAATATTAGTTAAGTAACCAATCTAGTATGTAATGGTTCAGTTTTAAGTGAAATGGTTCATATTCGAAACTCGATTTGAAGGCTCATGAGTAACTCGTTTTGTAAACGAGTCGAGTACTTACGAGCCGAGTAGGTCCGAGTAATGATCCGAGTCGAATCTGGGGCAAAAATATAAATCTCTTATCGAATCCGAGTCGAATTCGAGCTCAATTTTTTCGAGTCGAGCCGAATCTGAGCATAAAAGTGTTCGCTGAGATTCGACTCGTTTACACCACTAGCAGTGCCAAACTAGCTTAGCTTCAAGCCAGTTTCAACATCCATCTCCACAATCTTTTTACACAACATGAACTAACTGTCATATTGGTGATATTACTAGTTTAAGAGTGTATTCCTTACATGAAATCACATAATTATTTGCAATTTTTAATAACTATCAATTAATTGTTTGCCTTAACAATTCTTTCGTTAATTAATATAGTCACTACTATCACGGTGCCACACAAGGCACTTTACGAATGCTCGTCACACTTCACCCGAATAACTTCAATTTACACTAATTGAATCATTCATTTCACAACACATCAGTATTTATATATAAATACTCACTTCCTTATTATATCAAAATAATTATTAAATCATGAAATTCACGGTTTTTACATCCTCCCCCCTTATAAAAATTCTGTCCCGGAATTGCTACAAGGTTACACAAATAGATGGGGATAATCCCTCATCATCCTATCTTCTAACTCACACGTTGCCTCCTCGACATCGTGGTTACGCCAAAGTACTTTTACAGAAGAAATGACTTTGTTCTTTAAAGTTTGTTCTTTCCTATCTAGAATTTGGACAGGAATTTCTTCATACGCTAAGTTCTTCTCCACTTGAATGGGTTCATACGAAATCACGTGTTTGTAGTCGGGCTTGTACGGACGCAACACGGATATATAAAACACGTTATGGATGTGCTCCAACTCGGGTGGTAGTGCAACTTTGTATGCCACCCCGCCCACTCGTTTCTGTATCTCGAACGGTCCTATGAATCTTGGACTCAGTTTTCCTTACTTATCGAAATGGATCTTTCCCTTCCATGGAGATACCTTCAAGAATACGAAACTTCTGACTTTAAAATCTCGGTCATGTCGATGCAAATCTGCGTACTTCTTTTGGCGATCTTGAGCTGCTACTAGTCTGGCTCTTATTACTGTCACCACGTCCGCGGTTTGTTGTACTAACTCTGGTCCGAGTATTCATCGCTCTCCGACTTCGTCCCAATATAATGGAGTTCTGCACTTTCTTCCGTAAAGAGCTTCGTACGGTGGCATACCGATACTCGCATGGTAACTATTATTATACGCAAATTCGACTAGGGGTAGGTGGTCGTCCCAATTTTCCTTGAAGTCCATCACGCAAGTCCTAAGCATGTCTTCTAGCATTTGTATAGTTCGCGCACTTTGTCCATTTGTCTGAGGGTGATAAGCGGTACTCAACCTCAATTGTGTTTCCATTCTCTCTTGCAAGCTTTTCCAAAAATTTGACGTGAAGAGCGGGTCTCGATCAGAGACAATTGACACCAGCACTCCATGTCGTGAAACAATCTCCTTTACATACAAATTCGCTAACTGATTTAAACTATAACGGATCTTGATCGGTAAAAAATGTGCGGTCTGAAAGTAGTATGCGCACAAGCCAATCATGTTTGATGATAAAGCATATACTTTGTAACAATCTTCTTATTCATTTATTAATAAAAAGTATTAATTTATTAAAGGCTTTTAATTATCTACATGATGATGCTTAATAATATGTGATAAACCCATAGTTTTAAGCAATGCTTTTAGAATAATGATGATGATCATTCTAATGAGATCTAAATTCTTAAAAAGCTTAAAACTAAAATAGTTCTCAATCGTTGGATTACTAAATTGGGGATTAGTTAATCTGGATAGATTGGTACATACGTTGCTTGCTTATTGGATGATGATTATTCATCTAATAATCATTTATGTGGAGACACTAAAGCAAGTATGTAGGTGCTTATTGGAGAATAAGTACACTGAACGTGGCTCGCTAAGGAATACCTAATAGAGTTTTACTTGCCTGTCAATATGAATTCCTGTAGTGATAGTAGTACAAGTGATCCTTGGACTTGAGATCATCATAGTATCTTGTATATGATAAGTTATACTTTGACTTATTCCTTAAAACCCTTAGGGTATATCAAAGGGTATGTTTGGGTATAATAAGTTATACATGGAGATAATGTATGATCAATAAAGAATTTACCGCTTCTAGTAAAAGAAGAAAAATGTCTTATGTGATTCTGTTAGAGTTTGTGCCCTAGAGGCCAATTATTTGATATAATTGCTTAACATTTTGATATTATATTTGACTGAATAAATGAATAATTTTATTTTGGTTTTATTTACTACGTTATATAAATGTTAACATAATAAAATTCCTTAGAATAGTGATACAAATTATATAGTTTCAAGTATGTGACTTGAATATGAGATTATATAATTACAATTAGTATCATTGTTCTTAAATGTCCTTAGTCGAGTATCATTGTTGATGGGACAACAATGATGCATTGAGACTAGTATGTGTATTGACTGATGACCAGATCTCATTGGTCATAAATATATGAGATATTAAGTCAATGCATAGGTACGTGTTAGAGAACGATGTACTGGACAGACCCACCATGAGAATTCTACGTAGAGCATTATGCGAAGTGTCATTAGCGATTCTCATAGTGACAATGATGTAATGATCCTCCGACCTGAAATCACTATATTACTACACAGGAATTTATGTGCTTTGATATCATCAAAGGTCACCTTTAATAGGGTGGACTTTAAAGGTGATTATTGGGTACATCATGAATCGTGTGAGGAATATGAGTGATCTAGATGGAATTTAACCCTCTTATGTATTATGGGTGATATCCATAGGCCTCTTGATTGAGTAGGACTATGAAATACATGGTCATGCTCAAATAGTGATTTGTTTCATATAGTCTACTCATTGATCAAGAAAAACTCAGATTAAATTATGAAGAGTATGACACATTCCATGACTCGAGTTTAATCTAGGATATTAAGGTTAAAAGGATTAAATTACATTGAAACATTGGTCACAAAAAGGTTGCATCGAATCATCGATCTTATTATTACTTGGGTAGCAGTGATGCATTACTAGATGCCGCTCACTGTTTATAATTTTATAATATGATTTTAAAATTATTGTCAATGTAATAATATCCTATAGGGTCACACACATAGAATGTAATTTAAAAGGGAATTAATTTAAATTGTAAAGATTTAAATATATTAGTATGATTGATAGTATTTTAAATCATGAATTTAAATTAAAAGGATAATTTGTATATATGTATATTAATTAAGTATGACTTAATTAAGATATATATATATATATATATATATATATATATATATAAATTCGGATTTTAATTATATTAGATTTTGATTAATTCCTCCTAACTGCTATATATATGATATATATCAGCCATTTTAGGGATTACATCAAAAAATAAAAACCCTAGCCGCTCTTAGAGAGAGACTAGAGAAAACAGTTTCGAAAAAAAATCTCCATCCTTGGTGGCTAGTACTGCGGTTCCTTTTCTGTAGATCGTACGACGATTCGCGGGGCGTTCGTGTGGATACCGTAGAGACGTAGTTCGTTTGAATTGTGTTGGAGATTCGACCGCATCGATTCTAGCTTTATTAATCGGTATAATTTCTAACCACTGAATTAATTATTTTTTGCATGGATCATGTTTTAGGGTTTCACAATTGTCTTTCAATTGTTTATTTTCGCTGCGTTTTATGTGCCGAAATCCCAACAGTGGTATCAAAGCTACTTGCAAAAACGATTAAATCAGATTACTTATTTTATTGTTTTCGATATATATGATATATGATGATACAATTTTACCGATCTGAAATTGCATATATAATATTCTGTCTGTAGGTGTATTATGATATTATGAATATCAGTAATAGATATGCATGTATATGATGTTCTGTTATTTGTATCTTATACGGCGTAATAACAGTACACAACTTATGTTCTAATTGGATTAGAAGCATGAAGATTCAGTTTAATATAATTAATTGGAACTAGACATATATGATATGTACTGGTGTATTATTATTATGGGTGTTTTGGTGGATTAAATATATAATTTTGAAACTGTTTCAGAGATTCGTATGGAAAAATTCTACAATACAGATTGTAGTTCGAAAAAAATTTCTAGGCGGACCACCGCTGTAAGACCCCAACTTTTTTATAAATAAAATCGAATTTCCTCTAATTATTATTTTGAATAATAAGGTGTTAATTTGATATAATGCTGTGGTTATGGGTGAAATGTGCAAATTTTGCAAAATAAGCAAGTGATTATAAAATATTTATTGTTGTCGGGGAATATTCGTTTGGTCGTGAAATATTCTTACTGTCGGGGAATATTCGTACGATGGCGCAGCCATTTGTAGACCCCACAACGAAATTATTGTCGGAATGAGAAAACGACAAAAATATTTTTTTTATGAAAATAGCGGCAGAAGTTTTACCGTTAACTGTTGAACTACCCGGTAGTAAAAGTATAGTAATATGCGTGGTTGTATAGTAGCATACGGTATTGATTATTGGTGTTTACGTGAGAAGTCACTCAGTTTGACTCAATAATTGTTACAGTAATTACGGTTCAATATGTTATTTTATTGATTCAATAATTGCTACGTTGATATTTTATATTATTGTTGTTTCAATAATTGCCACTGCACAATATTTTCCATTATCAGATCAATAATTCATATTATTTGAATAATATTATTAGATAGCATTATTTGTAATGTCTAAAAAGTTTTGTCTAAGGAGAGGTTTGGTCATCTAATTGCACACCAATAAGGAGAAATCCTTATCGGAAAGCCCCCTCTTTTCTAGGAACGACCTGGTTGTCATAATTGTGATTCTGTAATATTATTTGTGAATAATTAATTATTAATTTATATGATAAGGAAATATTTATTTTGTGTGGATATATTTATTATGGTTATAAATGAAGGAATTAATGCTGTGATATTTTATCAGTATTTTTGACGAAATAGAGGTGCTGAAAATCATCCGTATGTGAATTTCGGACATTTTCTGTTTGGAATTTGGAAAAACTTAAAGCTACAAAATTGTAGAGAATTAAATTTCCTATGGAAATCACATGGGATTCGAATTTTTCTGATAAAAGGGCTATTTTATGTGAATTATTGAAGTTACTGATTATTTAAAATATTTTGGAAATTTCTAGAATTGGTGGGCTCCACTTTTGGTTGGTGAGAAATGAAATGTGCTAAAATTTATTTTCAAAAGTGGTGGGCTTGAATAGTAGCAGGTAAAGCCATCAGGTAGCAGGTTAGTCTGCTATGACGTTCTAAGCATTTTCCTATAAATAGGGTGCTTAGTTAGAATTAAAAATCACATCAGAAACAAGTTTTCTCTCTTTCTCTCTCTATATTATCGAGCGTATTTGTGTGAGTATTTAGATACTTTGAGAGTTGCTATTCAGTATAAGTTCTTTCAGCACTATATCCGATACTCCAGTCAGAAGTACTGCTCTTTTGAGGTAAAGGATATTATTTATTTCATATTCTGAAGAGATATTATTTTTCAATATTCGTAAGGAATATCATTTTCGTTCAATATTCATTGTCTTCGTTTAATGTTCGTAAGGAATATTATTTTTGGTCAATATTCGTAAGGGATGTTATTTTCTTCGTAAGGGATGTTATTTTCTTCGTATATGATATTATTTTCTTTAATATCATTATGTCGAATTATTGATATGAGTTTTATTGTGGAATTTCTACCTTTTTATGCCGGGGTTACTATTCTCGAAGTTACTATTTACTGGGTACTATTCACTCAGTTACTATTCACCTGGGGTACTATTCATGATAAAAATTGATTACTTTTCGGTCCAAATCATTTTTGATACAATATTATTCTTAAAATTTACTCCACAAAGCAGTATCATGTTGGCAATTTAAACGTTTTTGAATTCTGGATAAATTAAATTATAAATCTTTAAAATTTATCCTTGAACTTGTTTTATTGAAATCTTATATCATTGTCATCATCCTCATGTTTATATTCTGTTGAAAGTCATCTGTGGCCTGTAGTGCATAGATGGACTTGGTATGATTATGACCATGGATTATTCGGTATAATCATGACCGTAATATTATAAATGATGTGGTAAAAGTCCTCATTGGTCCGTAGTGCATTAATGGACAGTTTTTGGTATAATTATGGCCATGGATTCTCTTCGGCCAAGGGTGCAAAGATGAATTATTTTATGGCATGATCATGACTGTTGATGAAAACACGATTATCCTTGGCCTGTAGTGCAGGGATGATTCGATGATGTGGATTATTTATTAAGCTGAGTCTCAACGATAAAAGTGATGAAAACCCTTTTAAATCATAGAAGATGGTAGATATTATGCTCTACTTGACTCTTCTAATGGATTGCTTATCCCGCTGCAGTTGTTGATCTAAAACTTGTTGTCTATTATATTCTATCAGTTGTTATCTGTTGAAGGCTAAGGATAATTTATTCTGCATTATCTTAGTCATAATATTTCTTACTGGGCTAGTTGAGCTCACCCTTTCTTTCACTGTTCTCTTCAAGAAATGAGAATATAGCTGGGACTAGTCGGGGAATGGATTGACGGTCCAGATGATTGAATTAGTAGTCCTCACTATTCTGTGAAATAGTGTGATAATAATTGTAATAAGGACTCCTTTTGAGTTTTAATATTGTCTATTAGACAATATTTGTATTAAAACTCACAGCTCGTGTTGTATATTTAAGTTTGTATACTGTCTATTAGACAATATTTGTATTAAAACTCACAGTATATGTGTTGTTATATTCTGCACGACAATTGTATTACTGAAGTTGTATTTGTTTCTGTACCATGTATTTGGTGACTCAGAATGGGTGATGTATACCTATTTTGGGGGCGTCACAACCGCCAGGGGGGAGACCCCCCCTTGGACCCCCCCGTCGTAGCGCACGATGGTCGTGACCCCAATATGTTATATATATAGTTTTCGTTAATTATATATAAACTGTTATGTGCTTATTGTGATATACATGATGCACAATTATGACCTTTTGACCCATAGGTTAGTGGGTTTTGGTTTTGAAATACGACTTGCATGTCGTGCCTTTCTATAAATTCAAATGTAATATTCTCTTCTCATCTAAATCCCCTCGAATGTAACTCAAGGTTTCTTTATGTAATGTAATAATCTATAATCGATGAAGATGACAAGATGGAGAACACGATGGAAAGATGATGATGGAGAGGAGGCACTTGCATGACGAAGATCCAAGGAAGCTACTATTTTGAGATCTTTTACCACCTTAGATTGACCTTCAATCTTTCAGTAGCTTGAAAAGATTGACAGTGGATTGGGCCATAACTGTGACACATTTAATTTTGCACTTTATTTATGCTTGTATACGATATGATATGATAAATAATGTGCATGCTTAATAAGATTAAAATTGGTGAGATCTAAATTAATTTATAAAATCCCTTATTAAATTATTAAGTCTAAATCAGATGCCTTCCGATAAATAACACTCATCAAGACTTTGATCAATGGATGTAGGTTTGCCAAAGTAAAGTACCCTATTTATCTAGGTAAGATGCGATAGGATAATTGTGATATCCAAACTGTTAAAATCATTGGGCCCGACCTAACTAAGTCATCTCAATAGGATTGTGGACTTAGAGGCATGGAGTTTGGTAGGTACCATTAAATGGACTAGAAACAAATGTTGTTTACCAAACTATCCAGGAGTTATATATGATATAATTGACAGGGGGTTGTCTACCTAAATAATTATGTTTTGAGAGAATAGCCAAAGCTAACTTAAGGTATAATAAAATATGGATCTTGGCTCATTAGAAATATTTAATAGAAAATGCTTTCCGAATTAATGGTGATGGCTATTAATTTGAATAAAATAGTGGGAGGTATATTTTGAATGTACTATTATCAATTACATAATATCAAAAACTCTGTAATTTGACTTATTATTTTTGCACTTATAAATTATAGATATCAATGGCAAACAACACAAGTAGTCTTTCACAACGATCAGTCCTTGAGAAGGACAAGCTGAGTGGAATTAATTTCTTTGACTGGCATAGGAACTTGAGGATTGTCCTCAAATAAAAGCGCAAGCTATATGTCACTGAAAAGCCCATTCCTGTTGTACTAGCTGACACTGCACCACGTGCAGAGCATAATGCTTACAAGAAGCATCAAGATGATGCTCCAGACGTGAGTTGTCTCATGCTAGCAACTATGAACGTTAAGCTTCAGAAGCAACATGAGTTGATGGATGCTTATGAGATGATCGAGCATCTCAAGAAATTATTCGAAAGGCATGCTCGACAGGAAAGGTATGATACAAGCAAAGCATTGTATCACTGCAAGATGGGTGAACGTGATCCAGTTGGTCCACATATGCTGAAAATGATTGGGTATATTGAGTACCTTGATAGGTTGGGTTTTCCAATCACTCCGGAAGCCCAAACTGATCTTGTTTTGTAATCTTTGAACAGCAGCTACTCTCAATTTGTTATGAACTATCTTATGAATGAAATTGAGAAACCACTTACTGAGTTGTTGAGCATGTTAAGAACTGCCAAGAACAACATGAAAAAGGCAGGACCCGCTCCCATAATGATGGTGCAAAAGGGGAATGCTAAGGAAAATTGGAAAGGCATGAAGAAGATAGGATCTAAATCTTTTGCCAAACCCAATTCCAAAACCAAACAGGCTTTAAAACCTAAAGGTGAGGTGGCTAAAGAGGGTGATTGTCACTTTTATGGAAAACCTGGACACTGAAAGAGGAACTGTCATGCTTATTTGGAAGATGTGAAGAAAAGGAAAGGAAGTGTGACTTCTGATTCAGGTATATATGTTATAGAAGTCAACTTGTCTACTTCTACATTATGGGTATTGGATACTGGATGTGGTTCTCACATTTGTGTTAATGTGCAGGAACTTCAAAGGAGTAGGACTTTGGCGAAAGGAGAGGTTGACCTACGAGTTGGGAATGGAGCAAAAGTTGTTGCATTGGCCGTAGGAACTTATCATTTATCTTTTCCCACTGGGCTAGTATTAGAATTAGAAGATTGTTATTATGTGCTTGCTATAAGCAAAAATATTATTTCTGTTTCTTGTTTAGACAAGAAAGGTTTTTCATTTATAATAAAGAACAACCGTTGTTCGTTTTACTTAAATGATATATGCTATGGTGTTGCACAATTGTTTAATGGTCTTTATATTCTTGATTTAGAAATACCTATCTATAACATAAATACAAAAAGATTTAAATCAAATGATTCAAATCCGATAAATCTCTGGCACTGTCGTTTAGGTCATATAAATGAGAAACGCATATCCAAACTCCATAAAGATGGGTTTTTAGATTCATTTGATTTTTAATCATATGAGAAATGCGAGTCTTGTTTATTAGGCAAGATGACTAAAGCCCCTTTCACTGGACACAATGAACGGGATAGCGATGAATTGGGACTTATACATAGTGATGTATGTGGACCCATGAGTTTGTTAGCAAGAGGTAGGTTTTATTATTTCATTACATTTACTGACGACTTCAGTAGATATGGATATTTGTATCTTATGAGACACAAATCTGAATTCTTTGAAAAGTTCAAGGAATTCAAGAATGAAGTTCAAAACTAATTTGGCAAAAGCATAAAAGCCCTTTCGATCCGATCGAGGAGGTGAATACTTAAGTCAAGACTTTGATGACCTTCTAAAAGAGTGTGGTATTATATCACAGCTCACTCCACCTGGAACACCACAATGGAATGGTGTATCTGAGAGGAGAAATCGCACCTTATTGGACATGGTACGATCAATAATGAGTCATGCAGATCTTCCAATAAGCTTATGGGGTCATGCCCTAGAGATAGTTGCATTCACACTTAACCGTGTTCCTACAAAGACGGTTCAGAAGACACCATATGAGATGTGGACTGGGAAACATCCTAGTATGTCGTTCATGAAGATTTGGGGCTGCGAGGCGTTTGTAAAATGTCTGGATTCTGACAAGCTCGGACCCAAATCTGACAAATATAATTTTGTGGGATACCCAAAAGAAATAAAAAGGTATTATTTCTATAAACCTTCTGAGACTAAAGTGTTTGTTGCTCGAACTGGTATATTTCTAGAAAGAGAATTTGTCTGTAAAGAAAACAGTGGGAGGAAAGTAGAACTCGAAGAAATTCGAGAACCACAGAATATCATTGAACCTGAATTGGAACGTGACTAGGAACCATAAGATGTTGTGGAAAGTGAACCTACTCAAATTACACAAGGAATTCGTAGATCTGGTAGGACACGCCAAGAGCCCGAGAGATATTATGGATATCTTGTAACTTAAAACAGCGATGTGATACTCATAGATCAGGATGAGCCTGCTTCCTATCAAGAAGCTATGAATGGACCAGATTCTGAGAGATGGCTTGAAGCCATGAGATCTGAAATGGACTCCATGTATACTAACCAACTATGAACTTTAGTTGATCCACCCGAAGGGGTAAAACCAATCGAGTGCAAGTGGGTTTTCAAGAAGAAAACCAACATGGATGGTAATGTACAAACCTACAAAGGTCGACTGGTAGCAAAATGTTACAAACAAGTTCAAGGTGTTGACTATGATGAAACCTTCTCTCTAGTGGCAATGGTTAAATCCATCAGCATCTTACTTGCTATTGCAGTCTTTTACGATTATGAAATCTGGCAGATGGATGTCAAAACTGCTTTCCTTAATGGAAATCTCCTTGAGGATGTGTACATGACACAAACTGAGGGTTTTGTCACTCCAAAGGATGCTGTAAAGGTATGTAAGCTGCAGTGATCCATTTATGGATTGAAGCAAGCCTCTCGAAGTTGGAATCTTCGATTTGATGAAGCAGTCAAAGACTTTGGCTTTATTAAAAATGAAGATGAACCTTGTGTATATAAGAAGGTTAGTGGGAGTCACATTGTATTCCTAGTATTGTATGTTGTCGACATATTAATTATTGGGAATGACATTCCTTCATTACAGGCTGTAAAAACATGGCTAGGAAAATGTTTCTCCATGAAAGATTTAGGCGATGCAGCCTACATTTTAGGTATCAGGATCTATCGAGATAGATCGAGAAAAATGCTCGGCCTAAGTCAAAGTACATATAATGATAAAGTGCTGAAACGGTTTAGCATGCAAGAGGCGAAAAGAGGACACTTACCCGTGACTCATAGTGTAAAGATCTCTAAGGCCCAATGTCCTAAATCACAAGATGATGAGGAGCGTATGAGAAAGATCCCTTATGCTTCGACAATTGGATCTATCATGTATGCAATGATATGTACTCGTCCGGATGTCTCGTATGCTTTGAGCATGACGAGTAGATACTAGTCGAATCCAGGTGAAGGTCACTGGACAGCAGTAAAGAATATCCTCATGTACGTGAAAAGGACTAAGGATTCATTCTTGGTATGTGGAGGTGAAGACGAACTGACAGTAAAGGGTTACACAGATGCTAGTTTCCAGACTGACAATGATGACTATAAGTCTCAGTTAGGTTTTGTGTTTTACCTGAATGGTGGAGCTGTTAGCTGGAAGAGTTCAAAGCAAGAGACAGTAGCCGATTCTACAACAGTGGTTGAGTATATTGTTGCTTCTAGTGCGGCCAAGGAGGCTGTATGGATTAAAAAGTTCGTCACTGAACTTGGTGTTATTTCCAACCATTGTTGATCTGGTTATGTTATACTGTGATAGTAATGGAGCCATTGCAGAGACTAAGGAACCCAGATCTCACAAACGATCCAAGCATATACTTAGGTGGTACCATCTCATCCGTGAAATCATTGATAGAGGAGATGTACATATAGGAAGAGTGCCAACAGATGATAATGTTGCAGATCCACTGACCAAGGCTTTGTCGCAGCAGAAGCATGAAGGTCACACTAGTTCCATGGGTATTAGTTACATGAGTGATTGACTCTAGTGCAAGTAGGAGACTGTTAGAGTTTGTGCCCTAGAGGCCAATTATTTGATATAATTGCTTAACATTTTGATATTATATTTGATTGAATAAATGAATGATTTTATTATGATTTTATTTACTGCGTTATATAAATGTTAACATAATAAAATTCCTTAGAATAGTAATACAAATTATATAGTTTCAAGTATGTGACTTGAACATGAGATTATATAATTACAATTAGTATCATTGTTCTTAAATGTCCCTAGTCGAGTATCATTATTGATGGGACAACAATAATACATTGAGACTAGTATGTGGATTGACTGATGACCAAATCTAATTGGTCATAAATATATGAGATATTAAGTCAATGCATAGGTACGTGTTAGAGAATGATGTACTGGACAGACCCACCATGAGAATTCTATGTGGAGCATTATGCGAAGTGTCATTAGCGATTCTCATAGTGACAATGATATAATGATCCTCCGACCTGAAATCACTATATTACTACACAGGAATTTATGTGCTTTGATATCATCAAAGGTCACCTTTAATAGGGTGGACTTTAAAGGTGATTATTGGGTACATCATGAATCGTGTGAGGAATATGAGTGATCTAGATGAAATTTAACCCTCCTATGTATTAGGGGTAATATCCATAGGCCTCTTGATTTTGTAGGACTATGAAATGCATGGCCAAGCTCAAATAGTGATTTGTTTCATATAGTCTACTCATTGATCAAGAAAAACTCAGATTAAATTATGAAGAGTATGACACATTCCATGACTCGAGTTTAATCTAGGATATTAAGGTTAAAAGGATTAAATTACATTGAAACATTGGTCACGAAAAGGTTGCATCGAATTAACGATCTTATTATTACTTGGGTAGTAGTGATGCATTACTAGATGCCGCTCACTGTTTATAATTTTATAATATGATTTTAAAATTATTGTTAATGTAATAATAACCTATAGGGTCACACACATAGAATGTAATTTAAAAGGGAATTAATTTAAATCGTAAGAATTTAAATATATCAATATGATTGATAGTATTTTAAATCACGAATTTAAATTAAAAGGACAATTTGTATATATGTATATTAATTAAGCATGACTTAATTAAGATATATATATATATATATATATATATATATATATATATATATATATAAATTCAGATTTTAATTATATTAGGTTTTGATTAATTCCTCCTAACTGCTATATATAAGATATATATCAGCCATTTTAGGGATTACATCAAAAAATAAAAACCCTAGCCGCTCTTAGAGAAAGATTAGGGAAAACAGTTTCGAAAAAAAATCCTCATCCTTGGTGGCCAGTACCGTGGTTTCTTTTCTGCAGATCGTACGACGATTCGTGGGGCGTTCGTGTGTATACCGTAGAGACGCAGTTCATTTGAATTGTGATGGAGATTCGACCGCATCGATTCTAGCTTTATTAATAGGTATAATTTCTAACCACTGAATTAATATTTTTTTCGCATGGATCCTATTTTAGGGTTTCGCAATTGTCTTTCAATTATTTATTTTCGCTGTGTTTTATGTGCCGAAATCCCAACAGATTCGATAAATGACAACCCAGTAGCCCTTGGCCAAGGCAAAATAAAATTAGAAATGAGTTTCTAATTTACATTATTTGGAGTTGTGCATTTAAGAGTCGAAATACATATAATTAAATAAAATAAGGCTTGACATTAATCCCATGTCATATATTTAATTGGGACATTGTATGGTGAAAGGATTGAATTGTACGGTAACTATTTACTCAAAGGTTCTACGAGAGATAGAAAAACTAGGATTTTGCCAAACATCTCTCTTCTTGAATTTTTCTTCTTCCTTGGTGGATCACCTCTAGAGGTCAAACACTTGGGTGGCTAACATTAATCAAAGGAAGGAATCAAACCCGGTGGATTTAAGTTAAACGCGAAAAGGATTGGAGGTGAACTTGTACCTGAGGAAGCTCGAATCTTCAAGGGTATGATTCTTGTTCTTTATCTTTTCGTTTAATTAATAATTGCGCATAAAAGATGATCCGGGTATATGGTTTGTAAAATTTTAAAACTATAATTTTCCACGTTTTCGCTTATTTTGTGCAATTTGATTGCATTCATGAATATTACAAACCTAACAGTGGTATTAGAGCCAAACCTTTATGCAAATTATTAATGTTTTAATTTGATATGTGTTTAGAACAATTTAATTGGGCATAATTTTGTTGTATAAAATTTAAAAAAAAATAAAAAAACGAAAATCATATTCACGAAATCCTATAACTCGCGAATCTGCAGCTTAATCATATATTATATATATAATTATAATAACCGTTTCTAGTATTCCTACGCGGTTAGTTTATATATATACTGTAGTAATATATGTTAGATTCATGTGAATCACTGCAAGGGAGCATGATTTCGTATATATATATATATATATATATATATATATATATATATATATATATATATAGAATTCTTCTTTAAATAGCACTCCTTTATTAAAATTTCGTCGTTTTGGAGTGACTTAAAAGAGAGTGGTCCCACTTGTTTTTCTTTTATTTACAAACTTGCCACCCGCGGCCATCCCAAAATGACGTAGTTTTAATAAAAGAATGCTATTTAAAAATAGGAGGAATGTTATTTAAGAGGAATGTTATTTAAGAGGAATGCTCTTGATCCTTGCTATATATATATATATATATATATATATATATATATATATATATATATATATATATATATATATATATATATATATTATTCTTAATAATTTTATAATTAAAATAAAGGTTTATTTTAATCTTAAAATAAAAAGTTTATTTTAATTTTAAAATTAGATTTTATGCTAACTAATTAGAGTTGGAATTAGATTTCATGATAACTAATTAGAGTTGAAATTGGATTTCATGTTTTCTTAAATAAAAGAGTTTATTTAGATATGAAATAAGATTTCATATTATTCAAAATAAAGGAGTTTATTTGTGAATAGGAAAGGGATTCCGTATTTTCTTAAATAAAGGAGTTTATTTATATATGAAATAAGATTTCATATTATTCAAAATAAAGGAGTTTATTTGTGAATAGGAAAGAGAATCTGTGTTTCCTTTAATAAATGAGTTTTTTTATTGGAATTGAATTCCATAATTAATTAAAATAAATGAGTTTATTTTGATTAAAATAAAATAGTTTATTTTATTCAAAATAGGATAAATTAAAATAAAAGAGGTTTATTTTAATTTAAATTTGGATTAAAATAAAGGAGTTTATTTTGATTCAAAATTAGATTTTATGCTAACTAAATTTGCCCATTAAATGATATCAATATATATATTGAATGTTTATTATTCATGAGATGAATGTTATTTATTGATGTATATGGTGATGTGTATGATAATAAATGGGATTGATTATGGACTATTGACCAATGCGATTGTATTTTATTTTAGTTGGATGCATGAATGTATGGATTTAATTAAATGAGGTTTACGTACCTCGTCTTCTCTATTTTTTTCTTAATGTTAATTCTAACTCCCTCCTATGTACTTCCCTTTGACTACTGATCAAGGTTTCTATTTATTTTAAATAGTTTTTTAAATATGAATAGTTAAAATTAATTTTAAAAAATTAGAGATCAAGAAGCAAGGAGCGCTTGAAGACCCATTTGTAATGGAGCCCGAGTTTAAATGTAATAGTTATATTTAAATTTAATTCTTACGCCCTAGGGTTTGACCTTTTGGTTCACTTGGTGGCTCTAGTGAATCAAACTAGAATAAAAATTCATATTCAATCCGGGTAGAATATAGTATTTTATATGTGCATGCTTATACTATATATATATTATATATTATGCAAACATGCTTCGCATGTTAATTAATATGTTTCTTATTTTATATATATATATATATATATATATATATGTGTGTGTGTGTGTGTGTGTGTGTGTGTGTGTGTGTGTGTGTGTGTGTGTGTGTGCATGCGCGCTAAACAAGATGAGACAAATTAATAACAAACCCGTCAAATTTTTTTTATATTAAGTCCTAAGCGTTCAAAGATATTTGGAATATCGAATGTCGCCTTCTAGCATGATAAAAATAATAGAGTATCAATTAATTATTATAAGTTTGTTGTGTCATCACAAGGCTTATCTTAATTCTTTGAGATATTAATTTTATCACATTTGATGTTTATAAAAAAAATTGAACAATGTTATTTTGTTGTGTCACCACAAGGATAATATTTCTCTTTTTTGAATATATGGAGTGCTAGGTTGGATTTAACTTGGATAATTTTGATTCGGATGTGCCACCACTTGATCAAAATAATCTAAGAGGTAAAATACAAGGAGTTGCATAGTTGATGTAATTGACAAGAGTTGTCTACCTATTTATTTATATATAGTTTGTTGTGTCACCACAAGGCTATATACATTTAAAATGGGATCTTTATTCTCACTAGCAAATCTTTAATTAGATTTTGTCGAACTATATATATTGAGGGTAATATAGTTTGATGAAAATAGTGGGAGATACCAATTTAAAACAAGACATAATTTATTTTGGTAATTAATAAAAGAATGTATGCTAAAATATTGTTAATTACAAATTCATTTACAGAGTTTTACAATGTCTAAATTACTAACACTGCAAAGCATATTAGATGTTATTTAACCGGATCGAATTAAATGGATTGGTTAAGAAATTTGAGAACAGTTCTCATGGCTGAAAAGCTATCTTATGTCCTTAATACGCTTATCCCTGCAATGGTTGCAGACAATGCCTCTGAGAAAGAGATTGCTATTTTTAGAAAGTGACAAGATGATGCACAGTTGGCTCAATGCATCATTCTCACATCCATGAGTAACGTGCTTTAGCGTCAGCATGAAACTATGGATGCTCCTACTATATTCCTGCACATCAAGTAGTTGATGATGAGGAAAGTAGTACTGATAGATATCAGATATTTAAAGAACTCTTTCGATCTAGAATGACCGATGACACTACATTACAGATAAAAGTTCTTAACATTATAAATTTGATTGATCAATTAGGACAACAGGTTTTGTCATGGATGGAGAGTTGAGCCAAGATTTGATCTTGTAGTTACTCCTGGACTCCTACTCACAATTGTTGTGAATTTTTCATATGAACAAGCTAGATACCAGCTTCGCTGATTTGCTTAACATGTTAAAAAAACTTGAGTCACTTTCCAACCAAGAAAGACCATGTCTTACTGGTAGGGGCCAAATGATCTTTTGAAAAGAAGAACGATTCAAAGAAGGTAAATAGAAAGGCAAAAATAAAGGATAATAAGAACAAAACTGATACGGATAGCAAAGGAGTTTGCTTCCACTGCAATAAGCCTGGACACTAAAAAGGATCTGCAAGAAGCATCTTGTAGAGGATAACAAAAAGAAGCTTAGTGAAATTTCGGTTACAAATATAGTTTTTTGTTCATGATTGAAATAAATTTTTTTTAAGTCAAGGTTCTACTTGGGTATTGGATATCGGTTTTGGTTATCATAAATATAGATTTATGAAGGGACCAAGCAGAAATAGAAAGCTAAACAAAGATAAGTAATTCTATGTATGAGAAATGAAGCAAAGGCTGCTACATAAGACATAGAAACTTATAGTTTAGCAATGCCTACGGGCAAATCTATTAAGTCAATAAGTTGTTATTGTATTCCAGTTCTTGTTAGAAATATTATTTTCATTTTTGTTGTTGGACAATGAAATCTTTGGTATTATATTTTAGAACAATTGTTATTCTATTTATAATAATAATATTTTGTATAGAACTGGAATATCACTTAATGAATTTTGTATACTTGACTTACATGAAAAATTATTTTGCAAATTGAACAAACTAGTATAAGAAAAAGAATTTGATTATTTAAAAGGTTAAATGCGTGTATTTGCTAAAATACAATTGTGAATTATTTGAAAGGTTCAAAGAATTCAGAAATGAAACAAATTAGCAAAGTATTAGGATTCTTTGATCGAATCAAGGAAGGAATACTTGTGCAATGAGTTTCTAGATCATCTTAAATGGTTTTCTCATAATAGACGCCTCTTGATACGCAATAATTGATTGATGTATCTGAAAGGAAAAATTATGCCTTGTTGGACATGGTGCGGTCCATAATAATTTTATTGACATTCCAGTATCCCTCCGGGGTCATGTCCTAGAAATGGCTACAAATCTACGAAAAGGTAACCTCAAAATCCGGCCCCAAGACTCTATAAGAGTTATGGACAGGGAGGATTCCTAATCTTAAGTATGTTAAGATAAGGGGTTGTCCAGCTTATGTGAAAAAGATTTCAAAGGATAAGTTTGGGACAAGATTTAATAAGTACAGATTTGTGGGACATCCTAAAGTAAGTTTAGGGTATATGTTCTATAATCCTACTTAGCAAAAGGTGTTTGTTGCGAAACAAGCTACCTTCTAAGATAAAGGTGTTTATTATTGAAGGGGCTAGTGGGAGGATAATAGATATTGAAGAGTTTAAGAACCACAAAACACTATAAGTTAAATAAGAGGAACCTGTAGATAGACCTATTGTACCACAACTGAATCGTAAATCTGGAATAGTACCGAAGATACCTAGGAGGTATGGATTCGTCATAAATGATGATGATGATGAGGTACACATCATAGAAGATGATGATCCAGTTACATACGATGAGGTAAGAGTTGTAGACACTAAGAGAAATGGATTGAAGCAAGCTTCTCAAATATGGAACATTCGTTTTGATCAGACAATCAAAAGAGTTTGATTTTATCAAAAATAAGAATGAACCTAATGTGTACAAAAGGGTCAGTGGGAGCGTCGTGACATTCCTAGTATTATATGTTGATATACAACGGATAAGAAATGACATACAAATGCTACAATCAGTAAAGATAAAGTTGTCTAAACATTCCTCCATGAATGATTTGGAAAGAGTATCGTAATTGAGGATATAAATCTATATAGATAGATTTAAAAGGATGCTCGGCTTAACCCAAGAAACGTATAGCTATAAATGAAGCTACAAGTTAATTGTTTGGATGAAAAGTTCATTATAGAATTAGAAATAGTTCCTAAGTCTCATCTTGGATCTAAACATGTGTTGTAGCACTTTCATTTGATTATAGGAATCATTGAAATATGGAAAATCACTATAGAGATAGTGGACTCTCAAAAATAATATTACATATCCATTAACTAAAGCTTATCTGTAACGACCCCAAAATAGGTCCATTCCACCCAACCCATTCTGAGTCGCCAAATACATGGTACAGAAAACAACTACAACTTTATTACAACAATTGTCGTGCAAAATACAACAACACATATGTTGTGAGTTTGGATACAAATATATACCAAATGTGACTCATGATCCAACCGTGGACATCACCTCACAATGACACCTTATATAAAGGTATAGTCAAAAACTGTTTTAGAAATTAGAATATTTGGGAAGTGCTCAAGGAAACCTTCGTACATGGGAGGCCACGCGTCTAGGTTATGATAGATATCATATGGCCACAGAATTATCCTTGGTTGACCCAATAGACCCCAAAGAAAAACGAGAAGATTACTATCATATTCTTCCCAATGGTGAGTCTTCTCTTGACATATCATTATCTCTACTGTCTCTAATTGAGAATTATACTTCAAACAAACACCAAGATTATATAGGTAGTGCCCATAGATATACTCAGCAAGTGGATGAGCACATCCCTGTCTTATGATGACACGAGGTTGTATGTCATTAGACATCTTGTATGATAGTGGCAAACCACCCTTCCAACGTTGGGTACACCTTACCCTATTGGATTCACCAAATATAACTACTAAATAAATTTTTCTATACTGCTTCGGGAGAACATCCACAGCTAGAGACCACCGTTCTATTTTCCCGTTACCCTCGCTCGACCCAGCTACACTCTTATTACCTGAAAGGAATTGTGAAGCAAAAGGGTGAGCACAACTAGCTCAGTAAAGAATATCATGACTAAAGATAATTAAATTATCAATAGCCTTCATCAATAATAAATCAGAGATTTAGAACATATGGTAAATGATAAAAATTTTAACCATAGTTGCAGCGGAACGAGCAATCCATTAGAAGAGTCAAATAGACTATAAAGTCTATTATCTTCTCCATGTTAAAAATCCATCAACAATGTTTTATCCCTGTAACATCAATCAACAGTTCCTTTCCACAATCATATGAATAACTCATAATCATAATTGTGATTCTAAATTTTTCTTCGCACCCAGGACGAAGAATATTTTCATCATATGTCTTTACCTGAAACATCAAAGATCATGGTTATACCAAATCACAGTTCCTGTTCATAATCATACTAATAAATCCATCTTTGCACTACGACCAAAGATATTCAACAACAGTTTATCTTTGCACTACGGGCCAAAGATATTCATCAACAGACCATCTTTGCACTACAGGCCAAAGATATTCATCTACAATTCATCTTTGCACTACAGGCCAAAGATATTCCTCAACCGTTCATCTTTGCATTACTGGCCAAAGATATTCAACAACATGTCATCTTTGCACTACGGGCCAAAGATATTCATCTACAATTCATCTTTGCACTACAGGCCAAAGATATTCCTCAACAATTCATATTTGCACTACATGCCAAATATATTAATACCTCAAAGAATATATAATCATTTAAGAATTTATATAAACAATAATTATAACCATGTTGATCATTTCACCTTTGCACTTAAGCTAAAGATATTCAATTATAAATTCAATGGTCATGATCATACCAGTCAACAATTCAACTTTGCACTACTGGCCAAAGAGAACCCATAGTCATGATCATACCAATAATTTACCCATCTTTACACTCAAGCGAAAGAGAATTTCAACATCAAGGTTATAAAAATGTTATATATGATAATAAAAACAATATGATCAAAATATGGATTTAATCTCAAGAGTAATATTCATAAATCAACTATAATTTGGTTAGAAAAAGAAACCAATTTTGTCGTGAATAGTAACTCGTGAATAGTAACTCGTGAATAGTAACTCATGAATAGTAACTCGTGAATAGTAATCCTGACATGAAAAAGGTAAAAATTCCACAATAATATACATACCAATATTTCGGTATAATGATATTGAAAGAATAATATTCTTAAGCTTATAAACAATTTATTTAAATTGTTTACACTTTACTAATTAATGCATTTAATCATCATAAAATGCCAACTCTTAAGATTTCATCATCAATAACCAAAACCCTCATCAAAAATCTGCATATACCTCATATATAGGATTCTCAAGCCATAAAATCCTATTTTCCAATTTTCTTCCCTCACATAACATATTTAATTCATTTTTTCATAACTAGACTATTTTCATGAAAAATACCAAATCCGTTCCAAAAATATTTTTTTTCTGGAATTTAGCATAATATAGTCCCATAGTGAACATATATTTTTCTCAGAATTTTTAAAAGTCATTTACTATTTTTCATATGGCCAAAATAACCGAATATTTAGACATTTATCAAAAATTGTACTTTTGTCTAAAAATTCTAAAATTTACAGAGTATACTTCTATCATATACATGTACTCCCAATAAAAATTTCATCAATTTTGGAGTTAACCACAAGGAATTATAAGCTGTTACTTCTAAAATAGTCTTTTCCCATAAAATTCATAACTCTCAATCTATACATCCAAAAATCACCATTTTTGGACACAATCAAGAAAACTCATCAAAATATCATTTCAAATTTTTCCAGAATTTTTGAAGATCAGAAAAATTACGAAACTGAAAATCATAACAACCCTTAAAATCCCTTAATATCCCTTACTATCCCTTACAATCCCTTACTATCCCTTACTATCCCTTACAATCCCTTACCTCAAAAGAGCAGTACTTCTGACTGGATATCGGATATGATGCTGAAGGAAACTTGCACTGATGAATAGCAACTCACCAAGTATCTAAAAACTCACAAAATATGCTTCATAATATAGAGAGAGAAAGAGAGAAAGCTTATGTTTCTGGTGTGATTTTCAATTCTAACTTAGCCCTCTATTTATATGAAAATTTTGGTAGGTTTGACCTGCAACCTGATGGCTTTACCTGCTACTATTCCCACCCACCACATTTGAAATATAATTCAGCACATTTCTTCACCAACCACAAGTGGGGCCCACCAATTCTAGAATTTTCCACCAAAATGATTAACTCCGAAAATTCTACAATTTCTGAACCAGTCATCTTGTAAAATTCATAATAAATCATACGTTCATTTTTAACGGTTCAAAATTTGTGGGCATATACTCAACTTATATATGTATAACATATCCAAAAATTACCACGATCCAACGGTCGGATTAAAAATTATAACCCTCGCAAAATATCTCAAAAACCCTAATTTGATTTTTAATACCTCCGTTCCGACAAAAATACAGATAAAATACCTCAACATTAACTCCTTCATTTTTAACCACAAAAATATATCCCTCATTTATATCCACATAAAATAAATATTTCATTATCATATGAATCAATAATTAATTATTCACAAATAATATTACAGAATCACATTACGACAACCAGACCGTTCCCAGGAAAGAGGGGGCTTTCTAATAAGGATTTCTCCTTACTGGCGCGCAATTAGATGACCAAACCTCTCCTTAGACAGAACTTTCTAGACATTGCCAATAATGTTATCTAATAATATTATTCAAATAATATGAATTATTGATCTGATAATGGGAAATACTGTGCAGCAACAATTATTGAACAACAATAATACAAAATTTCAACGTAGCAATTATTGAATCAATAAAATAAAATATTGAACAGTAATTACTGTAACAATTATTGAGTAGTGCCTTCTTACGTAAGAATCAATAATTTTAAAAATACTATGCAATACCGTGTGCTACTGTGCAATAACGCGTATTACTGTATTTTAACCACCGGGTATTCCAACAGTGTTAACGGTAACAACTACGCCGTTATTTGTAAAAACTCAAATTTGTCGTTTTCCTTCACCCGACAGTTATTCGTTATGGGGCCCACAAATAGCTGCGCCGTCGTACGAATATTTCTCGACAGAAAGAATATTCCACGACCAAACGAATATTCCCCGACAACAATGATTATTTTATAACCACTTGTTTATTTTGAACAATTTTCACATTTCACCCATAACTTTAATTTTTTATCAATTTAATCATTTACTAATTTGTAATTATAAGAAAAATTGAATACTTTTATTTCATAAAATTCGGGGTCTTACATTATCCAACAGCAGGATAATCGTCATTTAGAGAAGAAGGGTATGAGATATCATGGCGTTTGACTTTAGTGCAAGTGGGAGATTGAAAGTAGTATACACACAAGCCAAACATGTTTGATGATAATGTTAGGTTTGTAATATTCAGGAACGCAATCAAATTCCACAAAATAAGTAAAAACGTCATAAAATAGAGTTTTAAAATTTTAAAAACCATATACCCGGATCATCCTTTATGCACAATTATTAATTAAACGAAAAGAAAAAGAAAAAGAATTATACCTTTGAAGATTCGAGCTTCCTCAAGTACAAGTTCACCACCAATTATTTTTGTGTTCAACTTGAATCCACCGGGTTTGGTTCTTTCCTTTGATCAACGTTAGACACCCAAGTGTTTGGCCTCTAAAGGTGATCCACCAAAGAAGAAGAAAGATTCAAGAAGATGGGTATTTGACAAAACTCTAGTTTTTCTATCTAGAAAAGGGTGTACTCTCCCAACAATTAGAATTACGTATTCTGTGAAAACGTCAACCACCCTCACTCATAATAAGACTCATCTTATTTATAGATGTGGGCAACCCTCCTTAACAATTAAGGAATTAGGTTTTATTTCAATTAATTAAACTCCTTTAATTAATTATGCTCCCAGTCTTATTAGGAATAATTAATTAAAATCTTTTAATTAATTAGCCTTCTAATCTTATTAGGAATAAATGAGAGTACTTATATTAAATTAATTTTTAACTCTTTAGAAATTAAAATAATAATAATTTTAATAATATTAATAAGACTCATCTTATTAATTTATATATTTAATATTTTCAAAATATTAAATTAAATAATAAATATTAAGTTATTTAATTTATTTAATTTATTCTATCACTATAGATTAAATTAAATACACTTAACATATTATTACGATTATGTCATTAACTTCTTAAATAATTATTCTTCCTTTTATGGTGTGACCCTTTAGGTTCTCCATATTAAACCGGTTGTTAATAAATCAATTAGAACAATTCTAATCTTATTTAAATAAATAATTAAATTATTAATTTATTTAAATAAATAATATTTATTCTACAATAGGGATAAGTCTCCTTAGCGATTAACGACTTTCCAGATAATATAGATTTCAACATTAATCATAAAAGAACCTTTGAGTATATAGTTACCGTACAATTCAATCCTTCCACCATACAATGTCCCAATTAAATATAAGACATGAAATTACTGTCAAGTCTTATTTTATTTAATTATATGTATTTCGACTCTTAAATGCACAACTCCAAATAATATAAATTAGAAACTCCTTTCTAATTTCATTCTGCCTTGGCCAAGGACTACTGAGTTGTCATTTATCGAATTACATAGGACATTTCTTTTCTTTTACTAGAAGCGATAGATTCTTTATTGATCATACATTATCTCCATATATAACTTATTATACCCAAGTATACCCTTTGATATACCCTAAGGGTCTTAAGGAATAATTCAAAGTATAACTCCTCATACACAAGATACTATGATGATCTCAAGTCCAAGGATCACTTGTACTACTATCATTATAGGAATTCCTATTGACATGCAAGTAAAACTCCATTAGGTATTCCTTAGCGAGCCACATTCAGTGAACTTATTCTCTAATAAGCACATGCATACTTGCTTTAGTGCCTCCACACAAATGATCATGAGATCAATCATCCTCATCCAATGAGCAAGCATTGTACACTAATCCCCAATTTAATAATCCAACGATTGGGAACTATTTTAATTTTAAGCTTTCTAAGAATTTAGATCTCATTAGAATGATCATCATCATTATTCTAAAAACATTACTTAAAATTATGTGTTTATCATATATTATAAAACAACATGATGTAGATAATTAAAAGCCTTTAATAAATTAATATTTTTTTATTAATAAATGAATAAGATTGTTAAAAAGTATATGCTTTATCATCAAACATGATTGGCTTGTGTGCATACTACTTTTAGATAAAACATATACTTTGTAACAATCTTATTCATTTATTAATAAAAAGTATTAATTTATTAAAGGCTTTTAATTATCTACATGATGCTGCTTAATAATATGTGATAAATCCATAGTTTTAAGCAATGGTTTTAGAATAATAATGATGATCATTCTAATGAGATATAAATTCTTAGAAAGTTTAAAACTAAAATAGTTCCCAATCATTGGATTACTAAATTGGGAATTAGTGAATCTGGATAGATTGGTACATACGTTATTTGCTCATTGGATGATGATGATTGATCTCATGATCATTTATGTGGAGACACTAAAGCAAGTATGTAGGTGCTTATTGGAGAATAAGTACACTGAACGTGGCTCGCTAAGGAATACCTAATGGAGTTTTACTTGCCTGTCAATAGGAATTCCTGTAGTGATAGTAGTACAAGTGATCCTTGGACTTGTGATCATCATAGTATCTTGTGTATGATAAGTTATACTTTGACTTATTCCTTAAGACCCTTAGGGTATATCAAAAGGTATGCTTGGGTATAATAAGTTATACATGGAGATAATGTATGATCAATAGACCTGGCAAAAGAGGCCCAGGCCCGCGGGACGGGACAGGCTTTAGGCGGCGGTTTTTCAGCCCATGAAAGTACGGGCCATTTTGGCCCGGCCCGGGAACTTATTTTTTTTAAAATTAAAATGTTGCTACTTGTGAGTTGTGAGGCTTAAACACAAGATTTGTAAGTAAATAAATAAGAGTTCAAACCAACTGAGCTACAACAACTATTTGTTTTTAATGCAATCTTCAATATATTTTAACTATAATTAAAAATTATAATTAAGATATGTAATTAATGTAGGTAATTAATTAATAATACTATTAAAATTTTAATTGATTGAGATATGTAGACACTGTAGTTAATGTAGGTAAGTAATTAATCGTGTCTGTTTGTATTATTGTTTATTATTAATTATTTTATTATTTTTAATATTAATTATTATTACTATTTTTGGTGTAGCAAGATTTTACAAAAAAAAATCTCGTGCAATTATATGCTTTGATCTCGAAATACCGATAAAAAGTTTTTGGCATCCCCTCATATGCAATATATTCAGCAGTTTTAGTTTTAAAAAAATTAAAAATTTACCTAATATTCATGTTCCCTTTTCTTTGTGTCTTATTTTATTTTATTTGTATATTAAGATTTATTAGAGATCTTTGAACATGATATGTTAATAATTAATTTTAAAATTAGAATTTATGATGTTCAAATATCAATAAATAATCGTTATGCATAAAAAATTCTCTCATTTTAAGATGACTAATTAATGTAGATAATTAATTAATCGTGTTTGTTTGTATTATTGTTTATTATTAATTATTTTATTATTTTATCCATTTATTATTATTATTATTTTTGGTGTAGCAAGATTTAAAAAAAATTAAAGGGAGAAGCCAGCGGGCCGGCCCGGGCCAAGAGCCTCATAATTCTGGCCCACCAAAACCCGGGCCATTTTGGCCTGACCGACTCTCTGTCCGGCCCGGCCCTGCCCACCCGTTTGTCAGGTCTAATGATCAATAAAGAATCTATCGCTTCTAGTAAAAGAAGAGAAATGTCCTATGTGATTCGATAAATGACAACCCAGTAGCCCTTGGACAATGTTGAATGAAATTAGAAAGAAATTAGAAATGAGTTTCAAAATTGTATTATTTGGAGTTGTGCACTTAAGACTCGAAATATATATAATTAAATAAAATAAGACTTAACAGTAATTCCATGTCTTATATTTAATTGGGACATTGTATGGTGGAAAGATTGAATTGTACGATAACTATTTACTCAATGGTTCTTTTATGATTAATGGTGAAATCTATACTATCTGGAAAGTCGTTGATCGCTAGGGAGGCTTATCCCTATTGTAGAATAAATAGTATTTATTTAAATAAATTAATAGTTTAATTTATTTATTTATTTAAATAAGATTAGAATTGTTCTAATTAGTTTATTCACAACTGGTTTAATATGGAGAACCTAAAGGGTCACACCATAAAAGGAAGAATAATTATTTAAGAAGTTAATGGCATAATCGTAATAATAAGTTAAGTATATTTAATTTAATCTATGGTGATAGAATAAATTAAATAGCTTAATATTTATTATTTAATATTTTAGAAATATTAAATATAAATTAATAAGATGAGTCTTATTATTATTATTATTACTATTATTATTATTTAATTCCTAAAAGAGTTTAGAAATTAATTAATAAAAGTACTCTCATATATTCCTAATAAGATTAGGATGTTAAATTAATTAAAAGAGTTTAATTTAATTATCCCTAATAAGATTAAGGAGCTTAATTAATTAAAAGAATTTAATTAATTAAATAATATCCTATTTTCTAATTAGATTAGAAGGGTTAACTGATATTTTTATAAGAGGAGTCTTATATCAGATATCAGTATACGTGATTTCAATAGTTGAAAGAGTATACCCTTTTTTATGAGAGATAGAAAAATTAGGGTTTTGCCAAACACCTATCTTCTTGAATTTTTATTCTTCCTTGGTGGATCACCTCTAGAGGCCAAACACTTGGGTGGCTAACATTGATCAAAGGAAGGAACCAAACCCGGTGGATTCAAGTTGAACGCGAAAAAGATTGGAGGTGAACTTGTACCTGAGGAAGCTCGAATCTTCAAGGGTATGATTTTTGTTCTTTATCTTTTCGTTTAATTAATAATTGCGCATAAAAGATGATCCGGATATATGGTTTGTAAAATTTTAAAACTCTAATTTTCTACGTTTCTGCTTATTTTGTGCAATTTGATTGCGTTCATGAGTATTACAAACCTAACATGGTCTTCGTAAGTCGATCCACAATAACCCAAATGGCATCATAACCTTTCTACGTAACTGGAAGTCCTACCACGAAATCCATCGTAATGTGCTCCCATTTCCACTCTTGTATTTCCAATAGTTGTTGTAAATCACTCGTGTAAGACCCCAACTTTTATAAATAAAGATGAATTTTCTGTAAATATCATTTTTAAATATTATGGAGTTAATTTGATATAATGTTATAGTTGTGGGTAATATTTATAAATTTTGCAAAGTACGCAAGTTGTTATATAATATTCGATTGGTCGGGGAATATTTGTTTTAACAGGGAATATTCGTACAATGGCACAATCATTGATAGACCCCACAACGGAATTATTGTCAGATTGAGAAAATGACAAAAATATTTTATTAAAAATAACGGCGGAAGTTTTACCATTGATACTGTTGAACTACTCGGTAGTAAAAGTACAGTAATACGTGTGGTTGCATAGTAGCACATGATATTGATTGTTAATGCTTATGTGAGAAATCACTCAGTTTGATTCAATTATTGTCAGTTAATAATATGAATTATTTAGCGATAATGACGTTTTGTTTTATTCGTATTATTAACGTAATAAAACAGAAACATCTTTTTATATAAAACAGAATAATTTATTAAAGTTATTCTATAAATAGAATATATTATATTTTATTTAAAAGATTTTTCTTTAAATATGGACCGTAAGATTAAAGTAATCAATCTGGACCGTTCATGGATTAGTTACTATGCATTCTATTTTTCTATAAATAGCAGCTCATTCCTTCATTATTTCTTACGAATTCACTGAACTCTAGAGAGAGAAACTATAGAGAGAGAGAAGAAAAGTATTCTGCTACTTAACTACTTCCTTATTTCAGTTCTTCTTTAAAACGGTAAGGGGTGTTATTCTTTCTTATTCATGAAGAGAACTGTTGTTATTCCATTTCTTATTATTCTGTTGGAATAACCTGTATATGCGGTTTACCCTATACTTGGTGACATTCTTCTATTATTCTGTTAGCACATCCTGTCTGTGTGTTTTACACCGGACCTGATTCCGTCTTTATTATTATTTTGTTGGAACATTCTGTCTGTGTGTTTTACACCTGATCTGGTTCCGTCTTTATTATTATTCTGTTGGAACATCTTGTCTGTGTGTTTTACACCGGACCTGGTTCCGTCTTTATTATTATTCAGTTGGAATATCCTGTCTGTGCGTTTTACACCGGACCTAGTTCTATTATTTATTATTCTATTGGAATAACCTGTCTGTGCGGTCTATCGCATGCATGTTGATTTCTTTTGTTATTCCATTCTTTATTATACTCAGTTGGTTAAAACTTTGACTTCTATACTCCATGAAATTAGTGGAATATCTTTGATGTTTGCGCTTCATCTAGTATCTTTTCATGAAAATATTCTTCTAAGAATTCTTGAATTTTACTCCACAAAGCAGTATCATATTGACAATTTGGACGTTGTTAATTCTTGGATAAATTAATTCTTGAACTTGTTTTATTGAATTCTTATATCATTGTCATCATCCTCATGTTTATAAAATGTTGAAAGTCATCTGTGGCCTGTAGTGCATAGATGGACTTGGTAGGATTATGATTAGGGATTATTCGGTATAATCATGACCTTAATGTTACAAATGATGTGGTAAAAGTCCTCATTGGCCCGTAGTGCATTGATGGACAGTTGTTGGCATGATCATGACTATTAATGAATACACAAATATTCTTGGCCCGTAGTGCATGGATAATTGTGGTCGTGATACTAAAGAATATCTTTGACCGTAGTGCAGGGGTGATTCGATAATGTGGATTATTTTATTAAGCTGAGTCCCAGCGATAACAGTGTTAAAAAACCTTTTAAATCATAGAAGATAATAGATTTTATTATCTACTTGACTCTTTTAATGGATTACTTGTTCCGCTGTAGTTAAACTTGATGTTCGTTATATTTTATCAGTTTAACACTGTTGAAGGCTAATGATAATTTATTCTGCATTATCTTAGTCATAATATTTCTTACTAGGCTAGTTAAGCTCACCCTTTCTTTCACTGTTCCCTTCAAGAAATGAGAATATAGCTGGGACGAGTCGGGGAACGGAGTGATGGACCAGGTGATAGTATTAGTAGTCCTCACTATTCTGTTAAATAGTGTGATAATAATTGTAATGAGGACTCCTTTTGAATTTTTATAGTCTCTAGTAGACAATAATTGTATTCAAACTCACAGTTATGTTTTGTCGTATTGTATACGACAGTGGTATTAGTAAATTGTATTTGTATTCTGTACCATGTATCTGACGACCCAAGATGGGTGATGTATACCTAATTTTGGGGGCGTCACAGTTGGTATCAGAGCTTAGGGATATGATCCCTGGCTAAGATGTGAGAATAGAACTAGGAGGGGAGAGACGGGGAATTCCTTCGCTAGTATGACCTACCTAAGTTTATTTGCATGGTATTTAAATGGCCGGTCAGAATATAAGGATAGTATATGACATATCAATTAACTTTTGTTTTGTGGAAGTATCTGAAAATGGCATCCGAGAATGTTGAGAATAGCAATGGAGCACAGGCGACTGTTGATTTACCACATATCAATAATCGGGATAATGTGCATCAGGAAGGAGACAATCCTCATGCAAACAATAATATTGACCAAATGATGAATGATGGAATGTTCAGAAGCTTTATGCAGTTCATACAACAGCAGGCGAGAGCGGCTCCTGTTCAAAATGTAGGTGGAAACACTTAAAACTCTCGGACGGTCACCGCTAAACAGTTCAAGGAGCTGGGACCACCGGAGTTTAAGGGAGAGCCAAAACCACTTATAGCGAAAACATGGATAAAGCAGATCACTAAGATATTTGATGTCTTGGGATGCTCCGAGGAGCAAAAGGTTCCCTTTGCCGCCTTTATGTTGCGAGGAGAGGCAGATTACTGGTGGAAATCGATTAAGCGTACTCAACCTGCCGCACTGAATATGTCTTGGGAGAAGTTCCAAGAGCTGTTCAATGACAAATACTTTTTCAAAAGTGTTCGTCACATGAAGGAGGTGGAGTTCATCAAATTGGAGCAGAATAATATGACCGTGTCGCAGTATGAGGCTAAATTTGCTGAGTTATTCCGGTTTGCGTCCCACTTGGTGGATAATGAAGAGCGAATGACGCGAATGTTTTTGCGAGGTTTGAAACCTGAGATACGTCAACATCTTATTTCTCATAAACTGTGTTTGTATTCAGATGTTGTTAATAGGGCTCAGTTAGTGGAGCGCGATAACGAGTCAACGCAACCAAAAGAGAGCAGTCGACAAAATGATAATACCAGTGAGAGCAGTCATCGAAGCGGTGACAACAAGCGTGGAGGGAATCAACAGGCCAGAAATGGTAACCACTTCGGTGGTAATCAGGGCCAAAATAATAAGAATGGTCATTTCAAGAAGAGGAGATTCAACAATGATGGAAAGACGTCAGCACCAGCACCCGTTGTTAAGGAAGGAGAACGACCACCTATCATATGTTTCAAATGCGGAGGGGAGGGGCACATCAGTCCAAACTGCGTGATGTCGTCTAAAGCATGTTATAATTGTGGAAGAGAATGTTATTTAGCTCGATTTTATCGTTTACCAAAAACAAGTTCAGCCAAGATGGAGACACCAAAGGCCGTCCCAGAAAAGTCAAAACCGGTAGTGCAAGGGAGAGCGTTTGTTGTGACCTCCCAGAAAGTAAGGAACCCGAATGAGGTCATCACGGGTAAGCTTATCATAAACTCTAACGAAGTCTATACTTTATTTAATACCGGTTCTACCCATTCTTTTATTTCTCCTACTTGCGCTCATCGATTAAATTTGATTCCGGAGAAATTAGACTTTGACTTAGCTGTTGAAACTCCATTGGGAGAAACCTTCATTACATCCACGGTTTATAAGTCTTGTTTGGTTCAAGTTGGTACCCACACATTACCTGTCGATCTTATTTCATTAAAAATACTTGCATTTGACGTGATTCTAGGGATTGATTGGTTAACTACTCATCATGCAAAAGTTGATTGTTTTCGTAAGGTTGTTAGCTTTCATATTCCTAATCGACCTATTATGCGAATTCAAGCAACCAAACCATTAAAATCAATCGCTGTCATCTCAAGCCATAAAGTGATTCGTTTATTGAAAAACGGATGTCAAGCTTTCTTAGCTCATATCACGGATCTAAACAAAAATACGTCAGTTTTGAATGATATTTCTATTGTTAATAAATTCCCTGACGTATTTCCTGAAGAACTTCCTGGCCTACCCCCAGAGCGTGAAATTAAATTTTGTATCGACCTTGAACCCGGTACAAAACCCATTTCCAAAGCCCCATATCGAATGGCTCCTATTGAACTTCAGGAGTTAAAGATCCAACTGCAGGAATTGTTAGACATTGGCTTTATTCGTCCTAGTACTTCTCCTTGGGGTGCTCCTGTGCTATTCGTGAAGAAGAAAGATGGAAGTATGCGACTTTGTATTGATTATCGGGAGTTGAATCATGTCACCATCAAAAATAGGTACCCATTGCCACGTATTGATGACCTGTTTGACCAGTTGCAAGGAGCACAATTCTTTTCAAAGATCGATCTTCGTTCTGGATATCATCAGCTGAAGGTTAGAACTGAGGATATTCCAAAGACGGCTTTTAGAACTCGGTACGGGCATTATGAATTCCTAGTCATGTCCTTTGGATTGACTAATGCTCCTGCTGCCTTCATGGATATGATGAACCGGGTATTCAAGGAATATTTGGATCACTTTGTGGTCGTCTTTATTGATGACATCCTTATTTATTCCAAAAGTCGTGAAGATCATGAGCAACACTTGAGGCTGGTACTCCAAAAGCTTCGTGAATACAAGCTTTATGCCAAGTTAAAGAAATGCGAGTTCTGGCTGGAGGAGGTAGCATTCCTTGGGCACGTAGTATCAAGTCGTGGAATATCGGTTGACCCGACAAAGATTGAAGCTATTCAAAGCTGGGAGCAACCTAAATCAGTGACCGAAGTACGTAGCTTTCTTGGTTTAGCTGGTTATTATCGGAGATTCGTGGAAGGATTTTCTCGAATCGCTACTCCATTAACTCAGCTGACTCAGAAAGATACAAAGTTCGGTTGGAGCGAAGAATGTGAGCAGAGTTTTCAAGAACTCAAGAGGAGACTCATTTCAGCACCTGTTCTAACAATACCATCTGGCTCGGAGGGATTTGTCATCTACAGTGATGCTTCGAGCAAAGGGTTGGGATGCGTTCTCATGCAACATGGAAAAGTCATAGCCTATGCATCAAGACAACTCAAGGAATATGAGAGGAATTATCCTACTCATGATCTAGAGTTGGCAGCTGTTGTCTTTGCACTTAAAATTTGGAGGCATTACTTGTATGGGGAGAAGGTGGAGATCTTTACGGATCATAAAAGCCTCAAATATTTCTTCACTCAAAAGGAACTCAACATGCGACAACGACGTTGGCTTGAACTGTTGAAAGATTATGATCATACCATTCAATACCATCCTGGAAAAGCGAACGTGGTAGCTGACGCATTGAGTAGAAGATCATATGCAAGTACGAGTGCAATATTGTCAACACAAAGGCCCATTTTGTGTGACTTGCAAAGGATGGAGATAGAGTTAAAGACTCCAGGGACCCATGTGATGATGGCGAATATACGAGTAGAACCAACTTTAATCGATAAAGTTAAAGCTGCTCAAGCTACAGACCTGGAGCTGATGCGTATGAGGAAGAAAGTGCAAGAAGGTTCTATGCCGGAAGCAAGAATCGATGAAGAAGGAATACTTCGAGTCAACTCCAGACTTTGTGTTCCTAACAACCCTGATTTAAAGTATGAAATCATGATGGAGGCGCACAACACACCGTTTGCAATCCATCCTGGAAGTACCAAAATGTATCATGATCTTCGTCATACATTTTGGTGGAGCAATATGAAGAGAGAGATAGCGTTGTTTATCTCAAGGTGTCTAACTTGTCAACGAGTCAAAGCGGAGCATCAAGTACCAAAAGGTCCATTGCAACCACTTGAAATTCCAGAATGGAAGTGGGAGCACATTACCATGGATTTCGTTACCGGTCTTCCTAAGGTTTCTCAAGGTATTGATGCGATTTGGGTCATTGTTGATAGATTGACCAAGTCTGCTCATTTCTTACCGATACGAGAAACTTATACACTTGAACGTCTTGCTCGTATGTACATAAACGAGATTGTAAGACTGCATGGTATGCCAGTATCCATAGTTTCTGATCGAGACCCAAGATTCACTTCACGATTTTGGGTTAGTTTACAAAAAGCTATGGGCACAGATTTACGATTTAGTTCGGCATATCATCCTCAGACGGACGGACAATCAGAGAGGACTATTCAAACTCTAGAAGATTTATTAAGACTCTGTGTCTTTGACTTCAAGGGAAGTTGGGACAAGTTCTTACCATTGGTGGAGTTTTCCTACAACAACAGTTATCAAGCAAGTATTGGCATGGCTCCATTCGAAGCATTGTATGGAAGAAAATGTCGTTCTCCAGTATGCTGGGATGAGGTAGGTGAAGCAACGTTGTTGGGACCGGAGTTGGTACGTATGACTACAGAAAAGATTCAAACGATCCGACAACGTATAAAAACCTCACAAGATCGACAAAAGAGTTATGTTGATCTTCATCGAAAGGACGTGGAATTTGATATAGGAGATCATGTGTTCTTACGTGTTGCTCCATGGAAAGGAGTTACGAGATTTGGAAAGAGAGGAAAGCTCAATCCTCGATTCATCGGTCCATTTTTAATCCTCGATCGAGTAGGAACTGTGGCTTATAGACTCGCTTTACCGCCAAGTATGTCTCGTGTTCATAACGTTTTTCACATATCCATGTTACGCAAATATGTGAAAGACCCGAACCACATTATTGAGTTAGAACCGGACGAAATAGCGGAAGATTTGACGTATGAAGAAGTTCCTGTTCAAATCTTGGATAAGAAGGAACATATTCTACGCTCCAAGGTTATACCTCAAGTCAAAGTTTTGTGGAGAAACCACGATGTTGAGGAAATGACTTGGGAGTTAGAATCTGAAATGAAATCAAGGTATCCTTACCTCTTCGACATACCAGGTATGTACCCTAATTTCGAGGGCGAAATTTCATAAGAAGGGGAGGTTGTAAGACCCCAACTTTTATAAATAAAGATGAATTTTCTATAAATATCATTTTTGAATATTATGGAGTTAATTTGATATAATGTTATAGTTGTGGGTAATATTTATAAATTTTGCAAAGTACGCAAGTTGTTATATAATATTCGATTGGTCGGGGAATATTCGTTTTAACAGGAATATTCGTACAACGGCACAATCATTGGTGGACCCCACAACGGAATTATTGTCGGATTGAGAAAACGACAAAAATATTTTATTAAAAATAACGACGGAAGTTTTACCATTGATACTGTTGAACTACTCGGTAGTAAAAGTACAGTAATACGTGTGGTTGCATAGTAGCACACGGTATTGATTATTAATGCTTATGTGAGAAGTCACTCAGTTTGATTCAATTATTGTCAGTTAATAATATGAATTATTTAGCGATAATGACGTTTTGTTTTATTCGTATTATTAACGTAATAAAACAGAAACATCTTTTTATATAAAACAGAATACTTTATTAAAGTTATTCTATAAATAGAATATATTATATTTTATTTAAAAAATTTTTCTTTAAATATGGACCGTCAGATTAAAGTAATCAATCTGGACCGTTCATGGATTAGTTACTATGCATTCTATTTTTCTATAAATAGCAGCTCATTCCTTCATTATTTCTTACGAATTCACTGAACTCTAGAGAGAGAAACTATAGAGAGAAACTATAGAGAGAGAGAAGAAGAGTATTCTGCTACTTAACTACTTCCTTTTTCAGCTCTTCTTTAAAACGGTAAGGGGTGTTATTCTTTCTTATTCATGAAGAGAACTGTTGTTTATTCCATTTCTTATTATTCTGTTGGAATAACCTGTATACGCGGTCTACCCTATACTTGGTGACATTCTTCTATTATTCTGTTGGAACATCCTGTCTGTGTGTTTTACACCGGACCTGGTTCCGTTTTTATTATTATTCTGTTGGAACATCCTGTCTGTGTGTTTTACACCGGACCTGGTTCCGTCTTGTTATTATTCTGTTGGAACATCCTGTCTGTGTGTTTAACACCGGACCTGGTTCCATTATTTATTAATCTGTCGGAATATCATGTCTGTGCGTTTACGCCGGACCTGGTTCCATTATTTATTATTCTGTTGGAATAACCTGTCTGTGCGGTCTATCGCATGCATGGTGATTTCTTTTGTTATTCCATTCTTTATTATACTCAGTTGGTTAAGTTTTGACTTCTATACTCCATGAAATTTGTGGAATATCCTTGATAATTGCGTTTCATCCAGTATCTTTTCATGAAAATATTCTTCTAAACATTCTTGAATTTTACTCCACAAAGCAGTATCATGTTGACAATTTGGACGTTAATTCTTGGATAAATTAATTTTTGAACTTGTTTTATTGAATTCTTATATCATTGTCATCATCCTCATGTTTATAAAATGTTGAAAGTCATCTGTGGCCTGTAGTGCGTAGATGGACTTGGTATGATTATGACCAGGGATTATTCGGTATAATCATGACCGTAATGTTATAAATGATGTGGTAGAAGTCCTCATTGGCCCGTAGTGCATTGATGGACAGTTATTGGCATGATCATGACCATTAATGAATACACGAATATCCTTGGCCGTAGTGCAGGGGTGATTCGATGATGTAAATTATTTTATTAAGCTGAGTCCCAGCGATCACAGTGTTGAAAAACCTTTTAAATCATAAAATATAGTAGAGTTTATTTTCTACTTGACTCTTTTAATGGATTGCTTGTTCCGCTGCAGTTAAACTTGATGTCTGTTATATTTTATCAGTTTAACATTATTGAAGGCTAATGATAATTTATTCTGCATTATCTTAGTCATAATATTTCTTACTGGGCTAGTTGAGCTCACCCTTTCTTTCACTGTTCTCTTCAGGAAATGAGAACGTAGCCGGGGTAAGTCGGGAAACGGAGTGATGGTCCGAATGATAGTATTAGTTAGTAGTCCTCACTATTCTATGTAACGGTGTGTTAATAAATGTAATGAGGACTCCTTTTGAGTATGAATACTCTCTAGAAGATAATATTTGTATTCAAACTCACAGTTTATGTTTTGTCGTATTGTACACGACAGTTGAATTAGTAAGTTGTATTTGTATTTTGTACTATGTATCTGACGACACAAGATGGGTGATGTATACCTAATTTTGGGGGCGTCACAAAGAGTATTTTTGTGGCATTAAATGATTAACACATGTTTTGTGTATTGGTGGACATAATTCTTGACCGAAAATTTATTATTGGCTGTAAAATCGTCCGTTTGTGGATTTCGGTCAATTTCTATTTGGAATTTGGAAAAACTTTCTTCTTTAAAGTTGTAGAGAATTGAATTTCCTATAAAAACTTTCGAGATTCGAATTTTCTGATAAAGGGCTATTTATTATGAATTATTGAAGTTCTGAAGTTCCGAAATAATTGATTTTTGAAAGTTTTATTTATTATTTTGAAGAAAAACGTTTTTTGGCATTTAAGTGGGCTAACATGTGATATAAATGGGCTGAGATCAGATGTCTAGAGTGGGCTAAGGAAAATTTGATAAATATATTGATATTATATTAAATTTTCTGCTTTGGTGTTCTAAGCATTTTCCTATAAATAGGGTGCTTAGGTTAGAATTGAAAATCACACCAGAAACACAAGTTTCTCTCTATTTCTCTCTCTATATCGAGCGTATTCTTGTGAGTATTTGATACTTTGAGTGTTGCTATACGGCGCAAATTTCCTTCAGCACTATATCTAGTATTCCAATCAGAAGTACCGTCTTTCCGAGGTAAGGGATGTTATTTCTTCTTAAATGATATTATTTTCTTCAATATCATTATGCCGAAGTATTGATCTGAACTTTTTATCAAATTTAAAACTTTTCATGTCGGGGTTACTATTCATGAGTTACTATTCACGAGTTACTATTCACGAGTTACTATTCACCGAAAACTAAAATTTTCTTCTTTTCGTCCAAAATATCTATTCTGGATACTAGCTTTGATTGTATCCATGTTTTGATCATTCTTGAATTTTATTCCACTATGATTATTTATGAGGTATTTTGGACATGGAATAGCTGAAATACGAATCCTTAATATTTATTATTTTGTTTCACTGGATTCGTTTCCTTTAAAATATTTTTCATCATCCTCAGTCCTAAATGATGATATAATTGAATATCTTTGGCCTGTAGTGCAAAGATTAATAATTTCTGATGAATATCTTTGGCCCGTAGTGCAAAGATGAACATGTGTTTAGATGAACATGACCAACTGGTGAATATCTTTGGTCTGTAGTGCAAAGATGAATATTGATTGATGTTACAAGGATAAAATGCTGATGATGGACTTTTAAATTCATAGATAATAGTAGATTTCATTCTCTACATAACTCTTCTATGAATTATTATTTTCCGCTGCGAATATTGATTTAAAACTTGTTGTCTATTGTATTCTATTATATTTTTTCCCTGTTGAAGACTAATGATAATTTGTTCTATGTTATCTTAGTCATAATGTTTTTGCGAGGTTTAAAACCTGAGATACGTCAACATCTTATTTCTCATAAACTGTGTTTGTATTCAGATGTTGTGAATAGGGCTCAGTTAGTGGAGCGCGATAACAAGTCAACGCAACCAAAAGAGAGCAGTCGGCAAAATAATAATACCAGTGAGAGCAGTCATCGAAGCGGTGACAACAAGCGTGGAGGGAATCAACAGGCCAGAAATGGTAACCACTTCGGTGGTAATCAGGGCCAAAACAATAAGAATGGTTATTTCAAGAAGAGGAGATTCAACAATGATGGAAAGACGTCAGCACCAACACCCGTTGTTAAGGAAGGAGAACGACCACCTATCATATGTTTCAAATGCGGAGGGGAGGGGCACATCAGTCCAAACTGCGTGATGCCGTCTAAAGCATGTTATAATTGTGGAAGAGAAGGTCATTTAGCTCGATTTTGTCGTTTACCAAAAACAAGTTCAGCTAGGATGGAAGCACCAAAGGCCGTCTCAGAAAAGTCAAAAACGGTAGTGCAAGGGAGAGCGTTTGTTGTGACCTCCCAGAAAGCAAGGAACCCGAATGAGGTCATCACGGGTAAGCTTACCATAAACTCTAACGAAGTCTATACTTTATTTGATACCGGTTCTACCCATTCTTTTATTTCTCCTACTTGTGCTCATCGATTAAATTTGACTCCGGAGAAATTAGACTTTGACTTATCTGTTGAAACTCTATTGGGAGAAACCTTCATTACATCCACGGTTTATAAGTCTTGTTTGGTTCAAGTTGGTACCCACACATTACCTGTCGATCTTATTTCATTAAAAATACTTGCATTTGACGTGATTCTAGGGATTGATTGGTTAACTACTCATCATGTAAAAATTGATTGTTTTCGTAAGGTTGTTAGCTTTTATATTTCTAATCGACCTATTATGCGAATTCAAGCAACCAAACCATTAAAATCAATCGCTGTCATCTCAAGCCATAAAGCTATTCGTTTATTGAAAAACGGATGTCAAGCTTTCTTAGCTCATGTCACGGATCTAAACAAAAATACGTCAGTTTTGAATGATATTTCTATTGTTAATAAATTCCCTGACGTATTCCCTGAAGAACTTCCTGGCCTACCCCCAGAGCGTGAAATTAAATTTTGTATCGACCTTGAACCCAGTACAAAACCCATTTCCAAAGCCCCATATCGAATGGCTCCTATTGAACTTCAGGAGTTAAAGATCCAACTGCAGGAATTGTTAGACATTGGCTTTATTCGTCCTAGTACTTCTCCTTGGGGTGCTCCTGTTCTATTCGTAAAGAAGAAAGATGGAAGTATGCGACTTTATATTGATTATCGGGAGTTGAATCATGTCACCATCAAAAATAGGTACCCATTGCCACGTATTGATGACCTGTTTGACCAGTTGTAAGGAGCACAATTCTTTTCAAAGATCGATCTTCGTTCTGGATATCATCAGCTGAAGGTTAGAACTGAGGATATTCCAAAGACGGCTTTCAGAACTCGGTACGGGCATTATGAATTCCTAGTCATGTCCTTTGGATTGACCAATGCTCTTACTGCCTTCATGGATATGATGAACCGGGTATTCAAGAAATATTTGATCACTTTGTGGTCGTCTTTATTGATGACATCCTTATTTATTCCAAAAGTCGTGAAGATCATGAGCAACACTTGAGGCTGGTACTCCAAAAGCTTCGTGAATACAAGCTTTATGCCAAGTTGAAGAAATGCGAGTTCTGGCTGGAGGAGATAGCATTCCTTGGGCACGTAGTATCAAGTCGTGGAATATTTGTTGACCCGATAAAGATTGAAGCTATTCAAAGCTGGGAGCAACCTAAATCAGTAACCGAAGTACGTAGCTTTCTCGGTTTAGCTGGTTATTATCGGAGATTCGTGGAAGGATTTTCTCAAATCGCTACTCCACTAACTCAGCTGACTCGGAAAGATACAAAGTTTGGTTGGAGCAAAGAATGTGATAAGAGTTTTCAAGAACTCAAGAGGAGACTCATTTCAGCACCTGTTCTAACAATACCATCTGGCTCGGAGGGATTTGTCATCTACAGTGATGCTTCGAGCAAAGGGTTGGGATGCGTTCTCATGCAACATGGAAAAGTTATAGCCTATGCATCAAGACAACTCAAGGAATATGAGAGGAATTATCCTACTCATGATCTAGAGTTGGTAGTTATTGTCTTTGCACTTAAAATTTGGAGGCATTACTTGTATGGGGAGAAGGTGGAGATTTTTACGGATCATAAAAGCCTCAAATATTTCTTCACTCAAAAGGAACTCAACATGCGACAACGACGTTGGCTTGAACTATTGAAAGATTATGATCATACCATTCAATACCATCCTGGAAAAACGAACGTGATAGCTGACGCATTGAGTAGAAGATTATATGCAAGTACTGGTGCGATATTGTCAACACAAAGGCCCATTTTGTGTGACTTGCAAAGGATGGAGATAGAGTTAAAGACTTCAGGGACCCATGTGATGATGGTGAATATACGAGTAGAACCGACTTTAATCGATAAAGTTAAAGCTGCTCAAGCTACAGACCTGGAGCTGATGCGTATGAGGAAGAAAGTGCAAGAAGGTGCTATGCCGGAAGCAAGAATCGATGAAGAAAGAATACTTCGAGTCAACTCCAGACTTTGTGTTCCTAACAACCCTGATTTAAAGTATGAAATCATGATGGAGGCGCACAACACACCGTTTGCAATCCATCCTGGAAGTACCAAAATGTATTATGATCTTCGTCATACATTTTGGTGGAGCAATATGAAGAGAGAGATAGCGTTGTTTATCTCAAGGTGTCTAACTTGTCAACGAGTCAAAGCGGAGCATCAAGTACCAAAAGGTCCATTGCAACCACTTGAAATTCCAGAATGGAAGTGGGAGCACATTACCATGGATTTCGTTACCGGTCTTCCTAAGGTTTCTCAAGGTATTGATGCGATTTGGGTCATTGTTGATAGATTGACCAAGTCTGCTCATTTCTTACCGATACGAGAAACTTATACACTTGAACGTCTTGCTCGTATGTACATAAACGAGATTGTAAGACTGCATGGTATGCCAGTATCCATAGTTTCTGACCGAGACCCAAGTTCACTTCACGATTTTGGGTTAGCTTGCAAAAAGCTATGGGCACGGATTTACGATTTAGTTTGGCATATCATCCTCAGACGGACGGACAATCAGAGAGGACTATTCAAACTCTGGAAGATTTATTAAGACTCTGTGTCCTTGACTTCAAGGGAAGTTGGGACAAGTTCTTATCATTGGTGGAGTTTTCCTACAACAACAGTTATCAAGCAAGTATTGGCATGGCTCCATTTGAAGCGTTGTATGGAAGAAAGTGTCATTCTCCAGTATGCTGGGATGAGGTGGGTGAAGCAACGTTGTTGGGACCGGAGTTGGTACGTATGACTACAGAAAAGATTCAAACGATCCGATAACGTATAAAAACCTCACAATATCGATAAAAGAGTTATACTAATCTTCATCAAAAGGACATGGAATTTGATATAGGAGATCATGTGTTCTTACGTGTTGCTCCATGGAAAGGAGTTACGAGATTTAAAAAGAGAGGAAAGATTAATCCTCGATTCATCGGTCCATTTTTAATCCTCGATCGAGTAAGAACTATGGCTTATAGACTCGCTTTACCGCCAAGTATGTCTCGTGTTCATAACGTTTTTCACATATCCATGTTACGTAAATATGTGGAAGACCCGAACCACATTATTGAGTTAGAACCGGAAGAAATAGGGGAGAATTTGATGTATGAAGAAGTTCCTGTTCAAATCTTGGATAAGAAGGAACATATTCTACGCTCCAAGGTTATACCTCAAGTCAAAGTTTTGTGGAGAAATCACGATGTTGAGGAAATGACTTGGGAGTTAGAATCTGAAATGAAGTCAAGGTATCCTTACCTCTTCGACATACCAGGTACGTACCCTAATTTCGAGGGCAAAATTTCATAAGAAGGGGAGGTTGTAAGACCCCAACTTTTATAAATAAAGATGAATTTTCTGTAAATATCATTTTTGAATATTATGGAGTTAATTTGATATAATGTTATAGTTGTGGGTAATATTTATAAATTTTGCAAATTACGCAAGTTGTTATATAATATTCGATTGGTCGGGGAATATTCGTTTTAACAGGGAATATTCGTACAACGGCATAATCATTGGTGGACCCCACAACGGAATTATTGTCGGATTGAGAAAACGACAAAAATATTTTATTAAAAATAACGGCGGAAGTTTTACCATTGATACTGTTGAACTACTCGGTAGTAAAAGTACAGTAATACGTGTGGTTGCATAGTAGCACACGGTATTGATTATTAATGCTTATGTGAGAAGTCACTCAGTTTGATTCAATTATTGTCAATTAATAATATGAATTATTTAGCGATAATGAAGTTTTGTTTTATTCGTATTATTAACGTAATAAAACAGAAACATCTTTTTATATAAAACAGAATACTTTATTAAAGTTATTCTATAAATAGAATATATTATATTTTATTTAAAATATTTTTCTTTAAATATGGACCGTAAGATTAAAGTAATCAATCTGGACCGTTCATGGATTAGTTACTATGCATTCCATTTTTCTATAAATAGCAGCTCATTCCTTCATTATTTCTTACGAATTTACTGAACTCTAGAGAGAGAAACTATAGAGAGAGAGAAGAAAAGTATTCTGCTACTTAAGTACTTCCTTATTTTAATTCTTCTTTAAAACGGTAAGGGGTGTTGTTCTTTCTTATTCATGAAGAGAACTGTTGTTATTCCATTTCTTATTATTCTGTTGGAATAACCTGTATACGCGGTCTACCCTATACTTGGTGACATTCTTCTATTATTCTGTTGGAACATCCTGTCTGTGTATTTTACACCGGACCTGGTTCCGTCTTTATTATTATTCTGTTGGAACATCTTGTCTGTGTGTTTTACACCGGACCTGGTTCCGTCTTTATTATTATTCTGTTAGAACATCCTGTCTGTGTGTTTTACACCGGACCTAGTTCCGTCTTTATTATTATTCTGTTGGAATATCCTGTCTGTGCGTTTTACGCCGGACCTGGTTCCATTATTTATTATTCTGTTGGAATAACCTGTCTGTGCGGTCTATCGCATGCATGATGATTTCTTTTGTTATTCCATTCTTTATTATACTCAGTTGGTTAAAACTTTGACTTCTATACTCCATGAAATTAGTTGAATATCTTTGATGTTTGCGCTTCATCTAGTATCTTTTCATGGAAATATTCTTCTAAAAATTCTTGAATTTTACTCCACAAAGCAGTATCATATTGACAATTTGGACGTTGTTAATTCTTGGATAAATTAATTCTTGAACTTGTTTTATTGAATTCTTATATCATTGTCATCATCCTCATGTTTATAAAATGTTGAAAGTCATCTGTGGCCTGTAGTGCATAGATGAACTTGGTATGATTATGACCAGGGATTATTCGGTATAATCATGACCGTAATGTTACAAATGATGTGGTAAAAGTCCTCATTGGCCCGTAGTGCATTGATGGACAGTTGTTGGCATGATCATAACCATTAATGAATACACAAATATTCTTGGCCCGTAGTGCATGGATAATTGTGGTCGTGATACTAAAGAATATCCTTGGCCGTAGTGCAGGGGTGATTCGATGATGTGGATTATTTTATTAAGCTGAGTCCCAGCGATAACAGTGTTGAAAAACCTTTTAAATCATAGAAGATAATAGATTTTATTATCTACTTGACTCTTTTAATGGATTGCTTGTTCCGCTGCAGTTAAACTTGATGTTCGTTATATTTTATCAGTTTAACACTGTTGAAGGCTAATAATAATTTATTCTGCATTATCTTAGTCATAATATTTCTTACTGGGCTAGTTGAGCTCACCCTTTCTTTCACTGTTCCCTTCAGGAAATGAGAATATAGCTGGGACGAGTCGGGGAACAGAGTGATGGACCAGATGATAGTATTAGTAGTCCTCATTATTCTGTTAAATAGTGTGACAATAATTGTAATGAGGACTCCTTTTGAGTTTGTATAGTCTCTAGTAGACAATAATTGTATTCAAACTCACAGTTATGTTTTGTCGTATTGTACACGACAGTGGTATTAGTAAGTTGTATTTGTATTCTGTACCATGTATCTGACGACCCAAGATGGGTGATGTATACCTAATTTTGGGGGCGTCACAACTCAGCTGTTGATGCTCTGCTTTTACGCGTTGGCAAGTTAAACATCTACTAACGCACTCTACAACTTCCTGTTTCAAATTGGGCCACCAAAAATGTTATCATAAATCTCGGTACATCTTCGTGCTCCCTAGATGAACGGAATACGTTGTATTGTGTGCCTCGTGCAAAATCTCTTCTCTTAACTCGATTACTGCTAGTACCCACACTCTTCCTTCGAATCTTAAGATACCATCTCTATCTATCCTGAATTTTTCTTCCTCATTTTCTATGATCCTCTTCCTGATTTTCTCACATTCTTCATCCTTTTCTTGGAATTCCTTTATTCTATCCAACAAGGTTGGATGAGCTTCTACTGCAAACAATATCTCTCCAGACCTCTCCGGTCTCTTCACTTCTATTTCCAACTCCTCCATATCCCTTATTAACTCCTCCTGAGTTGTCAATTGAAACAATTTCTCCCTTCCTTTCCTGCTCAGAGCGTCGGCAACTATGTTTGCTTTCCCAGGGTGATAAAGAATATTAAAGTCATAATCTTTGATCAATTCTAACCACCTTCTCTGACGCATATTCAACTCCTTCTGTGTGATGATATATTTCAGACTTTTATGATCCGTGTATATCTCACATTTCTCCCCGTACAAATAATGCCTCCATATCTTTAACGTAAAAACTACTACTGTTAACTCTAAGTCGTGAGTAGGGTATCGTTTTTCTTAATCCTTTAGTTGTCGTGATGCATACGTAATGATTTTGACATGTTAAATTAGCACACAGGTCAGTCCTCTATGCGACGCATCACTATACACCACAAATCCTCTTGTATCATCTGGTAGTGATAATACAGGTGCTTAGCTCAATCTTTTCTTCAACTCTTGAAAACTTTCTTCGCATTTGTCAGTCTATACAAATTTCACCGTCTTCCTAGTCAGATTAGTCAACGGGGTTGCTATCTTAGAAAAATCCTGGATAAATGTTTGCTAGTACCCAACTAACGCTAAGAAACTTCTTACCTCCATCGGTGTTCTCGGTTATTCCCAATTACTTACTGCTTCAACCTTTTCGGGGTATACTGAGATTCCATTCTCATCCACCACGTGGCCTAAGAATTGAACATTCTTCATCCAAAATTCACACTTTGAAAATTTCGCATACATCTTCTCTTTCCGTAGTGCCTCCAAAACAATCTTCAGATGTTCGGTGTGTTCTTCCTCCATCTTTGAGTAGATCAAAATGTCGTCGATGAAAACTACTACGAATTTATCTAAGAATGGCTTGAAGACGCGGTTCATCAAGTCCATAAATGCTGCCGGAGCATTAGTTAAACCAAATGACATTACCAAAAACTCGTAATGTCCATAACGGGTTCGAAACGCAGTCTTTGGTATGTCCTCATCTCGCACTTTCAGTTGGTGATATCCCATCCGTAGGTCGATCTTCGAGAAATATTTCGCTCCCTTCAGTTGATCAAATATGTCGTCTATCCTCGGTAGTGGATACCTATTCTTGATCGTTACTCTGTTTAATTCCTGATAATCGATACAAAGCCTCATCGATTCGTCCTTTTCCTTAACGAATAACACTGGTGCTCCCTAAAGAGACACACTCGGTCGAATGTACCCCTTATCTAATAACTCTTGAAGTTGTATCATCAATTCCTTCATTTCTACCGGCGCCATATGATATGGAGCTTTCGAAATCGGTGTCGTTTCCGGTACTAAGTCTATTACGAATTCGATTTCTCTGTCTGGCGGAAGACCAGACAGATCGTCCGAAAACACATCTTGAAATTCATTCACTACAAATATATCTTTAATGTCTACTCCCTTTTTTCGAGAATCCACGATGTAAGCTAAATATCCTACACATCCTTTCCTTAGCAATTTCTTGGTCTGCATGATCGTAACGCAATACGATTGCTTAAGCGATGAGCTACCATAAAACACTACCTTAGACTTACTCGGAGTCTGAAGGTTCACACATTTATTCTAACAGTCAATTATCGCCTCATGGTTATATAACCAATCCATCCCCAGTATTACGTCAAATTCTCCCAGTCTAATAGGAATCAAGTCTACGCTTAGTTCATGTTCTCTAATGTTTGCGTGATAATTTTGATAAACGTATTCTACAGGGATTATTTCCTTATTCACAATTTCTACGTTCAAAGAATCTTCTAAACGTTCTCAGGGTGTACTAAGTTTACTAGCGAATTCTTCGGATATAAAAGAACAGATGGCACCTGAATCAAATAATACATAAGCATTTATATTATTTATTGGGATTATACCTGACACCACGTCCTTCGCAGCTACTGCGTCCTGAACGGTCATGTTAAAGGTTCGGGCGGTCGATCGATTGGGTTGCGCGGGTCCACCAATCATTAACTTGCTTCCTCCTCCCTGGCCTCTGCCAATTCCACCACTTCCTTTCTTTGGGTAATCGTTTATCTGGTGCTTTGTTGATCCACAAGCAAAGCATCCCCTGATCTTCTTTGGTTTTGGGCGATTTGGCGATATGTGCTCCTCTTGGCCGTAATTATAGCAAGTGCTCTTTCCCTTCCAGCACTCCCCCTGATGACTCCTCCCACACTTATTACAAGCTTCAGTCCTTTTCTTGAAGTTTCCCTGGTGACTTCCAACTTGATTATTATTTCTGTTGTTGTTGTTATTGTTGTTTTCCCATTTCCTCTTTCCAGAGTTACCCCCTTCGTTGTTGCTTCCTCCACGATACTCACTCCCAGTGTTCTTATTTTTCTTCTCCATATGATATAGACTTAAGGCCTCACTGCCACCTTCCGCAATGATTTCCTTCTATAACAACGTCGTAAAGGAATCAATTTGGAGAACTGATACTCTATTGTACAGCCATGGCTTCATCTCTTGCTCGAAGCGTCTCGCCTTCCTTTCCTCATCCCTAACTTGGTGCTTTGCAAATCGCGCTAGTTTATTAAACTTAGCTGCGTATTGCGCAACCGTCATATCCCCTTGTTTTAACTCTAGGAATTTCACTTCCATTCGATTCTTCATGCTCTTCGGGAAGTAATTCTCGAAGAATAGCATCTTAAACCTATCCCATGTTATTGTCCCTTCTCCCGCTCTCTGCTATAGTGAAGGCCTTTTCAATCTCCTTGATCCAAGTTTGCGCAACTATCGGGTCAGTAGTTCCCTCGAACTCTGGGGGTCCTACACTCTTAAAATCTTTGAAGGTTGTTACTGGGACAGCTTGGGGAACGAGTGGTACGGGTTTGTTTCTTCTCCTCAGAGCTTCTCCCAATAAATCTACAAGTCTCTGTATTGGATCTACTGTTCCTCTCTCATCATTAACTGACTCTTCTGGGATAGTTATTCTACGTCTGGGCAGCATTTTTTGCATCACAAAAATTTTCATTTTATTATCTAATTATAGTACTTAGACATTTCTCAATTGAAAAGAACTAAAGGTTTATAACACATTCCTAAAATAAGATCATTTATATTCATATGCCAAATGGTTACAATACATGATCTTTTCGAGTATACTGCTATAAATGATAACACATATCCCCTAGTATCACAAAAGACGGGGACAACACCAGTTTACTACCCCTCTAACACTTTTCAAAAGTTGGGGTTACCATCATCTCACATCTTACACAAAAGACTGAGATTACAACAACATATTAAACAACACATAAATAAAATACTACACTACTGAGCTTTTCTCTCTAGACTTAATCTAACATCCCACACTCCACGGCGCTCTGATATTCCTTCTGTGTAATGTGCACCACCATGTCTCGACTTATGGTATGTCGGGTTTATCCTTGCTCAGCTGGGTAATAGTTTACCCCATCGATCAATCTCTCCATGGCCGTGCGTAGAGCATAGCCCATCTTGTTCATCTTCCTTCTCTTACACCTCACTTCATCCTCTAGATCATTAGCCCGTTCATTAGCTCCTTCCCACTTCTCCTCGAAGTGGATCCTATCCATCACCTCCATCTCTACCTGAGTGTGAAGTGCTTCCTTCTCCGTCCTCTCTCTCATCTCTCTCTGCTCCACCTCTTCTAGCTTCCCTGCCAGCTTCACTTTCCTAGCTACTGATCGGTGAAACAAGGTTCCCATCTGGATCCCTGCCTCTTTACGGTGAGCAATTTCCACCTCCATCTCCTGCATCACTAACTTCCTCTGGTGTTCCTCGTCCCTCAGTTTCTGGAACTCGGACTCCCTTTCCCTTGCCTCAGTCTCTAATTCCTCCACTCTACATCCTAACTTCAAGATCTGCTCCTCATACTCTCCCAACATCCGATCCTCGAAAGTAGCCTCGTCGGAGTCCTCCATAGGCTTAGGTTCCTCCTCTATAGGCTCCTCCTTAGGGTCAGACTCCTCGGGTAATGGCTCCATCTCTTCCTCATCATCATCCTCATTGATAGGGGCCACTACTGTTATGGGCTCCACTATTAAAGGTGCCTCATAGACCACGTGGATGTCACGCGGCTCCTCCTCTATTACTCAGCTAGGTCCTCCTATGTCAGTCATCCTACAATCACCAACATAAGACAAGACAAACAACAACTCCATTAGAATGTTAAATAACATAAGTTCATTGTATAGAATGAAGTTATATTCTATAACACACTTAGTCACTCTCTAGGAAAACTCTACATGAGTCTCATCCCTCTCTATCTCCTAAGTTTTCCTAAGTTATAATCTAAGGACTCTCGTTCCTAAGGTTTATAACTATGGCTTTGATACCAACCTGTGACGCCCCCAAATTCGGACCGCCACTTGGTCACTCGAATTCGGTTCGTCACGTGCTCATAGTAATACAATAATAACTAAAACCCCATATTTACATCGGAAGATCTAATTTAGAATAATATACAATGATTTATTATAATTATTCCCCCAAGTCTCGCAACCTACAGTACTTAATAGATTACATAATAATATCGAATAAAGACTTATTACATAATCCTATTTAAGCTTAAACACAATCTTAATACAACATAATAGTCTTAAACATAAAAGAACAATCTAGTAAGTAGCCTTGCCCTTGTCTTTTCCAGAGACACTTCCATGTTCTGCCTTAATTGAAAGGTTTTAAATAAGAAAGAATGAGCACAAATTGCCCAGCAAGTAATATACAACAAGGGTAAAGAGTTCTATATCACGAGTTTAAAATATCAAAGTATCATTTCTAAGATAGTTCAGGGTGTCAGAATATTATCATGACTAATGAATATCAACAATTCTTGAATCAAATCCTTGGAATAAGAACGATAATTCAATATAAATCAACAACTATATATGAATTCAAAAGCTATCAATGTATCCAACTGGATAAATAATTTATACTGAGAAGTCACTAAGGACTATTGAACATCTACTAGAATTACCAATATTAAACTGATAACCCAAAAGAATCAAGTACGATAGATGATCAATCTACAATACTCTATGTTATGCATAACTACACAGTAATATTCACGCGTGTGTTGGGGCTTCCAACAATAAACACTCCCCTTACCATAAGGGTTGTTTAACTCAGTTTTTAAGATTTCTGCACCAGTCAATTGGTTTGGATAGTTTTATAAACATGCATATAGTCTAGCCGAATCAAATGGCATAGACACTTTTACAATATTCAAGAACAATACCAAGTTCAACATGAATAATAATTTTCTCAAGAGTTTAACATACTAGCTCAATTGAACGAGAAAGTAAGATAACTTGCATTCAAAGAGATAAGGTTTGCTTACGATATCGTCGAATAAAGTAATGCAAGGGTTTAGGATACTTGCATTCAATATACGAATCACATGAAATTTAAGAACTTACACAAAATTCAAAATTGTGTAAATTAGGAAACTTGTACAATAAAAGTAGGGCTCGGATACTTGCCTTGAGCGTAGTCTATCCACGTAATTTAACCAACACTTTTGAATCCTATTACAGTGTGTTATATGTATAGGATGCTCATTAGTTATATAAACTCATATAGGTAAGTTCAACGTACACATAAACGTCTAACTTAGTTGTAACTTCATACACATCACATATCCTATATTTTCATAGTACAAATCAGTTTGTAGACATCATAAATTCAAACAACGTATCATTGCTTTATATCATGTAAACATTCTTTTGGACTTAACATTCGAAAATTATAATTAACATTCATCTCTATCACATAGCATGCTTCTTAACACACTACATAGTATATTGGTCATGTATTACAAATTAAAGTAATCATATAATCATGCTTCAAACATCATATCAAAAACAGAAACTATTCTTGACTGCAGGATGGCGCAGTTGCGCCCTGTCTAGGCTTAGGGACAGCGCAGCTGCGCTGTCCCCTGGCCAAACCAAGGTTGAGCTTTGCACTTACTATTTTCAGTCCCACTCTAACATACCACTACACTTATACTTTAACATACATGCACGTTAGAATCTTTCACATATCACATGACCATTCTTGTGCTCATCTTTACAAGTTCTTAGTTTATGACTTTCTATGGAATTAAAGCTTAAAAGGACATACAACCAACACACTTTATAACTTTGGCCATATGTCTACATAATGATGGCATACATTCTGTTAATACACATGCTTATAGTATTCATATTGTTTGTTTACAACTATCATTGTTTAACACTTCGAATCATGCTTTAAACTTATGTTTGGTTTAGTTATCATCATGTTTAATACATATAAATCATATCTAGGGATATTATAGACATAACATGACATATTAATCCTTTAGAATCTAGATATCTATGTGATGCAACTAGATTTTGAAAATATGTTCAAGTTTGCTTTTGAAACCATTTCAAACTTGAACAATGCCATTTAACACATACAAGACAACTTTAAGGCTCTAATCATATGTAGTCAAGTCATGTTAACATGCTCGCAAGATCAGAATGTATATCAAGTAGCATTCATGCACCTTAGTTCTATTATACCAAGTTTTCTTAAAAACTTATTTCACACAAGGTCTAACGAGTTTGATTATGAACAAAGAAACTATGTACGCTATAGCATGCTCATTTATGTGTAACATTAGTCATGTATATAAACCACTAAGTTCAAAATCTGTAGAACATGAATTTTAACAAAGTTTGTTTTCAAAACTTAAAGTCCTTGTTAAAGATCTTTTACCAAATCATGTTGGACATTTCATACTACATAAGGAAACTTTATAACACAAGTCATACCTATTTCTCATGTATATACAAGTTATAATACCATATTAGCAACAACCTAGCATGATAGAATCCATCAATTGGTTCTGAGGTACGGCGCAGCTGCGCTGCACCCTAGTACAAACAGGGCGCAGCTGCGCCACGTCGAGTTTAGAAGTAGTAAGCAGACTTTGTTTTGTGGAGTGTTACCCAACTTCATTTCCCACGGTTTAAGCTAGTTCCAAACCAACATTAAAGTGTTCATACATGTAAGTAAACTTCCTAAATACCTTATAACATGTTAATTCATATCAATTAACATATGAATTCAAGAAATTTTAAGAACTAAACAAGACTCATTTCAAGAACATAGTTAGAATTTATACCTTCTTGAGCTTGAATTGGACCTTCTACACTCTGAGTATGCTTTTATAGTAGCTCAACAACTTAGACTCTCCAATTAGACTATCAAACAACTTCTAGCAATCACACAATCAGAATTTAAGCTTGTATTTATAGAAGAAGCTTGGACTAGACATTGGCATTACACTAAGGTTGGGTTAATGGTGTAATGGAAGAATACATTGGTTAATCAAGAGTGGTTTAACAACTCACCACCAACCACTGACTTTGCAATCATCACCTATTCCATAGCCTTTTGGAGAATACGTAAACTAGTGTCAAGTTACTGTTCATGTACTTTGTGACACTCAATTTGGGACAAGAAAGAAAAATCTCAGCAATCTTGTTATCTAGGCTTGGTTTGGTATATTTAATTCCCATAATATAATCTTAATGTACAATTGTTACCATATTAGGAATTTAGGGATTAAATATATACTCACATCATATAATCCATGTACAGTAAATACACGTAATAAAATAACGCAGTTAAGCATTATTGTCTAGGTATCTCCCATAATTATTTTTACTACTCACATAACCACATTATAATATTATTTAATATTAATGTTTATCTAAACATTTATTTCCTTTTCCAGTTTCTAGAATACACAAATATTTTATCATTTCTGTATTACAATTACATGGGATTTTATTGTACTACTAGGTACCTCATGTCATTGAAATATACTCATATCGTATGGTTTTATTAATGTCACACATATTACATAAGTGTTCCATTTCATTGCTACAGAAGAAAACTAAATTTTCTCCAACTGATCACTGGCGCAGCTGCGCCAGTTTGTACTGCTGGAAGGGCGAAGCTGCGCCGTACCCTGGCAGTGCCAAACTAGCTTAGCTTCAAGCCAGTTTTAACATCCATCTCCACAATCTTTTTACACAACATGAACTAACTGTCATATTGGTGATATTACTAGTTTAAGAGTGTATTCCTTACATGAAATCACATAATTATTTGTAATTAATCAATATTCTTTAATAACTATCAATTAATTGTTTGTCTTAACAATTCGTTCATTAATTAATATAGTCACTACTATCACGATGCCATACCAGGCACTTTACGAATGCTCATCACACTTCACCCGAATAACTTCAATTTACACTAATTGAATCATTCATTTCACAACACATCAATATTTATATATAAATACTCACTTCCTTATTAAATCAAAATAATTATTAAATCGTAAAATTCACGGTTCTTACATATGTTTTCTAAAATAAAACGAGGATAATATTTTATAGTAGAAAAATTATATATACTTGTAGCAAATTTGAGAAAACATGATGATTATTTGGTGCGGTTTCGATTTTATGCGTGCGATTTTAACTAGTAACCAAATCGAAAAAGTAAATTTATTTTTTCAACCAACCTAAAATCGTCACATACGCCGAACTGTTGGTGCGATTTTAATTGGTGCGGTTTGTACGATTTTTGATACGATTTCAGTTCCAATTTAATTCATTGCTCAGCCTTACCTTAGACTCATATGTGCATGTATGCCCGACGATCCTGTTAATTATTTTGACTAGATTATATTTATATATTCTTTTTCACTCGTAATTTTTTTTTTTTATGAATCGTAATAGATTTACATAGGCAATAAATTTCAATCCTTTTTGGACTATTTTTAAAAAGGAAATTATTAAATCTACAACATAAAATGTTATTTTCACAACAAAAGTGTCGTTGTAGATCCTATTGTAACTGTTTTCACCGTCGTTATATATTTACAACAACACTGTTGTTATAGAAATAACAAAAAATGTTTCCCTTTTAAAAATAATCAAAAAAAAAAAGTTGCTTCCGCAAATGGCCACAACAACAATGCCCACGACGTCGTTACAATTGTACCAAGGAAACCTAACATCATCAATTCATCGTACAGACACCGACATACATACGGCGCGACCCAATTTCTCCTTATAAATTCCAGAAAACAGAAAGTAATCTAGGAACGAAAGATCAAGCTCAAGGTTTCAAAATGTTCTACAGAGGGTAAGATTATTTTGGGTTTTTAATTTCAAATTTTGACACTTGCTGTATAAGTTTAGAGTATATAACACATACATCTATCAAATTTACAAGAATCATAGACCCATAAGCTGAAATTTTTGATTTTTCCTTCATTCTATAGGATAAATATAGTAGTGAAATGTTAGAATTATATTTAATTGGGAAACTCGGAAGCTATTGATTCCAAAATAGTGTTTTTTTTAGGTTTTACTCAAATTTTCACCATAAAATATTAAGTACCCAATTTGATATTAACCTTAAGATTTCTCGTATGGGGTTTATGTATACTTGTGAATGTTTTTGTAATTGAAATTTTTGAGGAATTTCTTTTGATTGAATATAATTGGTACTATTCAGTTTTTTTCATCACCTTTACAGTTCTCATGTCATTCTGATAAAAGAAAATACGAGATACACATCTAAGCTTTATTTATGAATATGTTTTGCAATCAATAGTCAGTAGTGAAAGATTCAAATTTGTTAGAACTTGGTTGAAATTTCACTTCTTTGAAGAGGTTTGTTAATGAAAAATCCTCAATTTGTAATGTATGTATTCCGGTGCTGAAATTTCTTAGATCTTTTTGAAAGTAAACCTTCTAAGTTTAGCTGATGTGTTTAATTTAGATTACAAGAAACTACATTTCTTGCCCTTTTATGGAATCATTTTATATGCTTTTACGTTGTTCACCAATGAAAATTCGATTCGAAGTTCAAGGTAAGAGTACATGAAAGTTACAAATTCATAATTTTTTGAGTACAATACTGAAGTGTTTATTATTTCGTGTTTCCTTCTACCGGTACTGAAGTAGTTACATGGATGGTGGTGATCCCCGTGAGTTGGGTTTAAAAAGGCAGCGAGTGATTGATCAGAGTTCTTCATATTATGGAACTGCACCAGGTTCGAGTTACATGTACAGTCCTCCAGCTTACTCTTATGTTAGTCAGCTGCCACCTTTTCCTGTTGTCAGGCTTCGGGGCTTACCCTTTGATTGCTCAGAAGCTGATATTGCTGAGTTCTTCCATGGTCTTGACATAGTTGATGTTCTATTTGTCCATAAGAATGGAAAGTTCACGGGAGAAGCTTATTGTGTATTAGGGTATCCTCTTCAAGTTGATTTGGCTCTTCATAGGAATAGACAGAATATTGGAAGGAGATATGTTGAGGTTTTTAGAAGCAAGAGGCAGGAATACTACAAGGCAATAGCAAATGAAGTTTCAGATGCTCGGGGTGGTTCACCTCGCCGTACTATCTCAAGGGCGAAATCGGCTGATGAGGGGAAAGAGTCTGTGGAACACACCGGGGTATTGCGGTTGAGGGGATTGCCATTCTCAGCTGGCAAGGATGACATTTTAGATTTCTTTAAGGACTTTGCACTATCAGAAGACTCAATTCATTTTACAGTTAATTCAGAAGGAAGGCCAACAGGGGAAGCGTTCGTGGAGTTTGCAAGTGCAGAAGACTCGAAAGCTGCAATGGTGAAAGATAGGAAGACCCTTGGGAATCGCTATATAGAGCTTTTCCCTTCATCACTGGAGGAGTGGGAGGAAGCTGTTTCAAGGGGCCGGTGATTATTCTTTACTGATTTATTCCGTTTGCCTTTAGTTTTTTCTGGTCACGATCTTTTAAATCCTGGGTGTTAGTAAAATTATGTCTTAGTAATTTTAATAGGTGGTCACAAACTTTCTGATAGTTGTTTTAGCATATGGATATTTGTCTTTTTAATGTGTGTATTTACTTCAGAGCATATTAACGTAGTTCATTTCTAGCCTATTCATCATCGAATATATATCATGCATTTGTTTGTTTGCTGTTAAGTTTCTGCTTTGGTTATAAATATAGTGAATATTGATTATCATCTAGCTTGGAATTTTTTAGTTATTCTTTTTGGTATATGTCCTTATTGTCTTCCTAGGAAGCAAGTGTGTGCCAGTTTTGCAACAAAATAAAGTCAGTGATCGATTGGCTTTGGGTTTTGCTAGACTGGCGTCAAGATATGCTTCTCTTGTCTTCCTTTTTTTCTCCTCCTCTTTCTTAATCGGCTTCTTACCTTTGGGCTTTGCTAGATTGGTATAATGATATGCTTCCCTTCTCTTTTCTTCCCCCCTTTTCCCCCTTTCTCTTTCTTAATCGAATTCTCTTTTATCTCTTGTTGATTGTGAGTGGCTTTTCTTTTTTCTATGGGAGAGAGAAATTGAATGAACAGAAGTTATTGGCTTATAGTATAAAGATTGCGTGTTTGGCAATAAACATTTTCGTAAGAGAATGAGTTGAGGAATACACATTTTCCACATTTCCTTTTTCTACTTGGTCAAAATGGAATTCAGCATGTTGCTTAGAAAATTAATAAAACTAAATGACTTGAATAGATTACTTAAATTCCCTTTGTTAGTTCAACATAACTCTATCGGCAGTACAATAGTGAGCATAATAATTTTTCCGTTTCTGTTTGTTTTTGTGGCAATTATATCCTTTCACTTATTATTTTTATTTTCATAAATTGACAACATATTTATATATATAGTAATTAAATGTGTCGTATCCCCTCTGCACTCAAATCCCCATATTTTTCAGATTTGACGAACTATGTATCCCCATGTCAACATGTATTCCTGCACCTGTATCCTTGCTTCCTAGTTGTCTGTAGTTATATGGTGTTCTATCAACTAAGATAAATTATAGATAATATCGTAATACCTTGCTCATTCTTATTAGCACAAAGTCTGTTTGGTATTAAAATTGCATTGCCTGATGCAAAGAGCAGACCCAAAAACTGGAAATAGTTTCAATTGTTAATTTGTTGCTTTATGTAGTGTTTAGAAGGTGCTTTAATCTTGACCAAATCAGGCCTATATGCTGTAATGTTGTATAGATGTGATACGAAATTCATTTCTTTTATTACAAACTTATCCAACAAAATTTTAGAAAGGCAATAGATCTTTGAGCAGCAAAGGGAATATTACTATAGCAAACATTCACTGTATGTTTTACGGGGTACTGTGTCTTCGTGACAAGTTAGTTTGGGAGTGTGTTTTAAACTATTTTCTTGAAAATAATTCTTTTGAATCTAAGAGGAGATATGCATCCCCCATAAAAGTGAGTAATGAAAATACTAGGGGCTGATATACCCTTTATTATTCAAGCATATTGATTTTAGAAGTTGATACATATTTCGTATTTATTTTTCCAGCCATCATTGTGCCTTGAGTTTTACCTCAGTAGTTTATTATATTTCTTCTATTTAGCATTTTGGTTCTAGTTGACCACTAGCAATACTTATAGCAAGAGTGAAGAATCCTAGTCGTGGTTCATTTAATACGCACTTAGTGCTTGCCCATTCATCTAAAAGGGAAGATGAATGTTTGGTTGTGGATTTCTTCTGACGACCTATAATGGAGTTCGACTTTTGCTCCTGGATATGCCAATGATTAATTGCTTAGGTGTCTTAATATACAAAACTTATGTTTCTTGTTCCCTTCATTTATCAAAAGGAAATAAAAAAAGTACTGTGTAAAGCTTTTGGGACCATGCGTTGACACTTGAAAACTCATGAATTGGGGCTTTATGTACATATCGAATTATGCCCTGGCGTGAAATATGAACCTTAAAGCTTGGGTTGCTACTGTATTTGTTGAGATTTATTGAGTCATAATGGTGTCTGTCAAGTATTTGTTTGCCGTTCTTTTACTTTGCTATATCTTGTACTTAACATAATGTTGGCTAGATTTCCTGTTGCGATACCATACCGTCCGTTGGGTTGGTCATGGCTTTAAATTTTGGTTAGTAAAATACAACTTACAATATGAAACCCTGTGTGCTAATTTTGACATCTCAAGGGTGGGGGAGTCGCTGTTAGTTGTGACTTATTTTTTTCATTGATTGTTGTATTCTTGAAATTTATTTAAATTCCATCTGGTAATAATCTTTTGAAACATCAATTTATAAAAAGGAGTTTCTTAAAACTCTAGACAAATGTGTAATGCAAAGCTTTCTTAATCAGATCCATAACCTCACACGAGGGAAGCGACTCACCTGAAGAGACTACAGTATTGCGAATGAGGGGATTGCCATTTTCAGCTGGGAAGGATGATATAATGGATTTTTTCAAAGAATATGTGCTGTCGGAAGACTCAATTCATATCACATATAATATGGATGGAAGGCCAACTGGAGAAGCTTTTGTAGAGTTTGCGAGTCTGGAGGATTCGAAAGGAGCATTGGCGAAGGATAGGATGACACTCGGGAGCCGTTACATAGAGCTGTTTCCGTCATCACCTGAGGAAATGAAGGATGCAGGTTCTAGGGGACGGTGACTTTTGTTCTGGCTTTATGTTGCTTTTCAATGCTTCAATAATATGTATTGTAGCAGATTTTCTGGCATTGTGCTTGCAGCTTTGGTGGTTTAATTTTATGAAGCTATAAACTTATATTACTAGTTGATAGCGAACAATACATGGAACCATTCATATGCTCTACATATGTTTCTTAGGCAATATATCATTTTGTTCATGTACAGGTCTTTTATCTGAATTCTGAAGTAATGCATGTCATGACATTTGTATGCCTTACTTTTAGTGCCATAGCCTTGAGTCTAGCAAGTGTGATTTGATTTTTTTTATTTGATTAGGTGGCTTCCATTTAATTGTTGCATTAGTATGTTTATCTTGTTAATTACTTATAGAAAGAAGCATTCATCTTTGTTTAAAAATTTCAAGCAAGAGTGTATGTAGCTTTTTGTTGTCTTTAAAATGTTGCGATTTCTCTTGTGCCCATTTTGCTCACTCGTCTTATATTTAGGATGCATTGGACTTTGTCAAAAAAAAGAACAGTGCCATCGTGCTTTGTCTTCACAGTCGAAACTAGTTAGTTTCACAGTAAGTTGTATGTCATTGGTTTTCAAATGGATTCTTGGTGTCTTTCTTAATGTAGTTCTTTACTTTTTTTCTCGATCCAGATTACAAGTAGTCCAATATCGGCAGTCTATAGAATGGGTTGCATTTGTATAGTAGAGAGTTTGCATTTCGGATAACCTTTCTTATACAAGTATTATACAATTACGATTTTATGCAAACGAGCAACTTATTTTATAGAATTGTCCAGATGAACTGCTTAATTTGTACTGCTTGAAATACAAATCTGTTTCATCTCTTGACTATGCTTCTAAAAATAGGTCCTATGGTTTTCGTATGCCATTTTTCCTAGCTAGTATTACCCATATAGAAAGATGATTGCGTAGGACGATCACAAGACGCTATCAGATACATTTGCATATTGATAATATGGACTGTGGGCATTCATGTTTTTCTTTTAGTTGGACAAGATATTGACATTGTCGAAAGTTTGTCATATTGCTTATGCTACATCAGTGTGTTACGTAGTCTGTTGTTGGTTGGCCTAGTTAAAGGTCTTGCAGGAGTATAAGACTATTCTACCATTTTATTCTTTATGGTATCCTAGCAGAACTATACTAGTTGTTTTAATTCTGTTATATACGCTATCAGGTCCTATTTTTCGCCCATATTAGGCTGTGGAATAGCTATGTTTTGCATTATATCTAGTTGTCTGAAACGGTCGTCCATTATGTAGGTAACAATATTCATATTGAGAATGAGGTTCCGGAGTCTATATTTGCTGGAGACTATGCACTAGGATGTGTGTGCATCCCGTATGGGCTGCAATTTTTGAACATTATATGCAAATTATAGATTTTCATTACTATAGCAGTAGTCTATCATGGTTGCACTATTATGTGGTGAGCATGACTCTTTGTAATATATGGAGAGCATAATAATTCTTTGCATGTGTTTTCTCCTTTAAGATTCAAATCTGTGCCCATTATAGCTTGGAACAAAACACTCAAAATTTTATGCTTATCCCCCCCCCCCACCTCCCCGCCTCCCTTTTGGGGGAACAACTGTTGCTCCCTTTTAATCAAAAATCCTGCCATTGACGCACACATGAGAATGTTTTCACCTGTATAGAAAAATTTCTGACTTTGCCCCAGATGGGAGTGGGGGAAGCCTTGCTGGTACTGGTACCTTTTTTACTTTTGGTTCGCTGGTGTTGAGGCAGGCAGTGATGGAGGTGGAGTTGAATTAGTTTAGTTTAATTATTTTGTAGTTTACTTTTATTGTTTAGTTTAATTTAATTATTTTGTAGTTTACTTTTATTGTTTAGTTTAGTTAATTATTTTATAGTTTTCTTTTATTGTTTGGTTTTTATTTAGACTTTTTGCTTTTATAATTTAACTAGCTAAGTGAACGGTGCGGCTACGAGTTGTTTTTTAAATAAAATTATTTTTAATTTTTTATATATATTATATACGATAATTATAAAATATCTATTTTTCAATTTCAAATTAGTTTACTATTATAATTAGAATGTTTACAAATTTTGCTACTAGTACTTTTTAAATAATATATAATATTTTTTATTATATTAGTTATGAGTTTGAAAATATTTTAAATTGATTTTGAAGAACAAATAATGATGTTATATTTTAGAACAGAGCAAGTATTTTACTTTTTTCAATTTATAAAAGGGGTTAGTATTTCATAATTAATAGTATTTGTTTGATAGTTTATAACTAAGAGTGTAAATAAACCGAGTCGAGTCGAGTATTGAATTGTTCAGATTTGGTTCACAAAATTTATAGAGTATAAAATAAGGTTTGATTGAGGCTTGTTTAGCTACCGAGTCGATCACGATCTCGAATCGAGTCTAAGCAGTTTGAACTTTTCGAACGAATATGAAACTCGTTGCAACTTGAGGAGGTTCGAGTAATTTATCGAAATTGAAAATTTGCTCATATTTAAATCATTTATATTTCGAGTCGAACTCGAATCGAACTTTTAGTTGAGCGAGTACGAATCGAACACGAACTGTTTGCTCATTTTATAACCTTATTTATAACATTCAGTATTGTTTAGCTGGTTTCTTTCAAGTATTTCTTTATTGTGTTTGTAAATACGTTTTGTGATATAATATAATTCGATTTTGTAGAGATTTTATGTGATATAATATAATTACTTTGTTGCAAAAAATTTTTTACAAGAAAGAGGTCAGCTCTGTTTCATTTCCTTTATCTTTTTCTCATCAACTGCCAAAAGCTTTTCCTGTTCAATGCCAAAGTTTAAACTTGATATGAAAATACATTTAATTTTAGAGAAAATAATTATAAAAATTATAAAATATTTAAAAAATATTACTAATTATAAGTTAAATAAATCCTGTGTTTATTCCTCCTGGATATGGCCTATGGGGTTGTGGAGAATGATGGCCTAGGATTCCTAGCACATATCAAACACAAGACTACGGCCTAACATTAACTATATTGTTGGCGTAAGTAAAATGTACAGAAAAAGACATTACAACAAGGAGAGTTTAGTAGAGAATGAGTTCTACTATCTTCTAAGATTTAAAAGTCCATCATCAATATTTTATTCCTGTAACAACAATCAATAACCATCTTTAATCAAATATTCATCTTTGCACTACAGGCCAAAGATATTCATTTGTATCACCAGTCGGTCATGTTCATCTCAACACATGTTCATCTTTGCACTACGGGCCAAAGATATTCATCAGTTAATCATTCATCTTTGCACTACGGGCCAAAGATATTCAGTAATATCATCATTTAGGACTGAGGATGATGAAAAATATCTTAAAGAAAACGAATCCAGTGAAACAAAATAACAAATATTAAGGATTCGTATTTCGATTTATCCATGTCCAAAAATACCTTATAATTATTCATAGTGAAGTAGAATTCAAGAATGATCAAAACATAGATACAATCAAAGCTAGTACCCAGAATAGATATTTTGGACGAAAAGAAGAAAATTTTATTTTTCGGTGAATAGTAACTCGTGAATAGTAACTCATGAATAGTAACCCCGACGTGAAAAGTTCCAAATTTGATAAAAATTTTCAACCAATATTTCGGCATAATGATATTGAAGAAATAATATCATTTTTGAATAAAATAACATCCCTTACCTCGTAAAGACAGTACTTCTGGTCGGAATACCGGTATAAGGCTGAAAGACACTTGCTCTGATGAATAGAAACTCTCAAAGTATCTAAATACTCACAAAATACACTCAATAATCTAGAGAGAGAAAGAGAGAAAACTTGTTTCTGGTGTGATTTTCAATTCTAACTTAGCCCTCTATTTATAGGAAAATGTTAGCACGCCGAAGCAAACTTAACCTGCAACCTGATGGCTTTACCTGCTACTATTCCCACCCACCACATTTGAATAAAAATCTCAGCACATTTCTTCACCAACCAAGAGTGGGGCCCACCAATTCTAAAATTTTCTACCAAAATGATTAACTCCGAAAATTCAACAATTTCTGAACCAGTCATCTCGTAAAATTCATAATAAATCATACGTTCATTTTTAACGGTTCAAAATTTGTGGACATATACTCAACTTATATATGTATAACATATCCAAAAATTACCACGATCTAACGGTCGGACTAAAAATTATAACCCCCGCAAAATATCTCAAAAACCCTAATTTTTAATACCTCCATTCCGACAAAAATACTGATAAAAACCTCAATATTAACTCCTTCATTTTTAACCACAAAAATATATCCCTCATTTATATCCACAAAAATAAATACTTCCTTATCATATGAATCAATAATTAATTATTCACAAATAATATTACAGAATCACATTTATGACAACCAGGCCGTTCCCAGGAAAGAGAGGGCTTTCCAATAAGGATTTCTCCTTACTGGCGCGCAATTAGATGACCAAACCTCTCCTTAGACAGAACTTTCTAGACATTGCCAATAATGTTATCTAATAATATTATTCAAATAATATGAATTATTGATCTGATAATGAGAAATACTGTGTAGTGACAATTATTGAAACAACAGTAATATAAAATATCAACGCAGCAATTATTGAATCAATAAAATAAAATACTGAACAGTAATTACTGTAACCATTATTGAGTAGTGCCTTCTTACGTAAGAATCAATAATTGGTGCAATACAGTGTGCTACTGTGTAACAACGCGTATTACTGTGTTTTAACCACCGGGTATTCCAACAGTATTAACGGTAACAACTACGCCGTTATTAATAAAAAATATATACTTGTCGTTTTCTTCATCCAATCGCTTTCCGTTATGGGGCCCACAAAAGACTGCGCCGTCGTACGAATATTTCCCGACAGGAAGAATATTCCACGACCAAACGAATATTCCCCGACAACAATGAATATTTTATAACCACCTGCTTATTTGAAATATTTGCGCATTTTACCCATAACTAACCTCATTAATCAATTTAACACTTACTATTTCAAAATAATAAATAGAGGGAATTTAAATTTCATTTATTAATAATTTGGGGTCTTACAACCTCCCCTCCTTATGAAATTTCGTCCTCGAAATTGACGTACGTACCTGGTGTTTCGAAAAGATGAGGATACCTCGCTTTCATTTCCGTTTCCAACTCCCAGGTCATTTCCTCAATAGCATGGTTTCTCCACAAAACTTTAACTTGTGGTATGACCTTCGTGCGTAGGACATGCTCTTTTCTATCTAAGATCTTGACAGGTACCTCTTCGTACGTTAAGTCTTCAGCTATCTCGTCCGGTTCTAACTCAATAACGTGGTCTGGGTCTTTCACATATTTACGTAACACAAATATATGAAAAACATTATGAACACGAGACATACTTGGAGGTAACGCGAGTCTATAGGCCACATTTCCTACTCGGTCAAGAATCTGAAATGGACCAATAAATCGTGGATTGAGCTTTCCTCTCTTCCCAAATCTTGTAACTCCTTTCCATGGAGCCACACGCAACAATACATGATCCCCAATGTCAAATTCCACGTCCTTTCGATGAAGATCCGCATAACTCTTTTGTCGATCCTGTGCCGTTTGTATACGTTGTCGAATCGTTTGGATCTTCTCTGTAGTCATGCGTACCAACTCTGGTCCCAACAATGTTGCTTCACCCACCTCGTCCCAGCATACTGGAGAGCGACACTTTCGTCCATATAATGCTTCAAATGGGGCCACACCTATACTTGCCTGATAACTGTTATTGTAAGAGAATTCCACCAATGGTAGGTACTTATCCCAACTCCCTTTGAAATCTAGGACACAAAGTCTTAATAGATCTTCAAGAGTTTGAATAGTCCTCTCTGATTGTCCGTCCGTTTGAGGATGGTATGCCGAACTAAATCGTAAATCTGTGCCCATAGCTTTTTGCAAGCTAACCCAAAATCTTGAAGTGAATCTTGGGTCACGATCCGAAACTATGGATACTGGCATGCCATGCAGTCTCACAATCTCATCTACGTATATACGAGCAAGACGTTCAAAGGAATAAGTCTCCCGTATCGGCAAGAAATGAGCAGACTTGGTTAATCTATCAACAATAACCCAAATAGCATTTATGCCTTGAGAAACCGTGGGAAGACCCGTAACGAAATCCATGGTAATGTGTTCCCACTTCCATTTCGGAATCTCAAGTGGTTGCAATGGACCCTTTGGTACTTGATGTTCCGCCTTTACACGTTGACAAGTTAAACACCTCGAGATAAACTTTGCAATCTCTCTCTTCATATTATTCCACCAAAATGTATGTCGTAGATCACGATACATTTTGGTACTTCCAGGATGGATTGCAAATGGTGTATTGTGTGCTTCCATCATGATCTTGTACTTCAAATCAGAATTGTTAGGAACACAGAGTCTAGAGTGGACTCGAAGTATTCCTTCTTCATCTATTCTTGCTTCTGGAATAGAACCTTCTTGCACTTTCTTCTTCATACGCATCAGCTCTATGTCCGTAGCTTGAACAGCTTTAACTTTATCGATTAAAGTCGGTTCTACTCGTATATTTGATATCATCATGTGGGTACTTGGAGCCTTCATCTCTATCTCCATCCTTTGCAAGTCATACAAAATGGGCCTTTGTGTTAACAACATTGCACTCGTACCCGCATATGATCTTCTACTCAATGCGTCAGCTACTACGTTTGCTTTTCCAGGATGATATTGGATGGTATGATCGTAATCTTTCAACAGCTCAAGCCAACGTCGCTGCCGCATGTTGAGTTCCTTTTGGGTGAAGAAATATTTGAGGCTTTTATGATCTGTATAGATCTCCACTTTCTCCCCATACAGGTAGTGTCTCCAGATCTTCAACGCGAAAACTACTGCTGCCAACTCCAAATCATGAGTAGGATAATTCCTCTCATATTCTTTGAGTTGTCGCGAGGCATAGGCTATGACTTTCCCATGTTGCATGAGAACACATCCTAACCCTTTGCCTGAAGCATCACTGTAGATAACAAATCCATCCGAACCAGATGGTATTGTCAGAACAGGTGCCGAAATGAGTCTCCTCTTAAGCTCTTGAAAACTCTTCTCGCATTCCTCGCTCCATACGAATTTGATATCTTTTCGAGTCAGCTGAGTTAACGGGGTAGCGATTCGAGAAAACCCTTCCACGAATCTTCGATAATAACCAGCTAAGCCTAGAAAGCTACGTACTTCGGTCACCGTCTTTGGTTGCTCCCAACTTTGTATTGCTTCAATCTTCGCCGGGTCAACAGATACTCCATGTTTTGACACCACGTGCCCTAGGAAAGCTACTTCCTCAAGCCAGAACTCGCATTTCTTCAACTTAGCATATAACTTATTTTCACGCAGCCTTTGGAGTACCAGCTTCAAATGATGCTCATGATCTTCACGGCTTTTGGAATATATGAGGATGTCATCAATAAAGACAACAACGAACTGATCCAAATAATCCTTGAATATTCGGTTCATCATATCCATGAAAGCCGCAGGAGCATTAGTCAATCCAAAAGACATGACTAGGAATTCATAATGCCCGTACCGAGTTCTGAAGGCAGTCTTTGGAATATCCTCAGTTTTAACCTTCAGCTGATGATATCCAGAACGAAGATCGATCTTTGAAAAGAATTGTGCTCCTTGTAACTGGTCAAACAGGTCATCAATACGAGGTAGCGGATACCTATTCTTAATAGTGACATGGTTTAATTCTCGGTAATCAATACAAAGTCGCATACTCCCGTCTTTCTTCTTTACAAATAAAACAGGAGCACCCCAAGGAGATGTACTAGGACGAATGAAACCGATGTCCAACAACTCTTGTAGTTGGACCTTTAACTCCTGAAGTTCAATAGGAGCCATTCGATATGGGGTTTTAGAAATGGGCTTTGTACCAGGTTTAAGATCAATAAAGAATTCAATTTCTCGTTCCGGGGGTAGACCGGGAAGTTCTTCAGGAAATACGTCAGGAAAGTCAATAACAACAGGAATATTATTCAAATTTGACGTGTCTTTATTCAAATCCATAACATGGGCTAAGAAAGCTTGACATCCGTTTTTTAATAAACGAATGGCTTTATGGCTTGATATAACAGTGATTGATTTTAATGGTTTAGTTGTTTGAATTCGTACAACAGGTTGGTTAGGAATATGAAAACTAACAACCTTACGAAAACAATCAATTTTGGCATGATGAGTAGTTAGCCAATCAATCCCTAAAATCACATCAAAAGCAAGTATCTTTAAAGAGATAAGGTCAACAGGTAAGGTGATGGTGCCAACTTGGATCACACAAGATTTATAAACAGTGGATGTGATGAAAGTTTCTCCTAACGGAGTCTCAGATAAATCAAAGTCTAACTTCTCCGGAGTCAAGTTTAAACGTTGAGCACAAGCAGGAGAGATAAAAGAATGGGTAGAACCGGTATCTAATAAGGTATAAACTTCGCATGAATTTATGATTAGCTTACCCGTGATCACCTCGTTTGGGTTCCTCGCATGTTGACCAGTCACGACAAACGCTCTTCCAGGAACCGTTGACTTTATCTTTTCTGGGACAGCTTTTTGAGTCACCATCCCCGCTGGACTTGGTTTTGCTACAGTGCAATCTCGAGCGATATGTCCTTCCTTTCCACAATTATAACATACCTTAAACTGTTGTGGGCAGTTTGGGCTGATATGTCCTTCTTTTCCGCACTTATAGCATATAACCGGTGGTCGTTCTCCTCCCTTGGAACCAGTTTCTGTTGGTGCTGACGTCTTCGTATTGTCATTGTTGAATCTCCTCTTTTTAAAATCTCCTCCCGACTCGCTTCTTCTATTTTCATAGCCACGATTACCACCAGAGTGGTTGCCGTTCTTGTCTGTATTTTTCTTTCTCCGCTGGTTATCATTGTTCTGATGACTGCTGTCACCGATATGATCCTGGTTGTGATCCCTCAGTTGACCGTACTCGTTATCTCGCTCTAATAATTGAGCCCTGTTGACAACATCTGAATAGAGAGAAAATTTATGAGAAATGAGATATTGACGTATGCCGGGTTTCAAACCTCTCAGAAACATCCTCGTCATACGTTCCTGATTCTCCACCAAATGAGGTGCAAACCTGGACAACTCTGCAAACTTTGCCTCGTACTGAGATACCGTCATATTATTCTGCTCTAGTCTAATAAACTCTACCTCCTTCATATGACGAATACTTTCAGGAAAGTACTTGTCATTGAACAGTTTTTGAAATGTCTCCCAAGACATGCTGAGTGCGGTTGGATGGGTACGCTTCACAGACTCCCACCAGTAATCTGCCTCGCTACGGAACATAAAGGTGGCGAATGGAACCTTCTGTTCCTCCGTGCATCCCAAGACATCGAATATCTTGGTAATTTGCTTGACCCACGTTTCCGCCATGATCGGATCCGGCTTTCCCTTAAATTCTGGTGGTCCCAATTCTTTGAACTGTTTGGCTGTGACAAACCGTGAATTGCTATCATTTCCTCCTGTATTTTGAACACGAGTCTCCCTTGTCTGGTTTTGCATGAATTGCAAAAAACTTCTAAACATTCCATCATTCATCATCTGCTCATTGGTGTTGTTCACAGGAGGAACATTGCCAGCCTGTTGCACGTTCTCCTCGTTGGTAAGCACCGGTGTCTCCACGGTCTCATTTACTCCACTGTTAACATTCTCAGTCGACATTCTCAAATACTGCCATAAAACAAGGGTTAATTAAATAAATTAACAAATCACATAATACCCCTATATTATGACTGACCAATAAATAAGCTTAGGTAGGACACACTAGCGAAGGATTCGTCTCTCCCCTCCTAGTTCTATTCCCCGATCTCCGCCAGAGATCATATCCCTAAGCTCTGATACCAACTGTGACGCCCCCAAAATAGGTATACAACACCCATTCTGAGTCGCCAAAATACATGGTACAGAAACAACTACATCTTTATTATTACAACACAAGAACTGTGAGTTTAAATACAAATATTGTCATTTAGACAATATCCACACTCAAATAAGTCCTCATTACAATTATTGATACATTATTTCACAAAAATGGTGAGGACTACTAAAGTAACTTCTAGAACCATCATTCCATACCCCGACTAGTACTCGCTACATTCTCGCCTCCTGAGAAAAATGGAACAAAAAGGAAAAGGGTGAGCTCAACTAGCCCAGTAAAGAACATTATGACTAAGATAATACAGAACAAATTATCGTTAGTCTTCAACAGGGAAAAATCTAATAGAATACAATAGACAACAAGTTTTAAATCAATAACTGCAGCGGAAACAACAAACCATTAGAAGAGTCAAGTAGAGAATGAGTTCTACTATCTTCTAAGATTTAAAAGTCCATCATCAATATTTTATCCCTGTAACAACAATCAATAACCATCTTTAATCAAATATTCATCTTTGCACTACAGGCCAAAGATATTCATTTATATCACCAGTCGGTCATGTTCATCTCAACACCTGTTCATCTTTGCACTACGGGCCAAAGATATTCATCAGTTAATCATTCATCTTTGCACTACGGGCCAAAGATATTCAGTAATATCATCATTTAGGACTGAGGATGATAAAAAATATCTTAAAGAAAACGAATCCAGTGAAACAAAATAACAAATATTAAGGATTCGTATTTCGATTTATCCATGTCCAAAAATACCTTATAATTATTCATAGTGAAGTAGAATTCAAGAATGATCAAAACATAGATACAATCAAAGCTAGTACCCAGAATAGATATTTTGGACGAAAAGAAGAAAATTTTATTTTTCGGTGAATAGTAACTCGTGAATAGTAACTCATGAATAGTAACCCCGACGTGAAAAATTCCAAATTTGATAAAAATTTCTAACCAATATTTCGGCATAATGATATTGAAGATATAATATCATTTTTGAATAAAATAACATCCCTTACCTCGTAAAGACAGTACTTCTGGTCGGAATACCGGTATAAGGCTGAAAGACACTTGCTCTGATGAATAGAAACTCTCAAAGTATCTAAATACTCACAAAATACACTCAATAATCTAGAGAGAGAAAGAGAGAAAACTTGTTTCTGGTGTGATTTTCAATTCTAACTTAGCCCTCTATTTATAGGAAAATGTTAGCACGCCGAAGCAGACTTAACCTGCAACCTGATGGCTTTACCTGCTACTATTCCCACCCACCACATTTGAATAAAAATCTCAGCACATTTCTTCACCAACCAAGAGTGGGGCCCACCAATTCTAGAATTTTCTACCAAAATGATTAACTCCGAAAATTCAACAATTTCTGAACCAGTCATCTCGTAAAATTCATAATAAATCATACGTTCATTTTTAACGGTTCAAAATTTGTGGACATATACTCAACTTATATATGTATAACATATCCAAAAATTACCACGATCCAACGGTCGGATTAAAAATTATAACCCCCGCAAAATATCTCAAAAACCCTGATTTTTAATACCTCCATTCCGACAAAAATACTGATAAAAACCTCAACATTAACTCCTTCATTTTTAACCACAAAAATATATCCCTCATTTATATCCACAAAAATAAATATTTCCTTATCATATGAATCAATAATTAATTATTCACAAATAATATTACAGAATCACATTTATGACAAACAGGCCGTTCCCAGGAAAGAGGGGGCTTTCCAATAAGGATTTCTCCTTACTGGCGCGCAATTAGATGACCAAACCTCTCCTTAGACAGAACTTTCTAGACATTGTCAATAATGTTATCTAATAATATTATTCAAATAATATGAATTATTGATCTGATAATGGGAAATACTGTGTAGTGACAATTATTGAAACAACAGTAATATAAAATATCAACGCATCAATTATTGAATCAATAAAATAAAATACTGAACAGTAATTACTGTAACCATTATTGAGTAATGCCTTCTTACGTAAGAATCAATAATTGGTGCAATACAGTGTGCTACTGTGTAACAACGCGTATTATTGTGTTTTAACCACCGGGTATTCCAACAGTATTAACGGTAACAACTACGCCGTTATTAATAAAAAACATATACTTGTCGTTTTTTTCATCCAATCGCTTTTCGTTATGGGGCCCACAAAAGACTGCGCCGTCGTACGAATATTTCCCTACAGAAAGAATATTCCACGACCAAACGAATATTTCCCGACAACAATGAATATTTTATAACCACCTGCTTATTTGAAATATTTGCGTATTTTACCCATAACTAACCTCATTAATCAATTTAACACTTACTATTTCAAAATAATAAATAGAGGGAATTTAAATTTTATTTATTAATAATTTGGGGTCTTACATGGCACACGTGTCAGCGAGCGGTAATAGCGACCGTAGGCGGTCGCTGAAGTAGAAGCACCTTACTCGGTCGCTAATACTGTAGCAGCGACCGCGTGCGGTCGCTGACTTTGTTTTTTTTTTTTATATAAATATTTTTCCTGTTTTATTGATTTCCAAAAATAACCTGCTTTGTACCTGCTTTTTATCCCAACACACAGCAGTATATATAAGCATCCATCCATCCATGATAACTACTATATGATAAACATCCATCCATACATACAGTCCAAAGAATGAATCTAAATCAACACAACACAATACAATCGTAAACATCCATATAATAGAATCGTAAACCAATACAGTCCAAAAATAAGTAGTTTAAAAGATTACAAGGCTTTAAAAATCTAAAAAACAAGTCTAACAAGGCTTTACAAATCTAACATGCATGACTGGTCTAGCTCTTCATGGATCATTCAAATTAGTACCCTGTAATTAACACAAGAATAAAACATATATGTTACATGTGTTGATACTGCTATGACTTGGGAAAAGCTAAATAATAGACAATGTACGTAATGAAACATTAAAAGTACCTGGTCGCCATGCTGCTGCTTCCACCACTGCCTTCGCCAAGTCATCAGGATTCAGAGAATGCAGATGTCCGCCCAGTATAAGAAGAAGATCACGATTTTGACAGATCGCTCTCACACAGTCAGCAGGAGTATGATAGGCTGGATGACCTGATGACTGTGTAGACTGTGTAGACTGGGTAGCAGAGCTGCCTGTGCCACTGATGGTCGGGCATTGTCTTTGTCCTTGGCCTTTAACATATTTTTTCTTCACGACGGACGCCCTCTCCCACAATTCTTGATCAATCGCCGGACGCGGGGTGCCTTCAGGATAGCGCTTGTTCATTAAGCCCTTATAAGTGTCATGTCAGAAGGTCAACAAATAAATAGTTAAAAATAAATACGAAATGCTAAAAAACATGACTATAATATGTTTAAAGTTAACTTATTACCGCTATCTGAACAGCATTAGGCAGACCATCACGGGTGGCCACATACACATCCAACCAATTGATAGGTTGACCTTGAGACTCAGACTCCTACAGTTCATGTTCTCATATTAATATGTAAACATATGATATTTTAGCTACAAAACATGACTGTAAACATAAAGACAAATAACTAAGCTAATAAGCTTGTTATACATACGTACCCTAGCAGCAATATGTTGCAGCTGAGATATACTGCCACCCTTGTACGTGCCTTTTGCCTTTTCGCCTTTAGATACACCTGAGGATCTGTTCGAGGCGGCAGTCTTACGTCTGTTGACCCAGCTCTCAGCTCTCCACTGCTCATACATCTGCACCCATATGGGATGTGCGCACCACCAGGGGCAATGCTCATGCATATACTGCTCACCCTGTCCTGGATGGTCAATCTCAGCATTGTGCAGGGCTTTCTGTCGTTCTTTGTTTAGATTATCTTTAGTCCGGACGGCGCACTTCTGCCAGAACAGTGCCTGAATAACTGATGCATGTGCGTCGTCCCATCTATACCGCTTCTGTAAATAAAACAACAATAATAATATTAAAACTATTATATTACCATAATCCAACATTACTAAACTATTAGTTGATTAACTATGTATTATCTATCAGAGTGATTAAATAAATATACTTGAAATTCAGCCCAAACTGCATCCTTATGGCCGAGAGGTGTGCTCGCCCATGTAATCACTGGCGTAGGCCAATTCTGTAAGCATAATTGTGAAATGCACTTTACAATTTTACTATCTTGAAAATCACTACAATATACAATAATTTACATTAAAATATATTTATAACAATGGAAATATTAAACCCTTATATATACAATGGCACTTGAACAAGTGAATATGACCCCCGTACGTGCCCTTGTACGACAACTCTACGATTTCCTCCAACTCCCCATAAAAGGCACGACCAAGCTCATTGTAACAATCTCCTTGGACACACACTCCAGAGTTCGTTGTTCTTTTACAGTGCCCATATGCCTTTGTGTGAAACTCACAACCATTTATTTTGTAACCATTGCGGGTGACTTGGTCCCTGTCTGGTCCCATAGCTAGGACTTGTACATTAGCCGGAATCGTTGATCCCTTAGTCAAAGCCTACAAAAACTCCATCTTATTAAATGAAGTCATAGTTAACATGATATATATATATATATATATATATATATATATATATATATATATATATATATATATATATTACGTGCTTAAAAATTGAACTTACTTTGTCCTTTAGCCAAAGTGCAAAGTTTTTATCCCGATTGATTTGAATATCTTTATCAGTTATGCCGGGATGCTTCACTTTTAACTCGTCATCGTACAATCTATACCATGTTATAAACATTAACATATTGGAATAAATTGTCAACTTAAAAGATAAATTATCAAGTTTACATGTGTACCTCACAAATTCGTCAATCTCCTCGCAATTGAGAAGAATGTAAGTATGTGCAGCATGTAATTCTTGCTCAAAGAGGAATATGCGCTTCCCTTTTTCATAAGCGCGGCCCGATAGACCAAATACAGATAGTCGACCATTTAGTTCAACATTTCTCCCATCATCATGTCTCGATACTCGATTGGCCTTTGTTAAGACTTCGTCTGGAAAATAGTCTGAGACAAACGTAGATATCTCATCGAAACTGTATGCCTCGCATATCGACCCCTCGACATAAGCTATATTCTTAACCTTTCTCTTAAGGTTTCCCATCACCCTTTCGAAAGGGTACATCCATCTATATTGAACTGGACCCCCAACACGAGCTTCATAGGGAAGATGGATGTGTAAATGCTCCATGGAGTCAAAAAAACCAGGTGGAATATTTTTTCCAGTTTACACGTGATCTCTATGATGTTCTTCTCAAGTACAGACATATAATTTATCATGTCTCTATCCATATAATTTACATTCTTACACTTCAAACATGGACATCGTATCTGCGACTTACCATTCATACATTCCGGGTGACTATACGCATACTCCAAAAACACTTGGCAACCAGCTCTAAATTCAGCTGCAGCACCTATCTGGGCACTTGACTTTCGTCGTGCCATCCAACTACGGTCTAAACAGAGGTCCATGATTGCACGGTACCTATGTTGACATGAATTTATTGTATTCCCTTGTTAGAGATTTACAATTCAGCTCAATCCCATTTATGATGCTTATAAATACATATAGATGTATATATACATATATAACATGAGTGTGCATCATATATGATTATTCGGGAATTGAACAAGAATACATGCCAAAACAAATTTACACCGCTTGAGATCGACTACCCAAAGGCATGGTATATTGTTATGGATCTTAAATTAGAGTATGGTCTTATGTCATCCTACATATTTTAACTAACACCAACCTAAAGCCAATAGATTCATAGGGGTAGAATATGAATCATTACATCATGTATGGTCTGCATATGCTGCGTATATCAAGAATGCAGAAGAAGGCATACTATTAGTCCCTTAATGTGGGACTATTAGTCCTATTAGTCCCTTATGTGGGATATATCTTGCTTTAAGTACGGTTCTAACGTATGTTTCAGTTTCCAAGTGAATGAGATGTTGGACCGCCACTGTGAGTTATTTAAATAAAAAAGTTTCAAGCGCTGCGTGTACATTTCTTCATAATTGAAGATGGCTCTAGTAAGGTTTATATTCTTGAATAATTGCTTGTGATGGGTGGGTTGACTGATACGTCTGTCATCTATAATTTTTATGGTTTTTTCAATATATCTGATCTCCTATAATTGCAAGAAATATAGTAGAAGTTGCATAATAGTGGTCAATGCACTTGCAATACAAGTAATCAACCATGAAGAGTGTTTTGCCAAAGAAAAGTGGCCCTTTTGTCAACAAGTATTTTCTCCTCATTGTTTTCTTTTTTGTTATTCAATCCAACCCTTTTGTCACTTCAAATTCCATTGCACCCGACGAACATAGTTCCTTTAAGGAGGAGTTGAATTCCTCTTATGCCTTACTAAATTTATACTCTCTCTTTGCCTCAAAATGATAATCCACCATCAAAAGTCAAATATTTAAAAAGTTAATATTTTCAACATTAACATAACCAATTGTCAACATCATAATCAAACAATGATGAATGAAACACATTAATTTTAACAGTAGCCTCATTTTTGGACATCATAAAGGAGAAATTGAAGTCCAATTTTCAGACAGAGAAAGTATAACTTCTGTTCATCTTTCAATTTAATCAGTAACTAGTATGCAATTATTTCCACCCACAAGCAATGATTTTTAAATACGGTAATATTACACATGAAACATCAATTTTAAGAAAGAATAGTAATTTAGAAACCTTAAAATGAAACATTAAGCTCACACAAACTATCAATTAGGGGTTCAAATCCAATCATTTTTATTTACAGTTAATACTTCAACCTCATAGACTCTTACCATTCAATCAGCATTAACAGACAGTTTAATTTAGGGATTAATTGGGGGTTACCGGTGGTGGTGCAGCGGTGGTGCGATAGTGGTGCAGCGGTGGCGCGGTGGTGGTCGGCAGTGGTCAGCAATGGTCGGCAGTCTCCCTCCCTCTTCTCTTCTCCCCTTACTCCCTCTTCTCCCTCGTCTGTATTCCCTCTTTTCTTTATTTTCTGTACTGATCGAGCGAACCTGAATCTGATTAAGTTTATTAGCATCAGCGACCGCCATCCGCGACCACATGCGGTCGCTACTTTTTAATGATGTGGACATATCAGCAACCGCATGTGGTCGCTGATACAGATTGGTCGCCGCGCCAAAGTTTCGCACCAAATTTTAGGAGGGAAATTATTCTCAGCGACCGATCAGCGACGACATGCGGTCGCTGATATATACTAGCGACGAGAATCCTTATCGGTCGCAGATATCGGTCGCTAGTACTATTATCAGCGACCAGATAGTGCGATCGCTGATATCATTGGTCGCAGATGGCCATTTTTCTTGTAGTGGATACATATTTATCGATATAAATATTGTATCGTGAACCTCGTCGCTTGTCTCAATAGTTTAAGGGAGAATTCGGGTCTAACGGTAAACTCGAAGGTCTTGAGTTCAATTCTAACTCGAAGCAGCATAGGAGTCACGAATTGCAAGCGTAAGCCTATTTCGGAAGCCTTGTTCGGGGTGGAGTCACGGACCGCAGACAGAATCAACGTCACAATTATTTTCGAAGATAATTAGTATTGCTCAAGGTAATATCTTGTTACTAAGTATATTAGTAGCTCTAATTATCTAATCAACGCATGTACAATGACCGCTACTAGTATTTAATAGAAACTTTTGATTCGGTATAGTTATATTGGTGTTGTAATAAAAAAGTGTAATCAAATTGCAGTTATTTAAATTTTAAAAACCTAATCAATTTTTTCAATTAAGTCCGATTTTTTATTTTTATTTTTTGGTTTTTAATTATTTGTTCTCCCAAATAATTGACCTTTTGGGCATAGAGGAGCCCAAATTAACTATAATGTCAAAACAAATTATGAAGCATGTGAACAAAAATCAACACAAAAGACAAAAAGGTTGAAATTATTTTATGATATGGTATCTATTTGAATTTTGGTAAACCAACCTAATTCCAAAAAATTCAGTGAATTGCACGTGTGTTAATAAAGTAGAATAAATTGGACTTTAAGGTCACCTGAGATTTAGGGGAGGATGGTATCCAAAGCCCAAAATGTGTCCTATAAAATGTTAATAAAATGAAAAATGTGCCCTAACTAAGGGTATCCTATCCCTATATATCTATTCGGTAACAACATAAAGTTATTTGATAAAATTTTGTTTGTCTTTTGTTATCTCGATTAAAAAATATATAAATTTAAATCATTATTAAGTGGTAGATTTTAAATCTATGGAGCCTCTATAAATATTGTACTCCCTCGATTCCAAATTTTAAGATTATTATTAATTTTTAAAAAGTCAATTTGAGATATTTTAAATTTAAAAGTCATTCAGATTGTATATACTTTTTAGTTATCAAACTTTTTAAGATATATTAACCATTCAAATCTTAATTGCTTAATTTTATCAAACATCACCTTAATTTTTTATGTAAAAATATTCGTTTCTGTTGTGAAAATATCAATTTCCTTTATATATATATATATATATATATATATATATATATATATATATATATATATATATATATATATAGAAAAAGATACGTATGAATCAGAAGGACTAGATGCGATTCACCATGGTACAAGGATTATCATAATTAATGTTTCCCAATATGGGTCCAAAATATAGAAATAGACAATGTTAGGATTGTTAAACTAATATTTGAAATCATCCATCCGATCTAGTTTTTATCTCATTCTTTGGGAGAGATTAATAGTAACTAATAAATTATTATTATTATTATTTGACATAAATAGGGGTTTTAATAATATCAAAGTAATATTTATGTTAATAATTACAACAAATGTATATATATATAACACTATTGCAATATTCAAAAAAGGTTAAAAGTATATTTCCCTCTTAGCTAGTATTAAGTATATTTTCTTTAATACTATAAATGACGATGGACCTTATCATGTTACACTTTTTTAAATACATAAATTTTAAATTAAAATTTGAATCTTAATTACTAAGATTGCGTTTGAATAAAACAATTTGCTTTATTTTGAGTTATGACTCCAATTTCAAATCTAATTACTGAAGTGGTAGCCGGTAGGCAGATAACACAAATAACAGTAATTTTAAAAATGTTAAAAAAAATAAATAAAATAAATATCTTTATTTTTATAGGAATAAGTCTTGGCAGACATGAAAATTGGACCAGAAAATTGGACCGGTCCGATTTTTTTTTTTTTTGCTAGTGACCCTTAAAAAATGTATAGTATTTATTCCAACAGGAATTTCTACAAAATATAGTGTTTTAGGTGTAATTTGGATACATATACAAATACAGAGTTATACAGATTTGTATATGTATCCAAATTATACCTAAAACACTATATTTTGTAGAAATTCCTGTTGAAATAAATACTATACATTTTTTAAGGGTCACTAGCAAAAAAAAAAAAAAAATAAAAATCGGACCGGTCCAATTTTCCGGTCCAACTTTCCTGTCCGCGTAGCATTACTATTTTTATAGTAGAGAAATATCCTTTGTTATTAATACTAATATTTAAAGGCGGCTTGATTTGAGCTACTTAACTAGAACTGTCCGGCGGACAGTAGTGGGAACCTGCCCATATATATATATATATATATTCACTTTTTCGCCCATATAAACCCTATTACTGCAAGTCCCAAAAGTGTTAGATCTCTTTCCTCTCGTTTTATTCTCTAACTAGCTAGCTAGGGCTTTTCCTAGCTCCCCCATAGGGTTTTCTTCTTAATTTCTGCATTTTTATTTATAACTTTTTCTTCATGTCAAAATTCGATAGCTTTGGTTTTTAATTTGAAAAGGGGTTTGTTTGATTGATTGTGTCTTCTTTTTAAATAAATATTTCTAGATTTTCTTGTCAAAACTTAAATAGTTTTTGTTTTTAATTAGGAAAAATTAAGATTTGAGGATTTGAAATGGGGGGTTTGTTTGAATATTTCACCTAATCTTCAAAGAAAATTTTCATTTTCATTTTTTTTGCAGTTTAATTCTTGTAGTACTAATTCATTATATTGTATTTGCATCTTTTTTCCTCTTAATTTCTCAATTATTATTTTAAATTAAATATCAAGTTTTTGACTAGAAATAGTACTAGATATTTTGATTATTCTCTCAACAGTAACACAATGGCTCCATATGGATCAAGAAGAAGGAGAAGAACAAGGAGTAGTAGTACTACTACTACTACAAGAAAAACAAGAAGTAGCAAGAAAAAGCAAGAAAAATATTCATCAAATGATCAAGAGATTTCAAATAATCAGGTTTTGGCTGATCTTGTTGAAGATAGTAATTTATTGAAGAAGATTAATGATGAAGGGGATGATCATATTAATTGTGTTGAAATTTCTAACAATGGATGCTCTACCCCTAAAGGCAAGAAATTCCGAATCCCGAGGAATAATACATGCCCACCAGCACCAATGAAGAGAAGATCATCATCATCATCATCATCATCACTGCTATCTTCTTCAAATTGTTCACTGAGAAGAACCCCCATAGCTTTCTTTGCTCCACCAGATTTAGAGCTCTTCTTTTTCTTTGCATCTGATCATTTGTGTGTTAATGTAGCTTCTTCTTTTTAATTACTTAGTTTGAGTTATTAAGTTATGAATGAATCTCTTATTTTAATTATGACCTAGTGATCATATTAAACAAGTTAATTAATGTTAACTTAATTCTTCTTTTTTATATGTAATCTTTAGTTTGAATTATTTCACCCCCCCCTTTTTTTTAAAATCTATTTTTTTATGTGGGGTTGGATTTGTATTTGTAAGAGTGTGATATGTTTTAGTTTGGAGTTTGGCTTTTGTTTTGTATGGTAAGTCAACCAAAGAAAATGAAAGAATAGACTAGTTTTAGTGTGTGAACAATGTGTATATTAATTTTGCCTTTGATAGTGGTATGTATGTGATTGTGCACTAATTTGTGGAATTTTATTTTCTATGTTAGCTTCAATCAAGAGTGGGCCCATATATACATACATATTCATTTTTTTAAAAGTATATATAGGGGGGAAAATAAAGATAATCTTATGAGAATTATATATATTCTATTTATGAGAGTGGTTAGTATGAAGTTAACTTTGGTCAATTGACCAATACAGTATCGACACGTAAGTCAGAAGGCGATCTTTCTTTGCGTGTCATCCCTTAAAGTAAAATATTTTTTATATTTATAGATATTTTGTATGAGAATGGAAAAATTGTGAATGGAAAACCTTTACCTAATAAAAAATGCTCAATCAAACTTGGTATCAAAAAATGAGTTGCCATTTTTGACATAATAACTTGATTTTTGATTTTTTTTAAATATATATATATATGTGTATATATATAATATATATAATTGACTCTTTCTAGCGAATCATTAAAAACGATATTAGTAAGACATTAATCTGTAAACGATATTAACATTTATAACCTAAGGTTCCACATAAGGGATTGTTGTCCAAGTGATCATTAATCTGTAAAAGATTTTCCAGAAAAAAGGCACTTCCTTGTCAGTCTACTTTTTGACTTGTAGGTAGAATATCCAAAATGCTGCTATGCATTTAAATAAAAATTGATATTAATAAGACAAAAAGCATGAGCATATAATAGTTATTCTCTTAAATAAATATGACCTTATCACTAAAATGTATGGGCTATAATCATATATATCACAATTACTATAATTAAATTTAATTATTAAAAAGTTATTTATTTAAAATATAAATATTTATCTATGTTCATAACTTTTGCCATGTTAAAACTAGCTCAGAAAAAAAATAAAAGTTAAGGGTATGCTCAATTATCAATAAGTGTACAATATTTTAAAAAATAATACTTAGTATATTTGGCCATCACATTAAATTAATGATATAATTTGATTATAAATTATATTTAAAATAAATTATGCATATATAAATACATATTTAAAATAACTCTAAATACACTAAAGGACTTCATAAATTGAATAAAAAATAAATCATTAAAGTTTTTCTAACATTGTGGGAACAAAACAAAAGAGTTGGGAGATGTTGATATTAAAAAGTAGTAGAATAATGGAAGGTAGGATGGTTTTGGGTGTCAGATTGATTGTGGGTAGCTGTGTTTTGTCTGACCAGAAGCAAACATTGATAGGAGAATCCAATGAAACAAGACTCGTGCGGTTTGAAATCATTGTCACACCTAATACACAGAATCTCAAAATATATATATATATATATATATATATATATATATATATATATATACACACACACACACGGTCCGGATCTTAAGCTCACCCCTTATTCAACTCACTCGAGCTCACCCCTCCTATAACGACGGACCCGACGACGGTTCGGTCATACAACCGTCGTCTATACTTTTAGCGACGGACAACATATAGCGTCGCTAAAAGTATAGACGACGGTTGTATGACCGAACCGTCGCCGGGTCCGTCGCTAAAAGGAGGTGAGCCCGGGTAAGTTGGATAAGGGGTGAGCTTACCCGGGCTCACCTCCTTTTAGCGACGGACCCGACGACGGTTCGGTCAAACAACCGTCGTCTATACTTTTAGCGACGCTATATGTTGTCCGTCGCTAAAAGTATAGACGACGGTTGTATGACCGAACCGTCGTCGGGTCCGTCGTTAAAGGGGGGGTGAGCTCGAGTGAGTTGAATAAAGGGTGAGTGTGATGCCCCCAAAATTAGGTATACATCACCCATCTTGGGTCGTCAGATACAAAGTACAGAATACAAATACAACTTACTAATACAACTGTCGTGTACAATACGACAAAATATAAACTGTGAGTTTGAATACAAATATTATCTTCTAGAGAGTATTCATACTCAAAAGGAGTCCTCATTACATTTATTAACACACCATTACATAGAATAGTAAGGACTACTAACTAATACTATCATTCGGACCATCACTCCGTTCCCCGAGTTGCCCCAGCTACGTTCTCATTTCCTGAAGAGAACAGTGAAAGAAAGGGTGAGCTCAACTAGCCCAGTAAGAAATATTATGACTAAGATAATGCAGAATAAATTATCATTAGCCTTCAACAATGTTAAACTGATAAAATATAATAGACATCAAGTTTAACTGCAGCGGAACAAGCAATCCATTAAAAGAGTCAAGTAGAAAATAAATTCTACTATCTTTTATGATTTAAAAGATTTTCCAACACTGTGATCGCTGGGACTCAGCTTAATAAAATAATTCACATCATCGAATCACCCCTGCACTACGGCCAAGGATATTCGTATATTCATTAATGGTCATGATCATGCCAACAACTGTCCATCAATGCACTACGGGCCAATGAGGACTTTTACCACATCATTCGTAATATTACGGTCATGATTACACCGAATAATCCCTGGTCATAATCATACCAAGTCCATCTATGCACTACAGGCCACAGATGACTTTCAACAGAATATAAACATGAGGATGATGACAATGATATAAGAATTCAATAAAACAAGTTTAAGAATTAATTTATCCAAGAATTAACAACGTCCAAATTGTCAACATGATACTACTTTGTGGAGTAAAATTCAAGAATGATCAGGAGAATATTTTCATGAATAGATACTAGATGAAGCGCAAATGTCAAGGATATTCCACAAATTTCATGGAGTATAGAAGTCAAAACTTAACCAACTGAGTATAATAAAGAATGGAATAACAAAAGAAATCACCATGCATGCGATAGACCGCACAGACAGGTTATTCCAACAGAATAATAAATAATAGAACCAGGTCCGGCGTAAACGCACAGACATGATATTCCGACAGAATAATAAATAATGGAACCAGGTCCGGTGTAAAACACACAGACAGGATGTTCCAACAGAATAATAACAAGATGGAACCAGGTCCAGTGTAAAACACACAGACAGGATGTTCCAACAGAATAATAATAAAAACGGAACCAGGTCCGGTGTAAAACACACAGACAGGATGTTCCAACAGAATAATAGAAGAATGTCACCAAGTATAGGGTAGACCACGTATACAGGTTATTCCAACAGAATAATAAGAAATTGAATAACAACAATTCTCTTCATGAATATAAAAGAAATAATATTCCCCACCTTAAAAGAACTAGATATTGAAAAAGTGAAGTAGCAGAATACTTTTATTCTCTCTCTCTCTTATTCTCTCTATACTTTCTCTCTCTATAGCTTGAATGAATTCGTGAAAAATAATGAAGCCCTAGGCCTCTATTTATAGAAAAACTGAGGGTGGCTATTGGTCTTAACGAAGGGTCAAATGACTCTTGGTCTTAACGAATGGTCAAATGATTCTTGGTAATATTGAAGGGACAACTACTATTGACGAAGGTAATTACTATTGACCAAGGTAAATACTATTGACGAATGTAATTACTATTGACCAAGGTAAATACTATTGACCAAGGTAATTACTATTAACCAAGGTAAATACTATTGACGACGGTAATTACTATTGACGAAGAGACTCTTAGATGATGACATATGGGCCCCCCATAAAAAATAACCAAACTTACCACAACGTCTCAATTATTGATTTAATAATATAACATATTATACAGATGATATTATGACAATAATTTAAGAGATATGATGCAGCAATTACTGTAGCAATAATTGAGTATAGCTGAGTGACTTCTCACGTAAGCATCAATAATCAATATCGTGTGCTACTATACAACCACGCGTATTACTGTACTTTTACTACCGGGTAGTTCAACAGTTTTAACGGTTTTAACGGTAACACCTCAGCCGTTATTTTTATAGAAAGATAATTTTGTCGTTTTCTCAATCCGACAAAAATTCCGTTGTGGGGTCCACCAATGATTGTGCCGTCGTACGAATATTCTCCGACAAAAAGAATATTCCCCGACCAAACGAATATTTTAAAACAACTTGCTTACTTTGTAAAATTTATAAATATTACCCACAACTATAACATTATATCAAATTAACTCCATAATATTCAAAAATGATATTTATAGAAAATTCATCTTTATTTATAAAAGTTGGGGTCTTACAGTGAGCTTAAGATCCGGACCAATATATAGCAAGGATCTTTAAGCTCACCCTTATTGAGCTCACCCCGAGCTCACCCTGCCTTTTTTAAAAAAAAAAAACATAACTAATAAAAAATGTATAATAATTTTTGGAATTGAAAGTTTTAAAAAAAAGGTGTTTTGGGTGTGATTTGGGTACATATAACAAAACAGTGTTATACAGTTTGTACAACACTTTTTTGTTATATGTACCCAAATCACACCCAAAACACTTTTTTTTTAAAAAACTTTCAATTTCAAAAATTATTATACATTTTTTATTAGTTATGTATTTTTTTATAAAAATAAAAGGCAGGGTGAGCTCGGGATGAGCTCAGTAAGGGTGAGCTTAAGAAATGGACTATATATATATATATATATATATATATATATATATATATATATATATATACGGAGAGTCTCTAAAGCGAACCTTAAAGAGTGAACCAAAGACGAACCGTCGTCTTTGGTGTCTATGGCGACGGTTCAACCCGTTGCCAAAGACTACATGGTTATGGCGACAGATCGAACCGTCGCCATAGACACCAAAGACGACAGTTCGTCTTTGGTTCACTCTTTAATGTTCGCTTTAGAGACGGACCGTATATATATATATTGACATAGTAATTCATTTTCTCTTTTTTTTTTGTATTTGTGATTGGTGATGTTGAAGTTCAGTCCATTGATTTGGATAGCCTCAAGTTGTGACATAGGATTCCAATGACAAAATATTATCAAATCCTCCAAAGAAAAGACATTAATATTTTGTTTCCAAAAGAATATTTGAAATAAATAAATAAATAAAATATTAATTTATTTAATAATGCACATCTCCCGTACAAAATACTTTACTTCCTAATGTGTTAAACAAACAAAAAAATATTACTAATTAAAGTATCTATAACTTTATAGTTTTAAATAAATCATATTATTTTAAATTTTAAAAAGATAATTTTTTCCCATCTATAATATAGATATAGTTATAATTTATTTTACAATCTTTATGACTCCCTCGTCTACTTTAATCTTTTTAATTTTATGTGAAATATGTACTTTCGATGTAATTAATCTCTCGAAAAGGGAGTGCCTTTTACCACTAATTTTTTATTTATTCTTGCTCTAATAATTTTAATCTTTTTGATAAATAAAGAAGTGACACCATTATTAATTTGGATAGTGAAATAGTTATATAATTCCCATAAACTATCAAAACATAATTTTTTCATTATTATTAAACCCCAAATAGCTATATATGTTAATATATATATATATATATATATATATATATATATATATATATATATATATATATATATGTCAAATTAGAAGTGCAATAATGATTACTCATGTCCCCATAAGTATATCATGAGTTGAGATAAAAGAAACACTAATGGAGGATAAAGCTTAGGCTTTTGATACCGCTTTTGTTGAATATGTATTTATATAGTTGCAGAAGGACTATGTGATGGATGGATGGATGGTTGCATTCATTAATTAGAAGCCCATCTTCTTTAATCATGTCTCCTCCCTTTTTATCCTTAAAAAACAATATTTTGGCCCTCTTCTTGAGTGTACACACACACACGTATGAATATTATATAGAAGAAGATGAAAAGAAAACTTCAAATTCTGCACTCATAGTAATTTTGAATTCCAACATGTCATAAATAAATTTTAAGAAATTTAAAAATAGAACTCCAACTTAACCTCATCGGTCAATTTACTCGATTATAGCGTTTTTACTTGAAAAATACTGATCTGACATTTTTATATCGATCAGTATTTTTATTCAAGTTATTTTTTTTTATAAGTCGTCTCGTTTATGTGTACTGACTCGCAAGCATGTGTTCTCATTAAAAAAAATACCAATAGTACAAATTTTAATTCCTTTAGCCTACCTTAAAAAGTTAATTGTTGAAAGAACGAGGTTAAGATCTTTATCAACTCACACTAAATAAATAAAATTTAGTTAACATTTTATCGGTCTTAAAATTAAGGTTTCATTTAGCTTTTAAATTTCTATGCTTTCTTAGATTTGTCACACACTTGAACAAAGACTATTTGTTCTTTGGGGGATGAGGGTTCTTGTGATATAGAGTTTTACCCCTCTATTTATATATTGGGAAATTTTATGACTTTGCTAGGTAATTCACATCATTGAGAAATAAGTCAATATCAAGTGCACAGTCACATGTTTAGTAGTCATGAGGATTACATATTATAGCAATATATAGGTATGCAAATGGCATTAATAATAATCATTCACCTAAACATGAATTGAACCCACAACTTTTTGTTAAATATTATTGTACACTGAATTGAATTTGATCACTGAATAAGTTATATTTTTTTACTTGCCTAAACTTTAATTCTGACTCCTACACTATTTAAACACAAAATGTAAATTGGTAAATAAATTTTGTCTAAATATGTTTTTATCTTATCTTTTGTCTTCATGTCCAAATATATTTTTATTTCTTTCTTTTCTCTTTAGTCAAGAGCCCTTCATCTCACTACAAAAAAAAAAGGAATAGTTTATTAGCGAGAAAATTGGCGCCAAGGGAGAGTGCGTATTTTTGACGAAATTCAGTCAGAAATAACATATTTTCGAGGGAATTATACTCGATTGAATTTTTCGTCGAAAATACCTTATTTCCGAGAAAATGAGTTCGATCAAAAATAATTCTGTAGGAAATAAGCTATGTTCTTGCAGTGTCTTAGATCTCGGGATATCTCTTCTTTTAGAGATACGTACACCCTCCCCTAAATCTAGACATGCACAACAAATTGATTTGGGCCTCGCAGACCTTGGGCGTTGACCAGGCCAGAGCGGACCTTGACTTTTGAAACTTGGCAGGCGAGGCGAGGCTTGGGCATAAAAAACGTGGTATGTTTATGCCTGCAGGTCAGGCCAAGGCTAGTTAAGTCTGGACGATCTAGCTTTTTTTTTATTCTTACTTTTAATGTTAAAAATTAAATATGAAATATTAAAAATAAAAAGTATAAGCTAATAAAATTTAGTAAAAATAAAAAATTTTAACAAAGAATTAGAGTATTTATAAGGAGCTAAAGTATTATTAATATTTGGCTTAAATACATTTCACTATCTTAAACTATCTGACATATTTTACTTTGGTAATCCACCTTTTATTTTTTTCAATTAGATAATTGAACTATTGATTTCTTTCAATTCTGTCCAATTGAGGCTGTCACGTCAGAAATTGCCGACGTGGCTATTTGGTTGGGGCATAAAGCAGCTGCTGTGTGTAAAAAAAATATCTTTTTTATTTTAGGATTAAACATTAGTTATATACTGAAGGGTAAAATGGTCATACCCCTTTCATTAATACATTCAGACTAATTAATAAAAATTAAAACTAAACAAAATAAACAACAAAAGGCTAAAACCATCATAACCCACCAGAAAAAAAATGTAAATACAACATAATTAAAAATAATAATATCAAAACCCAACCGCCTTGCGATATATGAACCACCGGACATGGATTCTAGCCACACTGCAAATCACCGAACCCAGAACAACCAAACCAAAGCTGACCTTGCCCAACAACATCTATCCAATTTGTGGAAAAACAATAAGAACAAACAAGCTAAGAGATACCTTTTGATCTTGATTCAGATGTAAGGAGTCAAGCGGGTAACAACTTGTTCGTTAACTCGAGAAAAGCTCAAAAGCGTAGGAAAACATCAGAGTCTGGGTGGGCCAACATAGGGGCCAAGTATGCTAGCAAGAAGGCAGCTAGTGATGTGAAGAGGAAGGACAAGTGTAAGACCCCGAATCTTATGAAATAAAAGTATTCAATTTTTCTTATAATTATTATAGTATTCAATAAATGGTTAAATTGATAAAATGTTAAAGTTAAGGGTGATATGCGAAAATTTTACAAAGTAAGCAAGTTGTCATAAAATATTCTTTTTATCGGGAAATATTCGTTTGGTCATGGAATATTCTTTTTGTCGGGGAATATTCGTACGACGGCGCAATCATTGGTGGACCCCACAACGGAATAACTTTCAGATATAGAAAGCGATAGAAATAACCATTGTATAGAAATAACGACAAAACTTTTACCAATAAACTATTGAAATATCCGGTGATAAAAGTACAGTAATACGCGTTGTTCCGCAGTGGTACGCGGTATTACACAGTAGCACACGATATTGCACAGTATCTCTGATTATTGATGCTTACGTAAGAAGTCACTTAGTTTCGTTCAATAGCTGCCACAGTAGTTGTTGCATTGTATCTCATATTATTGATTTAATTATTGTCACAGTATTATCTGCACAATATTTTATATTATTAAATAAATAATTGACACGCCACAGTTATTTATATTATTATTTACATTATTGATAATATTTAGAAAGTTCTGTTGAAAGGGGTTAGGCTATTTAATTGCGCGCCAATAAGGAGAAATCCTTATCGGAAACCCCCTCTTTCTTGGGAATGACCTGGTTGTCAATATTGTGAATTATAATATTAATGATGAATAATTATTGATAAAAATATTTCCATTGTATTGGGAATACTAATGTTAGTGGAAATCGATATTTATTTCGATAATAGTTTGTTTTTGGATGTTAAATTGACCAAGCTGACAATTAATCAGATAAATGAGCAATTAATTATAATTGATTCACATGCAAGTACTATTAGGGGAGGTTATGCAAGATTGATAATACTTGATGTGCTAAAATAAAAATAGAGGCAAAGATGAAGGTACTAAAGTATAATTAATCTTGTAATTTGCCACCTTTTCCTAGCCAATAAATACTCCTCAATCCATTCATTATTTTCTACCATTTTTAAAGAGAAAAGTTATAATCCTAAGCTATAGTGTAAGACCCCAAATTTTATTAAATGAAAGTATCCCAAGCTATATGTGAAAATTTTATAAAAGTAAGCAAGTTCTTATAAAATATTCGTTTCGAGGAATATTCTTTTTGTCAGGGAATATCCGTACGACGGCACAATCATTGGTGGACCCCACAACGGAATAACTGTCGGATTTAGAAAGCGATAGTAGTAAACTTTTTATAAAAATAACGGCAAGACTTTTACCGTTATACTGTTGAAATACCTGGTGATAAAAATACAGTAATACGCGTTGTTGCACAGTAGCACACGGTATTGCATAATATCTCTAACTTTTTTATGCTTACGTGAGAAGTCACTCAGTTTATTCAATTATTACAACAGTAATTGATGCATAGTATCTCATATTATTGATTCAATTATTGTCACAGTATCATCTGCACAATATTTTATATTATTAAATCAATAATTGAGACGACAAAGTTATTTATATTATTATTTACATTATTGACAATGTCTGGAAAGTTCTGTCGAGGAAAGGGGTTTGGTCATCTAATTGCGCGCTAATAAGGAGAAGTCCTTATCGGAAAGCCCCCTCTTTCTTGGGAATGATCTTGTTGTTAATATTGCGAGTTATAGTATTAATGATAAATATATATTATTAAAAATGTGTTTAGTGAAGCCAAGTGAATTGAGATAAATAGAGGGGTTTTTATGAAGTACTTGTTATAAGTTTGGCTTATTACATGGACCCTCACTTACTCATTTTTCAAAATCATTGGTAGAAAGTTATTTCAGTTTAGGTTTTATTATTATTATAATAGTAATAAAATAGAAAACTTTTTATAAATAGAATATATTATATTTTATTATATTGCATAGTACTACATAGTGTTTGCATAGTACTGTATAGTATTTGCATAATACTGCATAGTGTTGCATAGTACTGCATAGTGTTTGTGATAAGTAGGTTTTATACCTACTTATTGGTTACCAATTCACTAGAATTATGCTCAACTCAAGTATTTTTAGTATATTTTATTTGTTTTTTTATGTCTATTTTGTAGTGTGCATAGCTGGAACTCCTATAACAACCAAAGGCATAGAAAGGCAAGGAAAGGCATGGAAAGGCAAGTGATGGCATGGAATGGCATTAACATGGCATGGTGGAATTAAGCTAGAGTGAAGATTACATAACTGGACCTGAGCAGGCAAGGAGGATCGATGAAATGGGAAGTGAAGAAAAGAAGAAATGAAGGAGAAGGAAGAAGTAGAAAGTAACAATAGTAAAAAGACAGCAAAAGACACAACACAGCAGCAGCGCGGCTGCGCTGCCTTTACAGCTACACATGGCGCGCCCGCGCCATAGAAAAGACAGAGGCAGATCAGGTAGCTGCGCGGCCGCGCCTCAGCTAAAGAGGAATATAGCGCGCCCGCGCTATGCACTCGCCAGACAACTCTACAGCGCGCCCGCACTCAATTTACTGTATACTATCGCATGGCCGCGCGAGTCTTAATCAATTTAAAAATGCTGACTTTTTGTAATTTGAATTTGAGCGTGTTTTACTCAACTGAGACGATATGGTTAGTACCAGACATGTTTTGATGATTATCATTACTGTTCTTAGGGTTTAGACTGGTAGGGAGAGTAAGGAGCATTAACATTACTATTTTTAGCTCCTCACTTTATCTAGATTGCATAATAATTATAGATTTCAATTCTGGAGATTTCATGTGGATTTGAACAAGCCTAGAAACAGACTTTGCAACAGAGATTATCAGATTTGCTCTACCATTTCTTTTATATCTATTGATTGTATTTCTTAATTCCATATTTTGCTTCAATCCCATAATGGTTTTTGGTTCTGAAATGAACTAATTTCCATTATGGGATTCTAATGGATTTTAATGCGTATTTTGAACATGTATGACTGATTGTGATGTTACTTGTTCAATATTGGATTTCCCACTATGGTTATGCTAAATGTTTGAATGCTTGATCACCACTCACACTAATTGCTTGTTTGGATTTGAAAAATAAAATATAAGTATAGATTATTCCATAATGACATATGTTCACGAGTCTTATTTATGTTAGGCGTTGTGATTCGTGACACAGATAGGCATATACTGTTTCACCATGTGTAGTCCTTAAGAGAGTTTGAGCTTAAATCATATTTGTTATAAATTCACATAGACATATAGTGAGTTTAGTAATTGTGATGCTTACATGATTTCTATTAATTGTGGATTTTGTGTAAATTGGGCATAGTTCATTGAAAAATGGCTGTGTTTCACTTGTGTGCTCTCGACTAGCTTTCCGTAGTAAACATTGCATGAGGCATACATTTTAGATGATATTAGAATCCCATATCTTTCTATTTTGATTACATCTTTTTAATAATATTTATTTATTGTGCGGATAATTAATTTAGATATACATTCATCTATTGATTGATAGTTTGAGCATATAAAAATAGTGATTAAGTTGTTGCATGATAATTTTAGATTTAACACCTTTCTCCGTGGATCGATACTTTTCTTACTATGTACTACTTGTTGACTCATGTATACTTGCATGAGTTAGAGTCTTTTTTGTTAAAGTAAAAATGAGGAAACAAGTTTTTGGCGCCGCTGTCGGGGAAAGACGTTTATTTTTAATATTGTCGTCATCAATTAAAGCTAGATTTGTGTGACTTAGACAATTCTATTTTTATTCTTATTTCTATTTTATTTTTATTTGAACTTCAAGTACTTATGCATAGTATATGCGCACTCGATCGTCACATCCTGAGTTGATTCCTGCACAGGAAAATATTAACGGTAGTGCTTGGAGGTCGAGAGCACGTAAGAATATACAAGTAGATTTTGAAACTTCATCATCCAATATGGCAGTAGAAGAGCAAAGAGAGGAACATCGGGCCTTAAGAGATTATTCAATGCCCAACATAAATGAGTTACAGTCGAGCATCTTCAGGCCAGCTATAGCAGCCAATACTTTTGAGATAAGGTCAGGCACCATACAAATGGTGCAAATTCAGTCCAATTCGGGGGTGCTGCTACAGATGACCCAAACGAGCAGTTATTGAGCTTCATAGAGATATGTGACACTTTCAAGTACAATGGGGTGTCAAAAGATGCAATCAGACTCAGATTGTTTCCATTGTCTTTACGGGACAAGGCTAGAAGTTGGCTCCACTCTTTACCGTCAGGTTCTATTACAACATGGGAGGACTTAGTGTGACGCCCCCAAAATAGGTATACATCACCTATTCTGAGTCGCCAAATACATGGTACAGAATACAAATACAAACTTAAATATACAACATGAGCTGTGAGTTTTAATACAAATATTGTCTTCTAGACAGTATTCAAACTTAAAATAAGTCCTCATTTATTATCACACTATTTCATAGAATAGTGAGGACTACTAATACAAATATTTGAATCGTCACTCTGTTTCCCGACTAGTCCCAGCTGTATTCTCATTTCCTTAAGAGAACAATGAAAGCAAATCCCAGTAAGAAATATTAGGACTAAGATAATGCAAAATAAATTATCGTTAGCCTTCAACAATGTCAAATTGATAAAAATATAATAAACATCAAGTTTAACTGCAGCGGAACAAGCAATCCATTAGAAGAGTCAAGTAGAGCATGATATCTACTATCTTCTATGATTTAAAAAGTTTATCATCAATTTTATCGTTGAGACTGAGCTTAATAATTAATCCACATCATCGAATCATTCCTGAACTATGGCCAATGATATTCATTAGTATCATGACCACGAATTATCCATACACTACGGGCCAATGATATTCGTGTTTTCATCAATGATCATGATCATGCCAACAACTGTCCAACAATGCACTACGGGTCAATGAGGACTTTTACCACATTATTTGTAACATTACGGTCATGATTATACCGAATAATTCCTGGTCATAATCATACCAATCAATAGTACATCTATGCACGTAAGCCACATATGACTTGTATCGCAGTATGTGACGAACGAGAATTTTATAAATTAATTTTAATATTTATTGAATTAAATAAATATTTTCGATGATTTAATTATTAGATTTAATAATTAATTGATGCAATTGTGGTAGATTAATTTAATTATATGCGTTGTAATTATTAAATTAATGTGGAGAATAATTATTATTCAAGTATATAATTATGTGAACTTGTTGAATTAAATGAAATATTTAATCAAGCATGATGTTATCTAATTAATGTAATTATTAATTAGAGATTTAATAAATTGTTATTATTTATTAAAGAGAAATTTAATTATGTGACTATGTGCATTATTGAGAAATTATTATATTTAATTTAAAGTAAATTAAATAAAATATTGATTTATTTTATATGGTTGTGACATTATTTAAACTATATGATAAAGCTTTATTAAATTAATTGGTTTTGTAGTATTTATCTAGCCAAACATGGCACTAAAGGGAGTTGGGACCAGTTAACCCATGACTGGGTAACTGACCACCAACGCGCGTCTATTTCTTCCTATCTGAATACGACGTCTTCTATTTTCCTTCATTTTCTAAGTCTGCAAATCAGAGAGAGTTGCTTGGTGTTTGAGAAAAGTTAGAGAAAGAGTTTCAATTCATCTCCTATACTATACCTTATACTCTTCAGGGTAATCTCCTCCTTCCCAATTACAAATTTTTACGTCATTTAAATTCCATGAACATGGCTTTCATAGTTTTGGTTTTAAACCTCTGTAATTGGGTTAGGAGTAATGATTATAAGTTATATGTGTGTTATGTTGTATCAAATCATGTTTAATTATGTATATGTTAAAAACCATAACATCAGTGTCATGAAAACATGTCGTTAATCTGATGACTTGTTATTTCAAAATAAACAGAGTACGTGATATGACCATATGGCCTTATACGTGATATTTTGTGTAATGATCGTATATTATCCCTAAAATTTACACTCTTATATTATTGAGCACGTTAACACGAAGAGATTAAGCCTTAAACAAACGGATTCGGTATTATAACGAATCCGTAGTGTTAAATTATATATTTTATATTCAAAAACCACCAAGAACATTAAAGTCAGTGAATTCACATGTTTTAATTATGTAATTATGTGTTTTAATTGGTTAAAATCACTTTATATATATTGGGTTATGATTATACATGAATTATAACATGTGGGTATTTATGAATTGGTGAAATTAGTGATAAAATGTGTTGTTTTCGCTGAACTCTGTGTTCTTCGCGAACTGAGAATCAGTTTCTGGAGTCTCGCGCCGCGGCGCCAACTCCAGAACTGAAGTCCCGCGCCGCAGCGCCAAGAACCAAGCCACGGCGCCATAGCGCAGCAGCGCCAAGGGCCCGGCCACAGCGCCACCGCGCCGCAGCGCGATTTCTTAGTACATTAGTGGCACCGCAGTGCCACTCTCCAGAAAATTCAGAAATATATTTTTAAAAATGTTTAAGTCTAACAATGTGTTAGTGGATTATTGTAATGAATATGTAAACATGTTAGAAGAATAATGTGATGATAAAATAGTTGTTTAACATGTAATAAAATATTATATTGAATTGAATTATTAAATACATAATTGGTTTGATAATTCATGAAATATAAATTATGTGACAACGTGATAAATTGACTAAGTTTAGTCAATAATTAAAGTAGACAACGAGAATAAATTTATGTTGATTAATTATTAATTAACAAGTATTGTGTATATGAATGGTATGTAGGATTTAATTCAAAGAACGTGCTTAGTTAAAGTGTAATCTATGCACGAGGCAAGTTTCTTAACTTTACTTTTACATTGAGCAAGTATCCTATCCCTAACTCCATTCTATTGAGCAAGTTTATTTAAACTTAAACGTTACTTTTATGTCGAGCAAGTTTCCCTAACCCTACTTGTCATTATTGTTCAAGTTTATTATTTACCTTGAATAAATTATCCTTGTTATTATTCAAGTTCAAGCATGATATTAAAGATTAATTATCTTTCCAAAGCATGATTCAGTTATACAATAATTGTCCTATTGTATACTTTTGAGATTATTATTCTAATCAAATATCAATATTTGTTGAACCTTATTAGACTAGTGAACCTTATTGATTCAACTAGTCCATAGTTGATGAGCGTTCTAAATTTCAGAACCCTTGATGAAATTATCCAAACCAAACTTCCTTTGGTGCGGACTCGAATGTCAAACTGAGATGAACAACCCTGTATAGGGGATTAATTACGCTTTAGCGTTAAGATATTGTGCACAGTATGGTACTAAGGGCTGATCCCCCTAAGTACGAGAAGAAGGTCCATAGTCTTATGACTGTTAAAGGTTTCAAGTATAATCCTTGATAACCTAGGACATAGTTCAAGGTCTTATGACCCTCAGAATTTTTTTGATTCTTGTTATTTAATTCTTGATTCAAAAGTTGAGCTTTATTCAGACGTCTTTGATTATTCGCATGTTATTATACTATTGTTTCATTATTATACTTGTGGGCATTTGTGCTCACTCTTGCTTAATAATAACATTGCAGTTAAGAACGAAAGAAGCGATGAACCCTCCACTAGTAAAGGCAAGGGCAAAGTTAGCAAGTGATGAAGACTTGTTACTTTAATTGATGATGTATTTATGTTTAAGACTTATGTTGTTGTTTAAGACTTATTTGTTTAGAATTCCGCACAGATGTTTTAAGGTTAGAGTAACCTGGGATTTATTTATGATTCAGTTGATGTAACCCTTAAGGGAAGAGATTTTATTATGATTTCTATCTATTGTATGGTTTGATATTATTTATGGGTAGATAGATAGATGATGCTTGTACAGTGAACACCAAATCCCGTGGAATCGAAGTAACCGGATTTGGGGGTGTCACACAGTATAAGCATGAGGATGATGACAATGATATAAGAATTCAATTGAAAGAAAGAAAATGATAAATTTTTAAATTTTTATAATTTAATTTATCTAGAATTCAATAATGTCCAAATTGTCAACATGATACTGTTTTGTGGAGTAAAATTCAAGAATAATATTGTATCAAAAATAATTTGGACCGAAAAGAAATCAATTTTTGTCATGAATAGTACTCCAGGTGAATAGTACCCGAGTGAATAGTAACCGAGTGAATAGTAACCCATGAATAGTATCCCGAGTGAAAATATTGATATTTAATAAGAAAGTTCAGATCAATATTCCAATGAAACGATACTGGATGAAGCGCAAAACTCAAGGATATTCCACTAATTTTAGGAATTATAGAAGCAATACTTACCATAGTAAGTTTAGATTTAAGAATATGAAAATAAATAATATACGAAACTGCAAATGAATTTTCACCTGTCATGCGGTAGTCCGCGTAAACAGATTATTTTCACAATTTAATAACAATTGAATACGAAGGGTTATTCACTAGGCATGCGGTAGTCCGCGTAGACAGGTTATTCTCACAGAATAATAAAGAATGGAATAACAAAAGATTTCACCATGCATGCGGTAGTCCGCGTAGACAGGTTATTCTCACAGAATAATAAAGAATGAAATAACAAAAGATTCCACCATGCATGTGGTAGTCTGGGTAGACATGTTATTCCCACAGAATAATAAAGAATGGAATAACAACCCTTACGAGTATTGAAAGAAAATAACTCTCTTCATGAATACGAAAGAAATAATACCCCTTACCTTAATAGAAGAGTGAATACTGAAGTAAGGTAGTAGCAGAATACTCTTCTTTGTGCTCTCTATAGTTTCTCTCTCTAAAGTTTCAGTGAATTTGTAATAAATAATGAAGGAATTAGCTTCTATTTATAGGAAAAGATTGAATAGTAACTAATTCATGAACGACCCAGATTAATTCACTTTCAAACGGACGGTCCATATTGATTTACTATTAAAACTTAAAGCAACGGTCCATACTGATTTACTATTAAAGCTTTAAAACATCGATCCATATTGATTTACTATTATAACTTCAACCAACTGTTTGAAAAATTAGCACATCTCCTCATGGAATAATAAGCCAAACTTATAACAAACACCTCATATCAAACCCCTCTATTTATATCAAAAATTGAATAAATAATTACCACAAATCACTTATCTTTAAGAAACACATTTTTAATCTATTAACAATTATTCATCATTAATATTATAACTCATAATATTTAACAACCAGATCATTCCCAGAAAAGAGGGGGCTTTTCGATAAGGATTTCTCTCTATTGGCGCGCAATTAGGTGACCAAACCTCTCCTCGACAGAACTTTCTAGACATCGTCAATATTGTAAATAATAATATGAATAACTTTGTCGTCTCAATTATTGATTAAATAATATAAAATATTATACAGATGATACTGTGACAATAATTGAATCAAATAACGTAAGATACTATGCAGCAATTACTGTAGCAATAATTGAGTATAACTGAGTGACTTCTCACGTAAGCATCAATAATCAATACCGTGTGCTACTATGCAACCACGCGTATTACTGTTCTTTTACCACCGGGTATTTCAATAGTTTAATGGTAAAACTTTCGCCGTTATTTTATAAAAAGATATTTATGTCGTTTTCTAACTCCAATAGTTATTCCGTTGTGGAGTCCACCAATGATGGTGTCGTCGTACGAATATTCCCTGTTAAAACGAATATTTCCCGACCAATCGAATATTTTATAGCCATTTGCTTACTTTGCAAAATTTATAAATATTATCCACAATTATAACATTATATCAAATCCACACCATAATATTCAAAAATATAATTCGAGAAAAATTAATTTTTATTCATAAAAGTTGGGGTCTTACACTTAGCACAAAAGGTCTTAGCCAAATTTTTTCCAATGGCTAAGACTGCTAAAATGAGGACAACAATTTCCCAGTTTGAACAATAGCAGGGTGAAATATTGTATGAAGCATGGGAACGCTATAAAAAGATGCTAAGAAAATATCCCCATCATGGAATGCCAGATTGGATGGTGATAAATACTTTTTATAATGGATTGGGATGGCAATCAAGGTCGATTGTAGATGCAGCAGCAGGAGGAGCCTTATAGGCTAAGAGTTATGAAGAGGCTTATAATCTCATCAAGACAATGGCAGCAAATGATTTCCAGAATACTACGACTAGGATGCCACAACCTAAAGTTGCGGGAGTGTTAGAGGTGGATGCTATTACCCAGTTGTCAGCTCAGATGGCATTTATGGCTAAGAAGATTGATTCGTTGGCAGAAAGTAAAGTGAAGACAATTGCTTTTGTATGTGAAATATGTGCGGGGTCACATCCAACCAATCAATGTGCAATCAGTTCAGAATCGGTACAATATACGAGCAACTACAACAAAAACCAGAATCAGTTCCAGAATTCCTATAACCCCAACAACCGTAACCATCCAAATTTTAGCTGAATAAACATTCAAAACTAATAAAATCAACAGTTTCAACCACAACATCAGTTTCAGTCACAACCATCTCACCAACAGTATGCTCTAAAACCACCCTACCCTCCAGGATTTTAATAGCAACCACAACATCATCCTCCATCTGCACCTCAGTAAAAGAATAAGTCAGAGATGAAGGAGATGATGATCAAGTACATGGCAAATACAGAGGTAATGATCAAGATCCAAGCATTGTCTATAAAGAATTTGGAGACTCAAATGGGTCAAATGGCTAGTATGCTCAACAATAGACCACAAGGGACATTACCAAGTACAACACAGGCTAATCCAAGAAGGGAGGGTAAAGAATAGTGTCAGGCCATAACTTTAAGATCAGGGAAGCAGACTGCAAAATTGCAGCATGGCGCGCCCGTGCCACTTTTATAAGGGGAAGATGCACGGCCGCATGGTGAAGAGAATGGTTCTGAAGATGCTTTGTTTAAAGATGGTTCTGAGAAAGGGGAAATGAAGGAGAAGAGTGAAAAGTCACCTAAGAAACCAGTGACCAAGACACCGATTATTCATCCCCCTATTCCATATCCACAGAGACTGCAGAAGCAAAGGGAAGATAAGCAATTTAGCAAGTTTTTGGAGGTATTCAAGGAACTACAGATAAATATACCTTTCTCTGAGGCATTGGAATAGATGCCAAGTTATGCAAAGTTCATGAAAGGTATCTTGTCAAGGAAGAAGAGATTAGAAGATTTCGAGACAGTAACTTTAATTGAAGAGTGTAGTGCAGTGCTCCAATGTAAGTTACCCCCGAAGCTAAAGGATCCGGGCAGCTTCACGATACCTTGTTCAATTGGGAAAATGTGTTTCAACAAATGCTTATGTGATTTAGGGGCAATCATCAACTTGATGCCACTGTCAGTGTTCAATCAGTTGGGATTGTCGGCTCCAAGGGGAGGTTGTAAGACCCCAACTTTTATAAATAAAGATGAATTTTCTATAAATATCATTTTTGAATATTATGGAGTTAATTTGATATAATAGTTGTGGGTAATATTTATAAATTTTGCAAAGTACGCAAGTTGTTATATAATAATCGATTGGTTGGGGAATATTCCTTTTAACAGGAAATATTCGTACAACGACACAATCATTGGTGGACCCCACAACGGAATTATTGTCGGATTGAGAAAACGACAAAAATATTTTATTAAAAATAACGGCAGAAGTTTTACCATTGATACTGTTGAACTACTCGGTAGTAAAAGTACAGTAATACGTGTGGTTGCATAGTAGCACACGATATTGATTATTAATGCTTATGTGAGAAGTCACTCAGTTTGATTCAATTATTGTCAGTTAATAATATGAATTATTTAGCGATAATGAAGTTTTGTTTTATTCGTATTATTAACGTAATAAAACAGAAACATCTTTTTATATAAAACAGAATACTTTATTAAAGTTATTCTATAAATAGAATATATTATATTTTATTTAAAATATTTTTTTTAAATATGGACCGTCAGATTAAAGTAATCAATCTGGACCGTTCATGAATTAGTTACTATGCATTCCATTTTTCTATAAATAGCAGCTCATTCCTTTATTATTTCTTACGAATTCACTGAACTCTAGAGAGAGAAACTATAGAGAGAGAGAAGAAAAGTATTCTGCTACTTAACTACTTCTTTATTTCAGTTCTTCTTTAAAACGGTAAGGGGTGTTATTCTTTCTTATTCATGAAGAGAACTTTTGTTATTCCATTTCTTATTATTCTGTTGGAATAACCTGTATACGTGGTCTACCCTATATTTGGTGACATTCTTCTATTATTCTGTTGGAACATCCTGTCTGTGTGTTTTACACCGGACCTGATTCTGTTTTTATTATTATTCTGTTGGAACATCCTGTCTGTGTGTTTTACACCGGACCTGGTTCCGTCTTGTTATTATTCTGTTGGAACATCCTGTCTGTGTATTTTACACTGGACCTGGTTCCATTATTTATTATTCTGTCAGAATATCCTGTCTGTGCGTTTATGCCGGACCTAGTTCCATTATTTATTATTTTGTTGGAATAACCTGTCTGTGCGGTCTATCGCATGTCGGGTGATTTCTTTTGTTATTCTATTCTTTATTATACTTAGTTGGTTAAGTTTTAACTTTTATACTCCATGAAATTAGTGGAATATCCTTGATAATTGCGGTTCATCCAGTATCTTTTCATGAAAATATTTTTCTAAGCATTCTTGAATTTTACTCCACAAAGTAGTATCATGTTGACAATTTGGACGTTGTTAATTCTTGGATAAATTAATTCTTGAACTTATTTTATTGAATTCTTATATCATTGTCATCATCCTCATGTTTATAAAATGTTGAAAGTCATCTGTGGCCTGTAGTGCATAGATGGAGTTGGTATGATTATGACCAGGGATTATTCGGTATAATCATGACCGTAATGTTACAAATGATGTGGTAAAAGTCCTCATTGGCCCGTAGTGCATTGATGGACAGTTGTTGGCATGATCATAACCATTAATGAATACACAAATATCCTTGGAATATCCTTGGCAGTGCAGGGGTGATTCGATGATGTGAATTATTTTATTAAGCTGAGTCCCAGCGATAACAGTGTTGAAAAACCTTTTAAATCATAGAATATAGTATATTTTATTTTCTACTTGACTCTTTTAATGGATTGCTTGTTCCGCTGCAGTTAAACTTGATGTTCGTTATATTTTATCAGTTTAACACTGTTGAAGGCTAATGATAATTTATTTTGCATTATCTTAATCATAATATTTCTTACTGGGCTAGTTGAGCTCACCCTTTCTTTCATTGTTCTCTTCAGGAAATGAGAATATAGCTGGGACGAGTCGGGGAACGTAGTGATGGACCAGATGATAATATTAGTAGTCCTCACTATTCTGTTAAATAGTGTGACAATAATTGTAATGAGGACTCCTTTTGAGTTTGTATAGTCTCTAGTAGACAATAATTGTATTCAAACTCATAGTTATATTTTGTCTTATTGTACACTATAGTTGTATTAGTAAGTTATATTTGTATTCTGTACCATGTATCTGACGACCCAAGATGGGTGATGTATACCTATTTTTGGAGGCGTCACAACAAGTTTGAGAGAGTTTATCAAAATTGCAACTTTGGGGGAGTTCGTATACAGAGCGCATTTTCTCAATCACATTTCTCTCTTTAATTAAGGGTTCTTCTTCATTAATTGCAATGGGACCAAAAAGAGCACGTTCTCTCACTCCATCATCATCATCTTCAAGCAGTCAGAGTGAAGATACAGTCGACCATACAAAGTTTATCAGTCTTGATGCTCAGATAGAGTATTACAGGATAATAGCTAAGACTTTTGTGAGGGAAAGAGGTTTCAAGCCTGAGAAGCAGGATGGCCAGGTTTGGGAAATGATCCGAGAAAGAGGATGGGTTGGAGTGACTGCTACTCCTATGCCTACACCCATGGGGATTGTTCGGGAGTTTTATGCCATGCCAAAGAAACCATGAGTGGGCTATCTTTTGTTAGAGGAGTTCAAGTGGACTATCACCCATAAGCAATTAGAGAAGTTTTTAGGAAACTCGACGCACCACCAACTGGAAGTGTTAAATGGGTCGAGGCTGCACGTTTCGAGACTGATTTGGACAGAGTTATCACTGACCTATGCATATCGGATACACAGTGGACTAACAAGCCAATCACGAATCGGCCCAGAACTTTTCAAGCCTCAGCCCTCAATCGCTATGCCAAGGCTTGAAACTTATTTATCTGTGTAAAGCTTCTGCCATCATCACATCAGCATGAGATTACAACTGACCGGACAATTATTTTGTGGTGAATAGTCACAGGTAAAAATATCTATGTGGGCCACCTTATTTATCAGAATATGTTATGCTATATAAGGGGGAGCACCACAGGAAGCATTCCACATGCGTCCATTGTAGCTAGTCTTTGTGCACGACAAGGGGTCACTTGGGATAATGAACAAATGCAGTACCCAAGACAAGATATCACCCACGCTACGATCGCCAAGTTTGGTTATTGGGCAGGAGGTACACCGCACCCAAGAGGAAAGGGCTTCATCCTTCCAGCCGCATCATTGGTGCCATCTCCGCAGCCCACGCGCATAACTGACACAGGTACCTCAGCCCAAGCCGCTGCTGTCCATGATGATCGTCATCTCCGAAGGTTAAGGAGGAAGGTTAATGCCATATATGATAACTTTTTAGCATTTGCCAATGGATTGACGAGGTCCCTAGCTGAGGCTTTCGCACAGCAAGGAATTATGCTTGAGTGGCCATAATTTAGGACAACAGTGCCATTTCCATCGCCTGACTCACCACCCAAAGAGGGTGGTACAGCTGATAATTAGGGGAGTTCCTTGTAACCCTTTACCTTCATTTATTGGGGATAATGAATATTATAAGTTTGGGGGTATTGGGTGTTTAGTAGTGTAGAGCATTTAGTTAATTGCATGCAGTTTAATTTGCTTCATTTTTACATGCTTAGTATAAGTGTTAAATGTTTATGTGTTTAGTTTAATTATTGCATTTTAGTGATGTTTAGATGTTTTAGTTTGTGTTTAATTACATATCCCAAGTATCTAGTTTTGTGAATTCTAGTTTAGCTAATGATGAATTTGTAATTTGATATATTCTTAAATTTGGTGGATAATATGAGCTCGGTTATAATGTTTTATAGAATTTACTTGTTGTTTAGATGCTTTCGGTTAGCACATCGTTCAAGTTTGCTTGTTGGTAAAAGAATGATGTGTTTTGATTGCTAAGTAGAAATTGTGTTTTTAAAGATGGAACTGTGTAGAAAGTAGTCATAGACTATGAAAACACTGATAATCAAATTTGTATGCTTGCTATGATTGGAACCTTCGAGTTGAATTATTGAAGCTTGTGGTGGGGCGGAATGGAGCGTAAAACGCAATCGATAAATACCGTTGCGAAAATCGTCCTCGGAGTAATAAAGCAGAATTTGTTGAACCTTAGTTTGTATTGATGTGTTAGTAGTTGATGTTTCATTAGTATATGTGATTCTTGATCTAATTTTCTTGAGCAGCATGTGTTGCCTTGGTCAAGATGCATTCATCTTTATAGTGAGTTTGGATTATTTGATTGTATGATGTTATGCTGTAGCTTAGTTTGGTACTTTATTCTTGCGATAATTCTCTGAGGCACAATTGATTGGAATTCCAATTTAGCTGGAAATCTTGGACTCACTTGCATCATAGATAGTTTGCATAACATGTAGTTGTTGTCTGCATTGCTTAAGCAATAGTTCAAATTTGATAAGTAGGTTTTTAACTTAGACTAGAATTATGCTCAACTCTAGTGTAGTAATAGCTGGAACTATAGCATGCATAGACAAGTGATGGCAAGGAATGGCATTAAATAGCAGCTAGAGCGAAGATAGATCAAGGATCTTAGTGACACAGCACAGCAGCAGCACGGCTGCGTTGCCTTTACAGCTACACATGGCGCATCTGCGCCACAGAAAAGACAGAGGCAGATCAGGTAGTTGCGCGGCCGCGCCTCAACTAAAGAGGAATACAGTGCGCCCGCGCTATGCACTTGCCAGACAACTCTACAGCGTTCCCGCGCTCGATTTACTGTATACTATCGCGCGGCCGCGCGAGTCTTAATCAGTTTAAAAATGCTGACTTTTTGTAATTTAAATTTGAGCGTGTTTTGCTCAACTGAGACGATATGGTTGGTACCAAACGTGTTTTGATGATTATCATTACTGTTCTTAGGGTTTAGACTGGTAGGGAGAGTGAGGAGCATTAACATTACTATTTTTAGCTCCTCTTTTTATCTAGATTGCATAATAATTATAGATTTCAGTTCTGGAGATTTCAGGTGGATTTGAACAAGCCTGGAAACAGACTTTGTAACAGAGATTATCAGATTTGCTCTACCATTTCTTTTATATCTATTGATTGTATTTCTTAATTCCATGTTTTGCTTCAATCCCATAATGGTTTTTGGTTTAGAAATGAACTAATTTCTATTATGGGATTCTAATGGATTTTAATGGTTATTTTAAACATGTATGACTGATTGTGATGTTACTTGTTCAATATTGGATTGCCCACTATGGTTATGCTAAATGTTTGAATGCTTGATCACCATTCACACTAATTGCTTGTTTGGATTTAAAAAATAAAATATAAGTATAGATTATTCCATAATGACATATGTTCATGAGGCTTATTTATGTTAGGCATTGTGATTCGTGACACAGATAGGATATACTGTTTCACTATGTGTAGTCATTAAGAGAGTTTGAGCTTAAATCATATTTGTTGTGAATTCACATAGACATATAGCGAGTTTAGTAATTATGATGCATACGTGATTTCTATCAATTGTGGATTTTGTGTAAATTGGGCATAGTTCATTGAAAAATGGTTGTGTTTCACTTGTATGCTCTCGACTAGCTTTTCGTATTTAATTAGTAAACATTGCATGAGGCATACATTTTAGATGAAGCATTAGATGATATTAGAATCCCATATCTTTCTAATTTGATTACATCTTTTTAATAATATTTATTTGTTGTGCGGATAATTAATTTAGATATACATTCATCTATTGATTGATAGTTTGAGCATATAAAAATAGTGATTAAGTTGTTGCATGATAATTTGTGATTTAACACTTTTCTCCGTGGATTGATACTTTTCTTACTATGTACTACTTGTTGACCCATGTATACTTGCATGAGTTAGAGTCCTTTTTGTTAAAGTAAAAAGGAGGCTACAGTTTGCATAGTACTCTGCATAGTATTGCATAAAGTACTACATAGTGTTGCATAGTGAAAATAAAAAAAAAATTGATTCTGCGCCGAATTAGTCCGTGAAAAATTTCCTGTTCACCCGTGATTATTTTCTTAAATAGTATCATGCAATTCTCCTATAAATAGGATGCTTAGTTTAGAAATAAAAATCACACCAGAATCAGAGAATTCTTCTTCTATAATTTTGAGCGTATTTCTTTTAAGTTAAGAAAACTTTTAGTGTAGCAAATAGTGCAAGTTTTTCTTCAAAAATATCTCCACTATACCAGTCAGAAATACTTTCCTTTTAAGGTAAGGGGTATTATTTATTTCATATTCGCTTACGATATTATTTTTCGTATTCGTAACGAATTTTATTTTTGTTCAATATTCGTAAGGAATATTATTTTCGATCAATTTTCGTAAGGAATATTATTTTCGTTCAATATTCATTAGGAATATTATATTCGTTCAATATTCGTAAAGAATATTATTTTCGTTCAACAGTTGTAAGGGATATTATTTTTGTTCAATATTCGTAAGAAATAATATTTTCTTCCATACTATGTAGTATGTAAGTAATATTATTTCATTTTATATTCCTAATTCTATACTTATTTTGATAAGTATTGCTTCTGTACTCCTTGAAATTAGTAGAATATCCTTGAAATTTGCGCTTCATCTAGTATTGTTTCACTGAAATATTTTTCAGGACATTCTTGTTAAATTTTAATATTTTCATGTCGGAGTACTATTCATGGGTACTATTCATACATACGGTGCTATTTGCGAGATACTATTCATGAAGTACTATTTACGGGATACTATTCACCTGGGGTACTATTCACGATAAAAAGAGATTTCTTTTCTGTCCAAATTATTTTTTATACATGAATATAATTCATGAATTTTACTCTACAAAGCAGTTATCATGTTGACAATTTGGACATTCTTAAACTCTGAAATAAATTGAATTATAAATCTTTAAAATTTATCCTTGATCTCACTTAATTGAATTCTTATATCATTGTTATCATCCTCATACTTATATTGTAATGAAAGTCATCTTTGGCTTGTAATGCATAGATGGACTGTTAATTGGTATGATTATGACCAAAAATTATGTTTCAGTATAATCATGATCTGTAGTGTTACAAATGATGTGGTAAAAGTCCTCATTGGCCCGTAGTGCATTGATGGACAATTGTTTGGTATGATTATGACCACTGGTGATAATAACGAATATCCTTGGCCCGTAGTGCATGGATAATTCGTGGATGTGATACTAAAGAATATCCTGTGCCCGTAATGCGTGGATAATTCGGTGATGTGGATTATTTATTTTACAGACAAATGATGTGGTAAAAATTCTCTTTAGCTTATGTACAAAGATGATTTATTGATTATTGGTTTTATAGTTGTATATCTTTGGCTTATGTGCATCTTTGGCTTATGTGCATCTTTGGCTTATGTGCAAAGATGGACTGTTGATTATTGGTTTTTACAGTTTTATATCTTTGGCTTACGTGCAAAGATGGACTGTTGATTATTGGTTTTACAGTTGTATCTCTTTGGCTCGTAGTACAAAGATGGACTGTTGATTTACTTGATTATAAATATGAATTGTGAATTTAACTATAATCTTTGGTGATTCAGGTGAAGACAGGAGATGAGAGTTCTCTTTATCTTGGGTACAACAAAGAACTGTTGAGGAGTATTACAGGAATAAAATATTAACGATGGACTTTTAATTTGGAGGAGATAGTAGACATTATGTTCTACTTGACTCTTCTAATGGATTGTTGATTCCGCTGCAATTATGGTTAAAAACTTTTATTATCTATCATATGTTCTAATTATCTGATTTAGTACTGATGAAGGCTATTGATAAATTAATTATCTTAGTCGTAATATTCTTTACTGGGCTATTTGTGCTCACCCTTTTCCTTCACAATTCCTTTCAGGTATTAAGTGTGACGCCCCCAAAATAGGTATACATCACCAATTCTGGGTCGCCAAATACATGGTACAAAATACAAATACAAACTTAAATATACAACATGAGCTGTGAATTTTAATACAAATATTGTCTTCTAGACAGTATTCAAACTCAAAATAAGTCCTCAATACAGTTGTTATCACACTATTTTACATAATAGTGATGACTACTAATGCAACCATCTGGATCGTCACTCCGTTCCCCGACTAGTCCCAGTTATATTCTCATTTTTTGAAGAGAACAATGAAAGAAAAGGGTGAGCTCAACTAGTCCAGTAAAAAATATTATGACTAAGACAATGCAGAATAAATTATTATTAGCCTCCAACAGTGTTAAACTGATAAAATACAATATACATCAAGTTTAACTGTAGCGGAACAAGCAATCCATTAGAAGAGTCAAGTAGAACATGAAATCTACTATCTTCTATGATTTAAAAGAAGTTATGATCAATTTTATCATTGAGACTCAGCTTAATAAATAATCCACATCATCGAATTATCCCTGCACTACGGCCAAGGATATTCATTAGTATCACGACCACAAATTATCCATGAACTACAGGCCAATGATATTCGTATTTTCATCAATGGTCATGATCATGCCAACAACTGTCCATCAATGCACTACGGCCAATGACGACTTTTACCACATCATTTGTAACATTACGGTCATGATTATACTGAATAATCCCTGGTCATAATCATATCAAGTCTATCTATGCACTACGGGCCAAAGATGACTTTCATAATAATATATGCATGAGGATGATGACAATGATATAAGAATCAATTAAAAGAAAGCAAAGGATAAATTTTTAAAGATTTATAATTAAATTTATCCAGAATTCAATAATGTCCAAATTATCGACATGATACTGCTTTGTGGAGCAGAATTCAAGAATAATATTGTACAAAAAATAATTTGGACTAAAAAGAAATCAATTTTTGTCATGAATAGTACTCTGGGTGAATAGTAACCGAATGAATAGTAATTCGTGAATAGTACTCTGGCATAAAAAGGTTAAAACTTATCAACAATGCTCAGAATAATATTTTCATGAAAAGATACTGGATGAAGCGCAAATATCAAGGATATTTTACTAATTTCATGGAGTATAGAAGCCAAAACTTTAACAAAATGAGTATAGAATTCAAAATCTGAAACGAAATAATATTACTTACATACTACAGAGTATAGAAGAAAATATTATTTATTACGAGTATTGAACAAAAATAATATCCCTTACCTTAAAAATAAGAGTATTCAAACTGGTATAGCGAGGATATTTTTGAAGAAAACTTTCACTGTTTTCTACGCTCAAAGCTTCTTAAAACTCTAAAGAAATACGCTCAAGATTATAGAAGAAGAATTCTCTGATTCTGGTGTGATTTTCAATTATAACTAAGCATCCTATTTATAGGATAATGGAATGATACTATTTAGAAAAGTTTTTCACGGACTGCACAGTGTGGAGGAAAGAATTTCACGGGTGCCGAAAAAAATCGTTTGATTTTTCTAAATTGTTACTATGCACTTACTATGTTGACACTATGCAAATACTATACATAATAAATTATAATATATTCTATTTTTTTATAAAAAACAAAACTTATAATAATATATAATATTAATTTACCCTCTCCCCCTATTCTCATTACCAAAATCAATCCACCAAAGTCATATATATATATATATATATATATATATATATATATATATATATATATATATATATATAGAATCCCACCATCACACCATCCTTAATTCTTTTCTTACTACCCGTGATACCCCCCCACCAAAACATGTTACGTTCAACATATATATATATATATATATATATATATATATATATATATATATATATATATATATTATCATACTCATAACACACATTATTTTGAAAAAATGGGTAAATAGGGGGGTCCATAAAATAAGCAACATTTATATCAAATACTTCATAAAAATCCCCTCAATATTTTTAACAACATTTATTCATTATTATTATAACTCACAATATTAACAGTCAGATCGTTCCCAGGAAAGAGGAGGCTTTCCAATAAGGATTTTTCTCTATTGACGCGCAATTAGGTGACCCAACCTCTCCTCGACAGAACTTTCTAGACATCGTCAATATTGCAAATAATAATATGAATAACTGTATCAACTCAATTATAGATTTAATAATATATAAAATATTGACAATAATTAAATCAAATAACGTGAGATATTATGCAACAATTATTGTAACAATTATTGAATAAAACTGAGTGACTTCTCACGTAAGCATCAATAATCAATACCGTGTGCTACTATGCAACCACACATATTACTGTACTTTAACACCGGGTATTTCAATAGTTAACGGTAAAACTTCCGCCGTTATTTTTATAAAAATATATTTTTGTCGTTTTCTTATTCCGACAATAATTCTGTTGTGGGGTCTAACAATGATTGTGCCGTCGTACGAATATTTCCTGTTAAAACGAATATTCTCGGACCAATCGAATATTATATAACAACTTGCTTACTTTACAAAATTTATAAATATTACCCACAACTATAACATTATAACAAATTCACACCTTAATATTCATGATATTTATAGAAAAAAATTCATCTTTATTCATAAAAGTTGGGGTCTTACAACCTCCCCTTCTTATGAAATTTTGCCCTCAAAATTAGGGTACATACCTGGTATGACGAAGAGGTGAGGATACCTTGATTTCATTTTGGATTCTAACTCTCAGGTCATTTTATCAATATCATGATTTCTCCACAAAACTTTGACTTAAGGTATAACCTTGGAGCGTAGAACATGTTCCTTCTTATCCAAGAATTTAATAGAAACCTCTTCATACGTTAAATCTTCTGCTATTTCATCCGGTTCTAACTCAATAATGTGGTTCGGGTCTTCCACATATTTACGTAACATGGATATGTGAAAAACGTTATGAACACGAAACATACTTGGCGGTTAAGCGAGTCTATAGGCCACAGTTCTCACTCGATCAAGGATTTAAAATGGGCTAATGAATCGAGGATTGAGCTTTCCTCTCTTTTCAAATCTCGTAACTCCCTTCCATGGAGCAACACGTAACAACACATGTTCTCCAACATTGAATTCCACGTCCTTCCGATAAAGATCATCATAACTCTTTTGACGATCTTGTGAGGTTTTTATATGTTACCGGATCATTTGAATTTTTTTCGTAGTCATGCGTACCAATTTCGGTCCCAACAACATTGTTTCACCCACCTCGTCCCAGCATACTAGAGAACGATACTTTCTTCCATACAACGCCTCAAATGGAGCCATGTCGATACTTGCTTGATAGATGTTGTTATAGGAAAATTTTACTAACGATAAGAACTTGTCCCAACTTCCTTTGAAGTCAAGGACACAGAGTCTTAATAGATCTTCAAGAGTTTGAATAGTCCTCTCTGATTGTCCGTCCGTTTGAGGATGATACGCCGAACTAAATCGTAAATTCGTGCCCATAGCTTTTTGCAAACTAATCTAAAATCGTGAAGTAAATCTTGGGTCTCGATCAGAAACTATGGATACTGGCATACCATGTAGTCTTACAATTTTATTTATGTACATACGAGCAAGACGTTCAAGCGAATAAGTTTCTTGTATAGGTAAGAAATGAGCAGACTTGGTCAATCTATCAACAATGACCCCAATTGCATCTATGCCTTGAGAAACCTTAGGAAGACCAGTAACGAAATCTATGGTAATGTGCTCCCACTTCTATTCTGGAATTTCAAGTGGTTGAAATAGACCTTTTGACACTTTATGCTCCGCCTTGACTCGTTGACAAGTTAAACACCTTGAGATAAACTCTGTTATCTTTCTCTTCATATTGCTCCACCAAAATGTATGTCGAAGATCATGATATATTTTGGTACTCCCAAGATGCATTTTAAACGGTGTGTTGTGCGCCTCCATCATGATTTTATACTTTAAATCAGGGTCGTTAGGAACATAAAGTCTGGATTTGACTCTAAGTATTCATTCTTCATCGATTCTTGCTTCCGGGATAGCATCTTCTTGCACTTTCTTCTTCATACGCATCAACTCCAGGTCTGTATCTTGAGCAGCTTTAACTTTATCAATTAAATTTAGTTCTACTCATATATTTGCCATCATTACGTGGGTCCCTGGAGTCTTTAACTCTATCTCCATCCTTTGCAAGTCATACAAAATGGGCCTTTGTGTTGACAATAACGCACTTGTACCTGCATATGATCTTCTACTCAATGCGTCAGCTACAACGTTCGCTTTTCTAGGGTGATATTGAATGGTATAATCATAATCTTTCAACAGTTTATAATCTGTATAGATCTCCACTTTCTCCCCATATAAGTAATGCTTCCAAATTTTAAGTGTGAAGACAACAGCTGCCAACTCTAGATCATGAGTAGGATAATTCCTCTCATATTCTTTGAGTTATCGAGAGACATAGGCTATGACTTTCCTATGTTACATGAGAACACATCCTAACCCTTTGCCCGAAGCATCACTGTAGATGACAAATCCCTCCGAGCCAGATGGTATTGTCAGAATAGGTGCTGAAATGAGTCTCCTCTTGAGTTCTTGAAAACTCTTCTCACATTTCTCGCTCCAACCGAATTTTGTATCTTTCTGATTCAGCTGAGTTAATGGAGTAGCGATTCGATAAAATCCTTCCACGAATATCCAATAATAACTAGCTAAGCCCAGAAAGCTACGTACTTCGGTCACTGACTTAGGTTGCTCCCAGCTTTGTATTGCTTCAATCTTTGCTGGGACAATATATATTCCATGATTTGATATCACGTGTCCAAGGAATGCTACTTCCTCAAGTCATAACTCGTATTTCTTCAACTTGGCATATAACTTGTTCTCACGAAGCTTTTGGAGTATCAACCTCAAGTGTTGCTCATGATCTTCACGGTTTTTGGAGTAAATGAGGATGTCATCAATAAAGACGACTACAAAGTGATCCAAATATTCCTTAAATACTCGGTTCATCATATCCATGAAGGCAGCAGGAGCATTAGTCAATCCAAGAGACATGACTAGAAATTCATAATACCAGTACCGAGTTTTGAAAGCCGTCTTTGGAATGTCATCAGTTTTAATCTTTAATTGATGGTATCCGGAACGAAGATCGTTCTTTGAAAAGAATTTGACGCCATGTAACTGGTCAAACAGGTCATCAATGTGAGGTAACAGATACCTATTTTTGATGGTGACATGGTTCAACTCCCGATAATCAATACAAAGTCGCATACTCCCATCTTTCTTCTTTACGAATAGAACATGAGCACCCCAAGGAGATGTACTAGGATGAATGAAACCGATGTCTAACAACTCCTGCAGTTGGATCTTTAACTCCTGAAGTTCAATAGGAGCCATTCGATATGGGGCTTTGGAAATGGATTTTGTACCAGGTTCAAGGTCGATACAAAATTTAATTTCACACTCTGGGGGTAGGCTATGAAGTTCTTCAGGGAATATGTCAGGAAATTTATTAACAATAGAAATATCATTCAAAACTAATGTATTTTTGTTTAAATTCGTGACATGAGCTAAGAAAGCTTGACATTTGTTTTTCAATAAACAAATAGCATTATGGCTTGAGATGACAGTGATTGATTTTAATGGTTTGGTTGCTTGAATTCGCATAATAGGTTGGTTAGGAATATGAAAGCTAACAACTTTACGAAAATAATTAATTTTTGCATGATGAGTAGTTAACCAATTAATCCCTAGAATTATGTCAAACGCAATTATTTTCAATGAAATAAGATCGACAGGTAATGTGAGGGTACCGATTTGAACCAAACAAGATTTATAAATAGTGGATGTAATGAATGTTTCTCTCAATGGAGTTTCAACAGATAAGTCAAAGTCTAATTTCTCCGGAGTTGAATTTAAACGTTGAGCGCAAGTAGGAGAAATAAAAGAATGGGTAGAACCGGTATCAAATAAGGTATAGACTTCGCTAGAGTTTATGATTAGCTTACCCTTGATCACCTCGTTCGGGTTCCTTGCTTTCTGGGAGGTCACGACAAACACTCTCCCTTGAACTACTGGTTTTGACTTCTCTGGGACGGCCTTTAGTGCCTCCATCCCAGCTGAAATTGGCTTCACTGTGCGATAAAATAAAGCTAAGTGACCTTTTCTTTCGTAATTATAACATGTTTTGAACTGCTGCGTACAGTTTGGACTGATGTATCCCTCCCCTCCGTATTTTTAGCATACGATCGTTGATCGTTCTCCATCTTTAATAACAGGTGTTGGTGCTAACGTCTTTCTATCATTATTGAATCTCCTCTTCTTGAAATTTTCACTGTTATTGGCTTGGCCATGATTACCACTAGACCTGGCAAAGATGGCCCAGGCGGCCCGCCACAGGCTGGGCTTTCGGCCGCCATTTTTCAGCCCATAAAATCTGGGCCGTTTTGGCCCGGCCCGCAGCCCGTGAATCTTTATTTTTTAAACAAAATGTTACTACTTGTGGGTTACGAGGCTTGAACACAAGATTTGTAAGTAAATAAATAAGAGTTCAAACCAACTGAGCTACAACAACTATTTATTTTTAATGCAATCTTCAATATAAAAATATATTTTTAATTATTATAGTTGTAGTAAATAATAATTGTAGTTTGAAATTTCTTACTTGATGTGGCTGTTAATAATGAGATATTAGGTAATGCCTAAAATCATGCATGCAAATCTTCTGAAAATCAATTTAAATATTCAAATTGCTAAAATCTTGGCATCTCCAAGTTCCAACCGTGTAAATCTTGTAAATTAATTAGATATCTCTTGGAATAATATTTGTGGAGTCATGAATGCATTTTTTAAAGTTAAATAAATTATATTAATTTTAAAGTATAATTTTAAAAAATCAAATTTGATTATATACTTTGACAGTAATTTATAATACTATTAAAATTTTAATTGATTGAGATATGAGCTAATGTAGGTAATTAGAATTATTGTTTATTATAAATTATTTTATTACTTTTAATATTTATTATTATTACTATTTTTGGTTTAGCAATTTTTTTTTTTTAAAAAAAAAATAGGTGAAGAAGCCCGCGGGTCGGCCCGGCCAGGCCCAACCCGGGCCACGGGCCTAACATTTTTGGCCCGCCAAAATTCGGGCCTTTTTGGCCCGGCCTGCCGTTGGCCGCCAGCGCTCGGCCCGACCCAACCCGGGCCCGCCCACCCGTTTGCCATCTCTAATTACCACTGAAGTGGTTACCATTTCTAGCATGTTGATTCCCTCCACGTTTGTTGTCACAGCTTCGATGACTGCTACCACTGATATTATCATTTTGCCAGCTGCTCTCTCTTGGTTGGGTTGACTCGTTATTGCGCTCCAATAACTAAGCCCTATTTACAACATCTGAATACAAACAAAGTTTATGAGAAATTAGGTATTGACGTATCTCGAGTTTCAAACCTCTTAGAAACATCCGCGTCATTCTCTCCTCATTATAAACTAAGTGGGACACAAACCGGGACAACTCGGCAAACTTAACTTTGTACTGTGACACGGTCATATTGTTCTGCTCCATCTTGATGAACTCTACCTCTTTTATGTGACGAATACTTTTAGAAAAATACTTATCGTTGAACAGTTTTTGGAACTTCTCCCAAGATATCTTCAGTGCGGTAGGTTGAGTACGCTTTACAGATTCCCACCAGTAATCTGCCTCTCCTCGCAACATGAAGGTGGCAAAGGGAACCTTTTGCTCCTCGGAGCATCCCAAGACATCAAATATCTTAGTGATCTGCTTTATCCACGCCTCCGCCTTAAGTGGTTTTGGTTCTCCCAAAAACTCTGGTGGTCCCAGCTCCTTGAACTGCTTAGCGGTGACCATCCGCGAGCTGCCAGTATTTCCACCTGCATTTTGAACAGGAGCTGTTGTCGCCTGATGTTGCATGAATTGCATAAAGCCTCCAAACATCCCATCGTTCATCATTTGATCGGTGTTGTTGTTTACCTGAGGATTATTGTCTTCCTGTTGCACATTATCCTGGGTATTGATCTGTGGTGACTCAACGGTCTCCTGTGCTCCATTGCTATTCTCAATATTCTCGGATATCATTTTCAAATACTGCCACAAAACAAGGGTTAATTGACATGCAACATATTATCCCTATATACAGACCGACCGATTAAATAACAAATAAACTTAGGTAGGTCATACTAGTAAAGGAATTACCCGCCTCTCCCCTCCTAGTTCTAGTCTCACATCTTAGCCAGGGATCACATCCCTAAGCTTTGATACCAACTGTGACGCCCCTAAAATAGGTATACATCACCCATTCTGAGTCGCCAAATATATGGTACAGAATACAAATACAAACTTAAATATACAACATGAATAATGAGTTTTAATACAAATATTGTCTTTTAGAAAGAATTCAAACTCAAAATAAGTCCTCAATACATTTATTATCACACTATTTTACAGAATTGTGAGGACTACTAATGTAACCATCTGGACTTTTACTCCGTTCCCCGACTAGTCCCAGCCATATTCTCATTTCCTGAAGAGAACAATGAAAGAAAAGGGTGAGCCCAACTAGTCCAGTAAGAAATATTATGACTAAGATAATGCAAAATAAATTATCGTTAGCCTCCAACAGTGTTAAACTGATAAAATACAATAGACATCAAGTTTAACTGCAGCGGAACAAGCAATCCATTAGAAGAGTCAAGTAGAATACAAAATCTACTATCTTCTATGATTTAAAAGAATTTATCATCAATTTTATCGCTGAGACTCAGCTTAATAACTAATACACATAATCGAATCATCCCTGCACTGCGGCCAAGGATATTCATTAGTATCATGACTACAAATTATCCATGCACTACGGGCCAAGGATATTCATATTTTCATCAATGGTCATGATCATGCCAACATCTCTCCATCAATGTACTACGGACAATGAGGACTTTTACCACATCATTTATAGCATTACGGTCATGATTATACCGAATAATCCCTAGTCATAATCATACCAAGTCCATCTATGCACTACGGGCCAAAGATGACTTTCATAATAATATAAGCACGAGGATGATGACAATGATATAAGAATTCAATTAAAAGAAAGTAAAGGATAAATTTTTAAAGATTTATAATTGAATTTATCCAGAATTCAATAATGTTCAAATTGTCGACATGATACTGCTTTGTGGAGTAAAATTCAAGAATAATATTGTACCAAAAATAATTTGGACTAAAAAGAAATTAATTTTTGTCATGAATAGTACCCCGGGTGAATAGTACCCCGTGAATAGTAATTCATGAAAAGTACCCTGTAAATAGTACTCCGACATAAAAAGGTTAAAACTTATCAAGAATGCTCAGAATAATATTTTTATGAAAAGATATTGGATGAAGCACAAATATCAAGGATATTCTACTAATTTTATGGAGTATAGAAGCCAAAACTTTAATAAAACGAGTATAGAATTCGAAATTTGAAACGAAATAATATTACTTACGTACTACAGAGTATGGAAGAAAATATTATTTTTTACGAGTATTGAACAAAAATAATATCCCTTACCTTAAAAATCGAGGTGGCAAACGGGCCGGGAGGGCCGGGCCTGGCCAACGACGGGCCGGGCCAAAATGGCCCGAGTTTTGGCGGGCTGCTAAAGTGAGGCCCGTGGCCCAGGTTGGGTCGGCCGGGCCAGCCCGCGGGCTTCTTCCTCTATTTTTTTTACAAAATTTTGCTACACCAAAAATAGTAATAATAATAAATATTAAAAATAATAAAATAATTTATAATAAACAATAATTCTAATTACTTACATTAACTACATATCTCAATCAATTAAAGTTTTAATAGTATTATACATTACTTTCAAAGTATATAATCAAATTTGATTTTTTAAAATTATACTTTAAAATTAATATAATTTATTTAACTTTTAAAAATGCATTCATGAAAATATTGTTCCAAGAGATATCTAATTAATTTCCAAGATTTACACGGTTAAAACTTGGAGATGCCAAGATTTTAGCAATTTGAATATTTAAATTGATTTTCAGAAGATTTGCATAACATGATTTTAGGCATTACCAAATATCTCATTATTTAATCAATTAACTTGTTTTATGGGACTTATTAACAGCCACATCAATTAAAAAATTTTGAACTACAATTATTATTTACTACAACTATAATAGTTAAATACCGTATTAGCATATGATATTTTTGTATAAAAATATATTTTTATATTGAAGATTGCATTAAAAATAAATAGTTGTTGTAACTCAGTTTGTTTGAACTTTTATTTATTTACTTACAAGTTTTGTGTTCAAGCCTCATAACCCACAAGACAGCAACATTTTATTAAAAAAAAAAAAAAAAAGTCGCGGGCCACGGGCCGGGCCGGGCCAAAAATGGCCCGGGTCAAAAAGGCCCAGATTTTAGTGGGCTAAAAAAATACAGCTCAAAGCCCAGCCCGTGGCGGGCCGGCCGGCCTGGCCCGCGGGCCTGGGCCATCTTTGCCAGGTCTACTTAAAAATGAGGGTATTCCAACTGGTATAGCGGGTATATTCTTGAAGAAAACTTTCACTGTTTTCTACGCTCAAAGCTTCTTAAAACTCTAAAGAAATACGCTCAAGATTATAGAAGAAGAATTCTCTGATTCTGGTGTAATTTTTAATTTTAACTAAGTATCCTATTTATAGGAGAGTGGAATGATACTATTTAAAAAAGTTTTTCACGGACTGCACAATGTGGAGGAAAGAATTTCACGGGCGCCGAAAAAAAATCGTCTGATTTTTCTAAATTGTTACTATACACTTACTATGCAGATACTATGCAAACATTATGCATAATAAAATATAATATATTCTATTTTTCGTAAAAAAACAAAACTTATAATAATATATAATATTAATTTACTTCTTTCCCCCGGGCAACCTTTCCGCCCCCCATTCTCATTACCAAAATCAATCCACCAAAGTCATGTATATATATATATATATATATATATATATATATATATATATATATATATATATATATAACACATATTATTTTAAAAAATAGGTAAATAGGGGGTCATAAAATAAGCAATATTTACATCAAATACTTCATAAAAATCTCCTCAATATTTTAACAACATTTATTCATTATTATTATAACTCGCAATATTAACAACCAGATCGTTCCCAGGAAAGAGGGAGCTTTCCAATAAGGATTTCTCCCTATTGGCGCGCAATTAGGTGACCAAACCTCTATTCGACAGAACTTTCTAGACATCGTCAATATTGTAAATAATAATATTAATAACTGTATGTTCTCAATTATTGATTAATTTAATAATATATAAAATATTGACAATAATTGAATCAAATAACGTGAGATACTATGCAACAATTACTGTAGTAATAATTGAACAAAACTGAGTGACTTCTCACGTAAACATCAATAATCAATACCGTATGCTACTATACAACCACGCGTATTACTGTACTTTTAACACCGGGTATTTCAACAGTTAACGGTAAAACTTCTGCCGTTATTTTTATAAAAAGATATTTTTATCGTTTTCTCATTCCGATAATAATTCTGTTGTGGGGTCTACCAATGATTGTGCCGTCATACGAATATTTCCTGTTAAAACAAATATTCTCCGATCAATTGAATATTATATAACTACTTGCTTACTTTGCAAAATTTATAAATATTACCCACAACTATAACATTATAACAAATTCACACATTAATATTCAAAAATGATATTTATAAAAAAAATTCATCTTTACTCATAAAAGTTGGAGTCTTACATTAAGAGTGTAGCTGGATTGAGCGGGAATAACAGGAAAATAGTGTGATTGTTCGAGACTGTGAAAGTTTCTCAATACATTATAAAACTGCATGACATGCAATATATAATTGTATTGAGGACATATTATGGGTGTGTCGTATATTATAGGTCACTTAATAATTAATTTTGGTGAACAACAATAGGGTGATGAGAACCTAACTTTGGAAGCGTAAAAAATGCACCCCATTAAAATGAGGTGGACAAAAATGTACTAAGAGCTTAAATGAGGTGTTTCCACTATCATACATGACGTCTGACCACATACAAACTCGTGTTATCATAAGATATAGTTGTGCACATCCACTTGCTGACTATATCTATGAGCATTATTTATATAATCTTGGAGTATGGTTAGAATATAATTATCGGTTTGAGATAATAAATGTAAGACCCCGAATTTTATGAAATAAAAGTATTCAATTTTTCTTATAATTACAATTCAGTAAATGGTTAAATTGATAAAAAGTTAAAGTTATGGGTGAAATGTGAAATTATTTTTAAATAAACAAGTGGTTATAAAATAATCATTGTTGTCGGGGAATATTTGTTGGTCGTGGAATATTCTTTCTGTCGGGAAATATTCGTATGACGGCGCAACTATTTGTGGGCCCCATAACGGAAAACGGTCGGATGAAGATAACGACAAAAATTGAGTTTTTATAATTAACGGCGTAGTTGTTACCGTTAACACTGTTGGAATACCCGGTGGTTAAAATACAATAATATGCGTTATTGCACAGTAGCACACGGTATTGCACAGTATTTTTGAAATTATTGATTCTTACGTAAGAAGGAACTACTGAATAATTGTCACAGTAATTACTGTTTAATATTTTATTTTATTGATTCAATAATTGTTGCGTTGATATTTTATATTATTGTTGTTTTAATAATTGTTGTTGCACATCATCTCCATTATCAGATCAATAATTCATATTATTTGAATAATATTATTAGATAGCATTATTGGCAATGTCTAGAAAGTTCTGTCTAAGGAGAGATTTGGTCATCTAATTGCGCGTCAATAAGGAGAAATCCTTATTAGAAAGCCCCCTCTTTCCTGAAAACGGCCTGGTTGTCATAAATGTGATTCTGTAATATTATCTGTAAATAATTAATTATTGATTCATATGATAAGAAAATATTTATTTTATGTGGATATAAATGAGGGATATATTTTTGTGGTTAAAAATGAAGGAGTTAATGTTGAGGTGTTTTATCTATATTTTTGTCAGAACGGAGGTATTGAAAATCAAATTAGGGTTTTTGAGATATTTTACGAGGGTTATAATTTTTAATCCGACCGTTGGATCGTGGTAATATTTGGATATGTTATACATATATACGTTGAGTATATTTTCACAAATTTTGAACCGTTAAAAATGAACGTATGATTTGTTATGAATTTTAAGAGGTGTCTGATATAGAAATTAGGTTTATAAATAATTTTGGTAGAAAATTCTAGAATTGGTGGGCCCCACTCTTGGTTGGTGAAGAAATGTGCTGAAATTTTTATTCAAATGTGGTGGGTGGGAATAGTAGCAGGTAAAGCCATCAGGTTGCAGGTTAAGTCTGCTTCGGCGTGCTAACATTTTCCTATAAATAGAGGGCTAAGTTAGAATTGAAAATCACACCAGAATTCATAAGTTTTCTCTCTTTTTCTCTCTAGATTATCGAGTGTTTTTTGTGAGTATTTAGATACTTGGTGAGTTGCTATTCATCAGTGCAAGTTTCCTTCAGCGTCATATCCGATATCCAGTTAGAAGTGCTGCTCTTTTGAGGTAAGGGATTTTAAGGGTTATTATGTTTTTCAGTTCGTAATTCTTCTGACCTTCAGAAAATTTTGGAAAAATTTGAAATGATATTTTGATGAGTTTTATTAATTGTGTCCAAAAATGGTGATTTTTGGACGTATAGATTAAGAGTTATGATTTATATGAGAAAAGACTATTTTAAAAGTAACCGCTTATAACTCCCTGTGGTTAACTCCAAAATTGATGAAATTTTTATTGGAAGTATATCTATATAATATCAGTATACTCTGTGAGTTTTGGAATTTTTGGATAAAAGTACAATTTATGATAAATGTCTAAATATTCGACGGTTTTGGCCATATGAAAAATAGTAAATAAATTTTAAAAATTTTGAGAAAAATATATATTCAATATGGGACTATATTCTGCCAAATTCCAGAAAAGAAATATTTTTAGAACTGATTTGGTATTTTTCATGAAAATGGACTAGTTATGAGTAAATGAATTAAATATGTTATGTGATGTAAGAAAATTGGAAAATAGGATTTTATGGCTTGAGAATCCTATATGAGGTATATGAAGATTTTTGATGAGGGTTTTGGTTATTGGTAATGAAATCTTATGAGTTTGGCATTTTAGGATGATTAAATACATTATTTAGTAAAGTGTAAATAATTAAAATAAATTGTTTATAAGCTTAAGAAATATTATTCTTTCAATATCATTATACCAAAATATTGGTATGAATTTTATTGTGGAATTTCTACCTTTTTCATGTCGAGTTACTATTCATGAATTACTATTTCTATTGAAACTCACAGCTTATGTGTTGTCGTATTTTGCACAACAGTTCAACAGTTGTATAAATGAAGTTTATATTTGAATTCTGTACCGTGTATCTGTCGACTAAGAATGAGTTGTGTATACCTATTTTGGGGGTGTCACATATAGCGAGAGAAACTATAGAGAGAGAAAGAAGAAGAATATTCTGCTACTACATTATTGTAATGTTCAATCTCCTACTAAGATAAGGGGTATTATTTATTTCATATTCGTAAATGATGTTATTTTCTTTATATTCATAAGGGTTGTCATTCCATTTCTTATTAATCTATGGGAATAACATGTCTACGCGGACTACCACATGCCTGGTGAATAACCCTTCGTATTCATTCCTTATAAATCTGTTAGAATAACCTGTCTACGCGGACTACCGCATGCCTGGTGAATAACCTTTCGTATTCATTCTTTATTAAATTGTGAAAATGATCTGTTTACGCGGATTGTCGCATGACGGGTGAAAATCTATTTGTAATTTCTTGTATTATTTCATTTCATATTCCTAAATCTAAACTTACTAATGCTTCTATAATTCCTGAAATGATTAGAAATTTCTTGAGGTTTGTGCTTCATCTAATATCATTTTACTGAAATATTAGTCTGAACTCTCTTATTGAAATTTTAATCTCTTCATGTCGGGGTACTATTCATACGGTACTATTCATGAATATTATTCACAATGGAATTTAATTTTTTTTTCTTTGTCCAAGTTATCTTTTATGAATCTTATTCTAGAAATTGAATCCATATTTTGATCTTTATGTTCACAATTTGGACATTCTTGAACTCTGAATAAATTAAATTATAATTATCTAATATTTATCCTTGATCTCACTTGATTCATTCTTTATATCATTATTATAATTCTCATACTTAAATTATGGTTAAAGTTATCTTTGGCCCCTAGTGTAGAGATGAACTGTTGATTGGTATGATTATGACCAGGAACTGTTTATTGGTATAATAATAATCTTTTATGTTACAGATAAGGACTTGTGATGAAAGTTCTCTTTGGCCAGTAGTGCAAAGAAGAACTGTTGATTGATATCTTTGGCCCGTAGTGCAAAGAAGAATTGTTGATTGCTATCTTTGGCCCGTAGTGCAAAGATGGACATGTGTTTGGCATGATCATGACCACTGATGATACAAATGAATATCTTTAACCCGTAGTACAAAGATAAACTATTGTTTGGCATGATCATTGGTTTTATAGTTGAACATCTTTGGTCCGTAGTGCAAAGATAGATAATTGATTGATGTGATCAAGACCATTGATATTACAGTTGAATATCTTTGGCCCGTAGTGCAAAGATAGACAATTGATTGGTATGATCATGACCATTGTTGTTACATTTGAATGTCATTGGTGTAGGGTGTAAAGACGATATGATTATTGAGTGTCTTTAGCCTTTGTGGCAAGGACATTGAGTGAAAGTTCTATTAAGCCTTTAGGCAAGGAGAAACTGTTGATTTACATTATTATAAACATGAATTGCGAATTTAACTATAATCTTTGGTGGTTCAGGTGAAGACAGGTGATGAAAGTTCTCTTTGTCTTAGGTACAACAAAGAATTGTTGATGGGTATTACAGGAATGAAATATTAATGATGGAATTTTAATTTGGAGAAGATAGTAGACATTATGTTCTACTTGACTCTTCTAATAGATTGTTGATTCCGCTACAATTATAGTTGAGCACGTTTATCATCTACCATATATTCTAAATATCTGATTTATTACTGATGAAGGCTATTGATAATTTGATTGTCTTTAGTCATAATATTCTTTACTGGGCTATTTGTGTTCACCATTTTGCTTCAAAGTTTCTTTCAGGTAATAAGAGTGTAGTTGGGTCGAACGGGGATAACAGGGGAATATAGTGATGGTCTGTGACTGTTGAAGTTTCTCAATACATTATAAAACAACATGACAATATATAATTGCATTGAAAACTTAAAATGTGTGTGTCGTATTTTATACGTCATTTAATAGTTAATTTTGGTTAATAACAATAGGGTGAGGTGAATTCGAATTTGGAAGCGTAAAAAATACACCCTATTAGAATGAGGAGGAAAGAAATCTTCTCGTGTTTCTTTGAAGTCTTGAAATATTTATTGTTGTATTTTATATGGCATTGTAATAATTTGGGCGTGTATATTGTCGTATTATATTCAGTACAATATCTGTGTTGAAACTTATAGCTTATTTGTTGTCATATTTTGCACGACAGTTTAATAGTTCTAAATAGGAAGATTTGTATTTGGATTCTGTAGTGTGTATTTTGACAACTCAGAATGGGTCGTGCAAACCTATTTTGGGGGCGTCACAACAAGTTTGAGCTTTATGCTTATGTTTATGTTGTAAGACCCCGAATTTTATGAAATAAAAGTATTCAATTTTTCTTATAATTACTATTCAGTAAATGGTTAAATTGATAAAAGTTTAAAGTTATGGGTGAAATATGAATTTTTTTCAAAATAAGCAAGTGGTTATAAAATAATCATTGTTGTCGGGGAATATTCGTTTGGTCGTGGAATATTCTTTCTGTCGGGGAATATTCGTACGACGGCGCAGCTCTTTGTGGGCCCCATAACGAATAACTGTCGGGTGAAGAAAATGATAAAATTGAGTTTTTACAAATAACGACGTAGTTGTTACCGTTAACACTGTTGGAATACCCGGTGGTTAAAATACAGTAATACGCGTTATTGCACAGTAGCACACGGTATTGCATAGTATTTTTGAAATTATTGATTCTTACGTAAGAAGACACTACTCAATAATTGTTACAGTAATTACTATTTAATATTTTATTTTATTGATTCAATAATTGCTGCGTTGATATTTTATATTATTGTTGTTTCAATAATTGTTGTTGCACAGTATTTTCTATTATCAGATCAATAATTCATATTATTTGAATAATATTATTAGATAACATTATTGGCAATGTCTAGAAAGTTCTGTCTAAAGAGAGGTTTGGTCATCTAATTGCGCGCTAGTAAGGAGAAATCCTTATTGGAAAGCCCCCTCTTTCCTGGGAACGGCCTGGTTGTCATAAATGTGATTCTGTAATATTATTTGTGAATAATTAATTATTGATTCATATGATAAGAAAATATTTATTTTATGTGGATATAAATGAGGGATATATTTTTGTGGTTAAAAAATGAAGGAGTTAATGTTGAGATTTTTATCCGTATTTTTGTCGGAATGGAGGTATTATAAATCAGGGTTTTTTTGAGAAATATTGCGGGGTGTTATAATTTTTAATCCGACCGTTGGATCGTGGTAATTTTTGGATATGTTATACATATATAAGTTGAGTATATGCCCACAAATTTTGAACCGTTAAAAATGAACGTATGATTTGTTATGAATTTTACGAGATGACTGGTTCAGAAATTGTTGAATTTTCGGAGTTTATCATTTTGGTGGAAAATTCTAGAATTGGTGGGCCCCACTTGTGGTTGGTGAAGAAATATGCTGAATTATATTTCAAATGTGGTGGGTGGGAATAGTAGCAGGTAAAGCCATCAGGTTGCAGGTCAAACCTACAAAATTTTCCTATAAATAGAGGGCTAAGTTAGAATTGAAAATCACACCAGAACATAAGCTTTCTCTCTTTCTCTCTCTATATTATGAAGCATATTTTGTGAGTTTTTAGATACTTGGTGAGTTACTATTCATCAGTGCAAGTTTCCTTCAGCATCATATCCGATATCCAGTCAGAAGAAGTACTGCTCTTTTGAGGTAAGGGATAGTAAGGGATAGTAAGGAATAGTAAGGGATTTTAAGGGTTGTTATGATTTTTAGTTTCGTAATTTTTCTGATCTTCAAAAATTCTGGAAAAATTTGAAATGATATTTTGATGAGTTTTCTTGATTGTGTCCAAAAATGGTGATTTTTGGATGTATAGATTGAGAGTTATGACTTTTATGAGAAAAGACTATTTTAGAAGTAACAGCTTATAATTCTTTGTGGTTAACTCCAAAATTGATGAAATTTTTATTGGAAGTACATGTATATGATAGAAGTATACTCTGTAAATTTCAGAATTTTTGGACAAAAGTTCAATTTTTGATAAATGTCTAAATATTCGGCTATTTTGGCCATATGAAAAATAGTAAATGACTTTTAAAAATTCTGAGAAAAATATATGTTTACTGTGAGACTATATTATGCTAAATTTCAGAAAAGAAATATTTTTGGAACGGATTTGGTATTTTTCATAAAAATAGTCTAGTTATGAGAAAATGAATTAAATATGTTATGTGAAGTAAGAAAATTAGAAAATAGGATTTTATGGCTTGAGAATCCTATATGAGGTATACGCAGATTTTTGATGAGGGTTTTGGTTATTGGTGATGAAATCTTATGAGTTTGACATTTTAAAATGATTAAATGTATTATTTAGTAAAGTGTAAACAATTAAAATAAATTGTTTATAAGCTTAAGAAATATTATTATTTCAATATCATTATACCGAAATATTGGTATGTATTTTATTGTGGAATTTCTACCTTTTTGTGTGGGTTTACTATTTATGAGTTATTATTCACGATAAAAATTGGTTTCTTTTTCTAAACAAATTATAGTTGATTTATGAATATTACTTTTGAGATTAAATCTAGATGTTTTGATTATATTGATTTTACTATTATATATAACATTTTTATAACCTTGATGTTGAAATTCTCTTTCACTAAAGTGTAAAGATGGGTAGATTATTGGTATGATCATGACTAGGGTTCTCTTTGGCCTGTAGTGCAAAGTTGAATTGTGACTGGTATGATCATGACCATTGAATTTATAATTGAATATCTTAAGCTTAAGTACAAAGGTAAATTGATCAACATGGTTATAATTATTGTTTATATAAATTCTGAAATGATTATATATTTCTTTGAGATATGAATATATTTGGCCTGTAGTGCAAATATGAATTGTTGATGAATATCTTTGGCATGTAGTGCAAAGATGGCCTGTTGATGAATATCTTTGGCCTGTAGTGCAAAGATGAACTGTTGTTGAATATCTTTGGCCCGTAGTGCAAAGATGGTTTGTTGATGAATATCTTTGGCCCGTAGTGCAAAGATGGATTTGTTAGTATGATTATAAACAGGAACTGTGATTTGGTATAACCATGATCTTTGATGTTTCAGGTAAAGACAGGTGATGAAAATATTCTTCGTCCTGGGTGCGAAGAAAAATTTATAGTCACAATTATGATTATGAGTTATTCATATGATTGTGGAAAGGAACTGTTGAGTGATGTTACATGGATAAAATATTGTTGGTGGATTTTTAACATGGAGAAGATAATAGACTTTATAGTCTATTTGACTCTTCTAAGGGATTGCTCGTTCCGCTGCAACTATGGTTAAAATTTTTATCATTTACCATATGTTCTAAATCTCTGATTTATTGTTGATGAAGGCTATTGATAATTGAATTATCTTTAGTCATGACATTCTTTACTGAGCTAGTTGTGCTCACCCTTTTGCTTCACAATTCCTTTCAGGTAATAAGAGTGTAGCTGGGTCGAGCGGGGGTAACAAGGGAATAGAACGGTGGTCATCATTTAGTAGTTATATTTGGTGAAGAAAATAGGGTGAGGCGAACCCAACGTTGGAAGGGTGTTTTGTCACTATCATACAAGATGTCTAATGACATACAACCTCGTGTCATCATAAGACAGGGTTGTGCTTATCCACTTGCTGAGTATATCTACGAGCACTACCTATATAATCTTGGTGTTTGTTTGAAGTATAATTTCTCAATTAGAGACAGTGGAGATAATGATAAGTCAAGAGAAGACTCACCATTGGGAAGAATATGATAGTAATCTTCTCATTTTTCTTTGGGGTCTATTGGGTCAACCAAGGATAATTCTGTGGCCATATGATATCTATCATAACCTAGACGCGTGGCCTCCCATGTACGAAGGTTTCCTTGAGCACTTCCCAAAGATTCTAATTTCTAAAACAGTTTTTGACTATACCTTTATGTAAGGTGTTATTGTGAGGTGATGTCCACGGTTGGAACATGAGTCACATTTGGTATATATTTGTATCCAAACTCACAGCATATGTGTTGTTGTATTTTGCACGACAATTGTTGTAATAAAGTTGTAGTTGTTTTCTGTACCATGTATTTGACGACTCAGAATGGGTTGGGTGGAATGGACCTATTTTGGGTTGTCACAGGTGGTATCAGAGCTATAAGTAAAGAGCCCCGAGCCTCTCGCTGGTGACTTCCTGTTGATGGGGGATGCACCGAAGCCAGACTCTCCGTAGGGGACGCCGTTCTGCGGTGGCAAGCTGATAGGTACCATTGTGAGGTGCTGTGGTTGAAGCACCATGAGAGTCACAGGTGGTATCAGAGCTTAGGGATATGATCTCTGGCGGAGATCGGGGAATAGGACTAGGAGGGGAGAGATGAGTAAATCCTTCGCTAGTGTGTCCTACCTAAGCTTATTTGTTGATCAGTCATAATATCGAGATATTATGTGATATGTTAATTTGTTAAATTAACCCTTGTTTTGAAGCTGTATTCTAGAATGATATTTGAAATACAGGAGATGAGCAATGGAGAAATTATGATGACAGGGAAGATAGAATTTGAAATGAAAGGAAGGTATTCTCAACTCTTCGAAATACCAGGTACGTAAATTTCGGGGACGAAATTTCATAAGGAGGGGAGATTGTAAGACCCCGAATTTTATGAAATAAAAGTATTCAATTTTTCTTATAATTACTATTCAGTAAATGTAAGAGACCCGACTTTTATAAATAAAGATAAATTTTATATAAATATCATTTTTGAATATTATGGAGTTAATTTGATATAATGTTATAGTTGTGGGTAATATTTATAAATTTTGCAAAGTACGCAAGTTGTTATATAATATTTGATTGGTCGGGGAATATTCGTTTTAACAGGGAATATTCGTACAACGACACAATCATTGGTGGACCCCACAACAGAATTATTGTCGGATTGAGAAAACGACAAAGATAGTTTATTAAAAATAACGGCGGAAGTTTTACCATTGTTACTGTTGAACTACTCGGTAGTAAAAGTACAGTAATACGTGTGGTTGCATAGTAGCACACGGTATTGATTATTAATGCTTATGTGAGAAGTCACTCAGTTTGATTCCATTATTGTCAGTTAATAATATGAATTATTTAGCGATAATGACGTTTTGTTTTATTCGTATTATTAACGTAATAAAACAGAAACATCTTTTATATATAAAACAAAATACTTTATTAAAGTTATTCTATAAATAGAATATATTATATTTTATTTAAAAGATTTTTCTTTAAATATGGACCGTCAGATTAAAGTAATCAATCTGGACCGTTCATGGATTAGTTACTATGCATTCTATTTTTCTATAAATAGCAGCTCATTCTTCATTATTTCTTACGAATTCACTGAACTCTAGAGAGAGAAACTATAGAGAGAAACTATAGAGAGAGAGAAGAAGAGTATTCTGCTACTTAACTACTTCCTTACTTCAGCTCTTCTTTAAAACGGTAAGGGGTGTTATTCTTTCTTATTCATGAAGAGAACTGTTGTTATTCCATTTCTTATTATTCTGTTGGAATAACCTGTATACGTGGTCTACCCTATACTTGGTGACATTCTGCTATATTCTGTTGGAACATCCTGTCTGTGTGTTTTACACCGGACCTGGTTCCGTTTTTGTTATTATTCTGTTGGAACATCCTGTCTGCGTGTTTTACACCGGACCTGGTTCCATTATTTATTATTCTGTCGGAACATCCTGTCTGTGTGTTTTACACCGGACCTGGTTCCGTTTTTGTTATTATTCTGTTGGAACATCCTGTCTGCGTGTTTTACACCGGACCTGGTTCCATTATTTATTATTCTGTCGGAATATCCTGTCTGTGTGTTTTACACCGGGTCTGGTTCCATTATTTATTATTCTGTCGGAATATCCTGTCTGTGCGTTTACGCCGGACCTGGTTCCATTATTTATTATTCTGTTAAGAATAACCTGTCTGTGCGGTCTATCGCATGCATGGTGATTTCTTTTGTTATTTCATTCTTTATTGTACTCAGTTGGTTAAGTTTTGACTTCTATACTCCATGAAATTTGTGGAATATCCTTGATAATTGCGTTTCATCTAGTATCTATTCATGAAAATATTCTCCTGATCATTCTTGAATCTTACTCCTCAAAGTAGTATCATGTTGACAATTTGGACGTTGTTAATTCTTGGATAAATTAATTCTTGAACTTGTTTTATTGAATTCTTATATCATTGTCATCATCCTCATGTTTATAAAATATTGAAAGTCATCTGTGGCCTGTAGTGCATAGATGGACTTGGTATGATTATGACCAGGGATTATTCGGTATAATCATGACCGTAATGTTACAAATGATGTGGTAAAAGTCCTCATTGGCCCGTAGTGCATTGATGGACAGTTGTTGGCATGATCATGACCATTAATGAATATACGAATATCCTTGGCCGTAGTGCAGGGGTGATTCGATGATGTAGATTATTTTATTAAGCTGAGTCTCAGCGATCACAGTGTTGGAAAATCTTTTAAATCATAAAAGATAGTAGAGTTTATCTTCTACTTGACTCTTTTAATGGATTGCTTGTTCCGCTGCAGTTAAACTAGATGTCTATTGTATTTTATCAGTTTAATATTGTTGAAGGCTAATGATAATTTATTCTGCATTATCTTAGTCATAATATTTCTTACTGGGCTAGTTGAGCTCACCCTTTCTTTCACTGTTCTCTTCATGAAATGAGAACGTAGCTGGGGCAAGTCGGGAAACGGAGTGATGGTCCGAATGATATTATTAGTTAGTAGTCCTCACTATTCTATGTAATGGTGTGTTAATAAATGTAACGAGGACTCCTTTTGAGTATGAATACTCTCTAGAAGATAATATTTGTATTCAAACTCACAGTTTATGTTTTGTCGTATTGTACACGATAGTTGTATTAGTAAGTTGTATTTGTATTCTGTACTATGTATCTAACGACCCAAGATGGGTGATGTATACCTAATTTTGGGGGCGTCACAGTTGGTATCAGAGCTTAGGGATATGATCCCTGGCTAAGATGTGAGAATAGAACTAGGAGGGGAGAGACGGGAAATTTTTTCGCTAGTATGACCTACCTAAGTTTATTTGCATGGTATTTAATTGGTCGGTCATAATATAAGGATAAAATATGACATATCAATTAATTTTTATTTTGTGACAGTATCTGGAAATGCATCTGAGAATGTTGAGAATAGCAATGGAGCACAGGCGACTGTTGATTCACCACATATCAATAATCAGGATAATGTGCATCAGGAAGGTGACAATCCTTGCAAACAACAACACTGACCAAATGATGAATGCTCAAATGTTCAGAGGCTTTATGCAATTCATGCAACAACAGGTGAAAGCGGCTCCTGTCCACAACGTAGGTGGAAATACTGGAAACTCTCTGGCGGTCACGCTAAACAGTTTAAGGAGCTGGGACCACGGAGTTTAGGGAGAACCCAAACCACTTGTAGCTGAAACATGGATAAAGCATATCACCAAGATATTTGATGTCTTGGTTGCTCCGAGGAGCAAAAGGTTTCTTTGCCGCCTTTATGTTGCGAGGAGAGGCAGATTATGGTGGGAATCGATAAAGCGTACTCAACCTGCCGCACTAAGATGACCTGGGAGAAGTTCCAAGAGCTGTTTAACGACAAATACTTTCCCGAGAGTATTCGTCACATGAAGGAGGTGGAGTTCATCAAATTGGAGCAGAATAATATGACCGTGTGCAGTACGAGGCAAATTTTGCGGAGTTATCCCGGTTTACGTCCCACCTGGTGGATAATGAAGAAAGAATGACGCGGATGTTTTTAAGAGGTTTGAAGCCGGAGATACGTCAACATCTTGTTTCTCATAAACTGTGCTTGTTTTCAGATGTTGTAAATAGGGCTCAGTTGGTGGAGCGCGATAACGAGACAACACAACTAAAAGAGAGCAGCCGACAAAATGATAATACCAGTGAAAGCAGTCATCGAAGCGGTGACAACAAGCGTGGAGGGAATCAACAGGCCCGAAATGGTAACCACTTCGGTGGTAATCAGGGCCAAAACAATAAAAATGGGCATTTCAAGAAGAGGAGATTCAACAATGATGGAAAGACGTCAGCACCAGCACCTGTCGTTAAGGAGGAGAACGATCACCTATCATATGTTTCAAATGCGGAGGGGAGGGGCACATCAGTCCAAACTGCGCGATGCCGTCCAAAGCATGTTATAATTGTGGAAGAGAAGGTCATTTAGCCCGATTTTATCGTTTACCGAAGACAAATTCAGCTAGGATGGAGGCACCAAAGGCCGTCCCAGAAAAGTCAAAACCGATTGTGTAAGGGAGAGCGTTTGTTGTGAACTCTCAGAGAGCAGGGAACCCGAATGAGGTCATCACGGGTAAGCTTATCATAAACTCTAACGAAGTCTATACTTTATTTGATACCGGTTCTACCATTCTTTTATTTCTCCTACTTGCGCTCATCGATTAAATTTGATCCGGAGAAATTAGACTTTGACTTAGCAGTTGAAACTCCATTGGGAGAAACCTTCATTACATCCACGGTTTATAAGTCTTGTTTGGTTCAAGTTGGTACCCACACATTACCTGTCGATCTGATTTCATTAAAAATACTTGCATTTGACGTGATTCTAAGGATTGATTGGTTAACTACTCATCATGCAAAAATTGATTATTTTCGTAAGGTTGTTAGCTTTCATATTCCTAATCGACCTATTATGCGAATTCAAGCAACCAACCATTAAAATCAATCGATGTCATCTCAAGCCATAAAGCTATTCGTTTATTGAAAAACGGATGTCAAGCTTTCTTAGCTCATGTCACAGATCTAAACAAAAATACGTCAGCTTTGAATGATATTTCTGTTGTTAATAAATTTCTGACGTATTTCCGAAGAACTTCCTGGCCTACCCCCAGAGTGTGAAATTGAATTTTGTATCGACCTTGAACCGGTACAAAACCCATTTCCAAAGCCCCATATCGAATGGCTCCTATTGAACTTCAGGAGTTAAAGACTCAACTGCAGGAATTGTTAGACATTGGTTTTATTCGTCCTAGTACTTCTCCTTGGGGTGTCCTGTTCTGTTCGTGAAGAAGAAAGATGAGTAGAGTATGCGACTTTGTATTGATTATCGGGAGTTGAATCATGTCACCATCAAAAATAGGTATCCATTGCCACGTATTGATGACTGTTTGACCAGTTGCAAGGAGCACAATTCTTTTCAAAGATCGATCTTCGTTCTGGATATCATCAGCTGAAGGTTGAACTGAGGATATTCCAAAGACTGCCTTCAGAACTCGGTATGGGCATTATGAATTCTTAGTTATGTCTTTTGGATTGACTAATGCTCCTGCTGCCTTCATGGATATGATGAACCGGGTATTCAAGGAATATTTGGATCCTTTTTGTGGTCGTCTTTATCGATGACATCCTTGTTTATTCCAAAAGCCGTGAAGATCATGAGCAACACTTGAGGCTGGTACTCCAAAAGCTTCGTGAATACAAACTTTATGCCAAGTTGAAGAAATGCGAGTTCTGGCTGGAGGAGGTAGCATTCCTTGGGCACGTAGTATCAAGTCGTGCATATCGGTTGACCCGGCAAAGATTGAAGCTATTCAAAGCTGGGAGCAACCTAAATCAGTGACCGAAGTACGTAGCTTTCTTGGTTAGCTGGTTATTATCGGAGATTCGTGGAAGGATTTCTCGAATCGCTACTCCGTTAACTCAGCTGACTCGAAAAGATACAAAGTTCAGTTGGAGCGAAGAATGTGAGCAGAGTTTTCAAGAACTCAAGAGGAGACTCATTTCAGCACCTGTTCTAACAATACCATCTGGCTCGGAGGGATTTGTCATCTACAGTGATGCTTCGAGCAAAGGGTTGGGATGCGTTCTCATGCAACATGGAAAAGTCATAGCCTATGCATCAAGACAACTCAAGGAATATGAGAGGAATTATCCTACTCATGATCTAGAGTTGGCAGCTGTTGTCTTTGCACTTAAAATTTGGAGGCATTACTTGTATGGGGAGAAGGTGGAGATCTTTACGGATCATAAAAGCCTCAAATATATTTCTTACAAAAGGAACTCAACATGCGACAACGACGTTGGCTTGAACTGTTGAAAGATTATGATCATACCATTCAATACCATCCTGGAAAAGCGAACGTGGTAGCTGACGCATTGAGTAGAAGATCATATGCGGGTACAAGTGCGATATTGTCAATACAAAGGCCCATTTTGTGTGATTTGCAAAGGATGGAGATAGAGTTTAAAGACTCCAGGGACCCATGTGATGATGGCGAATATACGAGTAGAACGACTTTAATCGATAAAGTTAAAGCTGCTCAAGCTACAGACCTGGAGCTGATGCGTATGAAGAAGAAAGTGCAAGAGGTGCTATACCGGAAGCAAGAATCGATGAAGAAGGAATACTTCGAGTCAACTCCAGACTTTGTGTTCCTAAAAACCCTGATTAAAGTATGAAATCATGATGGAGGCGCACAACACACCGTTTGCAATCCATCCTGGAAGTACCAAAATGTATCATGATCTTCGTCATATATTTTGGTGGAGCAATATGAAGAGAGAGATAGCGTTGTTTATCTCAAGGTGTCTAACTTGTCAACGAGTCAAAGCGGAGCATCAAGTACCAAAAGGTCCATTGCAACCACTTGAAATTCCAGAATGGAAGTGGGAGCACATTACCATGGATTTCGTTACCGGTTTTCCTAGGGTTCTCAAGGTATTGATGCGATTTGGGTCATTGTTGATAGATTGACCAAGTCTGCTCATTTCTTACGATACGAGAAACTTATACACTTGAACGTCTTGCTCGTATGTACATAAACGAGATTGTAAGACTGCATGGTATGCCAGTATCCATAGTTTCTGACCGAGACCCAAGATTCACTTCACGATTTTGGGTTAGTTTACAAAAGCTATGGGCACGGAGTTACGATTTAGTTCAGCATATCATCCTCAGACGGACGGACAATCAGAGAGGACTATTCAAACTCTTGAAGATCTATTAAGACTCTGTGTCTTTGACTTCAAAGGAAGTTGGGACAAGTTCTTACCATTGTGGAGTTTTCCTACAACAACAGTTATCAAGCAAGTATTGGCATGGCTCCATTCGAAGCATTGTATGGAAGAAAATGTCGTTCTCCAGTATGCTGGGATGAGGTGGGTGAAGCAACGTTGTTGGGACCGGAGTTGGTACGTATGACTACAGAAAGATTCAAACGATCCGACAACGTTTAAAAACCTCACAAGATCGACAAAAGAGTTATGCTGATCTTCATCGAAGGACGTGGAATTGATGAAGGAGATCATGTGTTCTTACGTATTGCTCCATGGAAAGAGTTACGAGATTTGGAAAGAGAGGAAAGCTCAATCCTCGATTCATCGGTCTATTTTTAATCCTCGATCGAGTAGGAACTGTGGCTTATAGACTCGCTTTACCGCCAAGTATGTCTCGTGTTCATAACGTTTTTCACATATCCATGTTACGCAAATATGTGGAAGACCCGAACCACATTATTGAGTTAGAACCAGACGAAATAGCGGAGATTTGACGTATGAAGAAGTTCCTGTTCAAATCTTGGATAAGAAGGAACATATTCTACGCTCCAAGGTTATACCTCAAGTCAAAGTTTTATGGAGAAAACCACGATGTTGAGAAAATGACTTGGGAGTTAGAATCTGAAATGAAATCAAGGTATCCTTATCTCTTCGACATACCAGGTACGTACCCTAATTTCGAGGGCGAAATTTCATAAGAAAGGGAGGTTGTAAGACCCCAACTTCTATAAATAAAGATAAATTTTCTATAAATATCATTTTTGATATTTGAGTTATTGATATATTGTATTTTGATATAATGTTATAGTTGTGGGTAATATTTATAAATTTTGCAAAGTACGCAAGTTGTTTTATAATATTTGATTGGTCGGGGAATATTCGTTTTAACAGGGAATATTCGTACAACGACACAATCATTGGTGGACCCCACAACAGAATTATTGTCGGATTGAGAAAACGACAAAGATAGTTTATTAAAAATAACGGCGGAAGTTTTACCATTGTTACTGTTGAACTACTCGGTAGTAAAAGTACAGTAATTCGTGTGGTTGCATAGTAGCACACGGTATTGATTATTAATACTTATGTGAGAAGTCACTCAGTTTGATTCCATTATTGTCAGTTAATAATATGAATTATTTAGCGATAATGACGTTTTGTTTTATTCGTATTATTAACGTATAAAACAGAACATTTTTTTATTAAAACAAAATACTTTATTAAAGTTATTCTATAAATAGAATATATTATATTTTATTTAAAAGATTTTTCTTTAAATATGGACCGTCAGATTAAAGTAATCAATCTGGACCGTTCATGGATTAGTTACTATGCATTCTATTTTTCTATAAATAGCAGCTCATTCTTTCATTATTCTTACGAATTCACTGAACTCTAGAGAGAGAAAACTATAGAGAGAAACTATAGAGAGAGAGAAGAAGAGTATTCTGTACTTAACTACTTCCTTACTTCAGCTCTTCTTTAAACGGTAAGGGGTGTTATTCTTTCTTATTCATGAAGAGAATGTTGTTATTCCATTTCTTATTATTCTGTTGGAATAACCTGTATACGTGGTTACCCTATACTTGGTGACATTCTGCTATTATTCTGTTGGAACATCCTGTCTGTGTGTTTTACACCGGACCTGGTTCCGTTTTTGTTATTATTCTGTTGGAACATCCTGTCTGCGTGTTTTACACGGACCTGGTTCCATTATTTATTATTCTGTCGGAACATCTGTCTGTGTGTTTTACACCGGACCTGGTTCCGTTTTTGTTATTATTCTGTTGGAACATCCTGTCTGCGTGTTTTACACCGGACCTGGTTCCATTATTTATTTATTCTGTCGGAATATCCTGTCTGTGTGTTTTACACCGGGTCTGGTTCCATTATTTATTATTCTGTCGGAATATCCTGTCTGTGCGTTTACGCCGGACCTGGTTCCATTATTTATTATTCTGTTAAGAATAACCTGTCTGTGCGGTCTATCGCATGCATGGTGATTTCTTTTGTTATTTCATTCTTTATTGTACTCAGTTGGTTAAGTTTTGACTTCTATACTCCATGAAATTTGTGGAATATCCTTGATAATTGCGTTTCATCTAGTATCTATTCATGAAAATATTCTCCTGATCATTCTTGAATCTTACTCCTCAAAGTAGTATCATGTTGACAATTTGGACGTTGTTAATTCTTGGATAAATTAATTCTTGAACTTGTTTTATTGAATTCTTATATCATTGTCATCATCCTCATGTTTATAAAATATTGAAAGTCATCTGTGGCCTGTAGTGCATAGATGGACTTGGTATGATTATGACCAGGGATTATTCGGTGTAATCATGACCGTAATATTACGAATGATGTGGTAAAAGTCCTCATTGGCCCGTAGTGCATTGATGGACAGTTGTTGGCATGATCATGACCATTAATGAATATACGAATATCCTTGGCCGTAGTGCAGGGGTGATTCGATGATGTGGATTATTTTATTAAGCTGAGTCTCAGCGATCACAGTGTTGGGAAAATCTTTTAAATCATAAAAGATAGTAGAGTTTATCTTCTACTTGACTCTTTTAATGAATTGCTTGTTCCGCTGCAGTTAAACTAGATGTCTATTGTATTTTATTAGTTTAATATTGTTGAAGGCTAATGATAATTTATTCTGCATTATCTTAGTCATAATATTTCTTACTGGGCTAGTTGAGCTCACCCTTTCTTTCACTGTTCTCTTCAGGAAATGAGAACGTAGCTGGGACAAGTCGGGGAACGGAGTGATGGTCCGAATGATAGTATTAGTTAGTAGTCCTCACTATTCTATGTAATGGTGTGTTAATAATGTAACGAGGACTCCTTTTGAGTATGAATACTCTCTAGAAGATAATATTTGTATTCAAACTCACAGTTTATGTTTTGTCGTATTGTACACGACAGTTGTATTAGTAAGTTGTATTTGTATTCTGTACTATGTATCTGACGACCCAAGATGGGTGATGTATACCTAATTTTGGGGGCGTCACAGTAAATGGTTAAATTGATAAAGTTTAAAGTTATGGGTGAAATATGAATTTTTTTCAAAATAAGCAAGTGGTTATAAAATAATCATTGTTGTCGGGGAATATTCGTTTGGTCGTGGAATATTCTTTCTGTCGGGGAATATTGTACGACGGCGCAGCTCTTTGTGGGCCCATAACGAATAACTGTCGGGGTGAAGAAAATGACAAATTGAGTTTTTACAAATAACGACGTAGTTGTTACGTTAAACACTGTTGGAATACCCGGTGGTTAAAATACAGTAATACGCGTTATTGCACAGTAGCACACGGTTATTGCATAGTATTTTTGAAATTATTGATTCTTACGTAAGAAGGCACTACCAATAATTGTTACAGTAATACTGTTTAATATTTTATTTTATTGATTCAATAATTGCTGCGTTGATATTTTATATTATTGTTGTTTCAATAATTGTTGTTTGCACAGTATTTTCTATTATCAGATCAATAATTCATATTATTTAATAATATTATTAGATAACATTATTGGCAATGTCTAAAAAGTTCTGTCTAAGGAGAGGTTTGGTCATCTAATTGCGCGCTAGTAAGGAGAAATTTATTGGAAAGCCTCCTCTTTCCTGGGAACGGCCTGGTTGTCATAAATGTGATTCTGTAATAATATTTGTGAATAATTAATTATTGATTCATATGATAAGAAAATATTTATTTTATGTGGATATAAATGAGGGATATATTTTTGTGGTTAAAAAATGAAGGAGTTAATGTTGAGATTTTTATCGTATTTTTGTCGGAATGGAGGTATTAAAAATCAGGGGGTTTTTGAGAAATATTGCGGGTGTTATAATTTTTAATCCGACCGTTGGATCGTGGTAATTTTTGGATATGTTATACATATATAAGTTGAGTATATGCCCACAAATTTTGAACCGTTAAAAATGAACGTATGATTTATTATGAATTTTACGAGATGACTGGTTCAGAAATTGTTAAATTTTCGGAGTTTAACATTTTGGTGGAAAATTCTAGAATTGGTGGCCCCACTTGTGGTTGGTGAAGAAATGTGCTGAATTATATTTCAAATGTGGTGGGTGGGAATAGTAGCAGGTAAAGCCATCAGGTTGCAGGTCAAACCTACCAAAATTTTCCTATAAATAGAGGCTAAGTTAGAATTGAAAATCACACCAGAAACATAAGCTTTCTCTCTTTCTCTCTCTATATTATGAAGCATATTTTGTGAGTTTTTAGATACTTGGTGAGTTACTATTCATCAGTGCAAGTTTCCTTCAGCATCATATCCGATATCCAGTCAGAAGTACTGCTCTTTTGAGGTAAGGGATAGTAAGGGATAGTAAGGGATTTTAAGGGTTGTTATGATTTTAGTTTCGTAATTTTTCTGATCTTCAAAAATTCGGAAAAAATTTGAAATGATATTTTGATGAGTTTTCTTGATTGTGTCCAAAATGGTGATTTTTGGATGTATAGATTGAGAGTTATGAATTTTATGAGAAAAGACTATTTTAGAAGTAACAGCTTATAATTCTTTGTGGTTAACTCCAAAATTGATGAAATTTTTATTGGAGTACATGTATATAATAGAAGTATACTCTGTAAATTCAGAAATTTTGGACAAAAGTTCAATTTTTGATAAATGTCTAAATATTCAGCATTTTGGCATATGAAAAAATAGTAATGACTTTTAAAAATTCTGAGAAAAATAATGTTTACTATGGGACTATATTATGCTAAATTCCAGAAAAGAAATATTTTTGGAACGGATTTGATATTTTTCATGAAAATAGTTCTAGTTATGAGAAAATGAATTAAATATGTTATGTGAAGTAAGAAAATTAGAAAATAGGATTTTATGGCTTGAGAATCCTATATGAGGTATACACAGATTTTTGATGAGGGTTTTGGTTATTGGTGATGAAATCTATGAGTTTGGCATTTTAGAATGATTAAATGCATTATTTAGTAAAGTGTAAACAATAAAATAAATTGTTTATAAGCTTAAGAAATATTATTATTTCAATATCATTATATCGAAATATTGGTATGTATTTTATTATGGAATTTCTACCTTTTTGTGTCGGGTTTACTATTTATGAGTTACTATTCACGATAAAAATTGGTTTCTTTTTCTAACCAAAATTTTAGTTGATTTATGATATTACTTTTGAGATTAAATCTAGATATTTTGATTATATTGATTTTACTATTATATATAACATTTTTATAACCTTGATGTTGAAATTCTCTTTCACTAAAGTGTAAAGATGGGTAGATTATTGGTATGATCGTGATAGGGTTCTCTTTGGCCTGTAGTGCAAAGTTGAATTGTGACTGGTATGATCATGACCATTGAATTTATAATTGAATATTTAAGCTTAAGTACAAAGGTGAATTGATCAACATGGTTATAAATTATTGTTTATATAAATTCTGAAATGATTATATATTTCTTTGAGGTATGAATATATTTGGCGTTGTAGTGCAAATATGAATTGTTGATGAATATCTTTGGCATGTAGTGCAAAGATGGCCTGTTGATGAATATCTTTGGCCTGTAGTGCAAAGATGAACTGTTGTTGAATATCTTTGGCCCGTAGTAGTGCAAAGATGGTTTGTTGATGAATATCTTTGGCCCGTAGTGCAAAGATGGATTTGTTAGTATGATTATAAACAGGAACTGTGATTTGGTATACCATGATCTTTGATGTTTCAGGTAAAGACAGGTGATGAAAATATTCTTCGTCCTGGGTGCGAAGAAAAATTTATAGTCACAATTATGATTATGAGTTATTCATATGATTGTGGAAAGGAACTGTTGAGTGATGTTACATGGATAAAATATTGTTGGTGGATTTTTAACATGGAGAAGATAATAGACTTTATAGTCTATTTGACTCTTCTAATGGATTGCTCGTTCCGCTGCAACTATGGTTAAAATTTTTATCATTTACCATATGTTTCTAAATCTTGTTTATTGTTGATGAAGGCTATGATAATTGAATTATCTTTAGTCATGACATTCTTTACTGAGCTAGTTGTGCTCACCCTTTTGCTTCACAATTCCTTTCAGGTAATAAGAGTGTAGCTGGGTCGAGCGGGGGTAACAAGGGAATAGAACGGTGGTCATCATTTAGTAGTTATATTTGGTGAAGAAAATAGGGTGAGGCGAACCCAACGTTGGAAGGGTGTTTTGTCACTATCATACAAGATGTTCTAATGACATACAACCTCGTGTCATCATAAGACAGGGTTGTGCTCATCCACTTGCTGAGTATATCTACGAGCACTACCTATATAATCTTGGTGTTTGTTTGAAGTATAATTCTCAATTAGAGACAGTGGAGATAATGATAAGTCAAGAGAAGACTCACCATTGGGAAGAATATGATAGTAATCTTCTCGTTTTTCTTTGGGGTCTATTGGGTCAACCAAGGATAATTCTGTGGCCATATGATATCTATATAACCTAGACGCGTGGCCTCCCATGTACGAAGGTTTCCTTGAGCATTTCCCAAAGATTCTAATTTCTAAAACAGTTTTTGACTCTATACCTTTATGTAAGGTGTTATTGTGAGGTGATGTCCACGGTTGGAACATGAGTCATATTTGGTATATATTTGTATCCAAACTCACAGCATATGTGTTGTTGTATTTTACACGACAATTGTTGTAATAAAGTTGTAGTTGTTTTCTGTACCATGTATTTGACGACTCAGAATGGGTTGGGTGGAATGGACCTCTTTTTGGGGTTGTCCAATATGTTAAATTTTTTGTTTTGATTCATGAAACCAGATCGCAGCTAGATGTCTGGTGGCTTTTTGATTTCAGGAAACGATGAAGGTATCAATCAACGATTGAGGGGAAAAAGAGGGATTCAGAAATTTTATGGGTTTGAGAAGAAGAACAATTGATGTTCTTCGGTTTGTTTTGGAGAAGATCTGGGTTGTGTGGATGAATGAGATATTTTGGTTTTGGTGTGATGAATTAAATTTCTAGGTTTTGTTATAAATTATATTTTTGGGATTTGTAATTTGGTTTGATAAAAGGATTTTTGGGTTTGGTAATTTGATTTAATAAAATAATTCTTTTTTATGATTCAGTTTGAAGAAATGAGTTGTTAAGTGGTATCGATATTAGTGTTGTAAGACCCCAACTTTTATGAATAAGATAAATTTTTTTTCTCAAAATATATTTTTGAATATTATGGTGTAGATTTGATTTAATGTTATAGTTGTGGGTAATATTTATAAATTTTGCAAAGTAAGTAAGTTGTTTAAAATATTCGATTGGTCGGAGAATATTCGTTTTAACAGGTAATATTTGTGACGCCCCAAAATAGGTCCATTCCACCCAACTACAACTTCATTATTACAATTATTGTGCAAAATACGACAACACATATACTGTGAGTTTAAATACAAATATTGTCTTCTAGACAATATCCACACTTAAATAAGTCCTCATTACAATTATTGATACACTATTTTACGAAATATTGAGGACTATTAAAATAACTGTCTAGACACATCACTCCATACCCCGACTAGTTCCGCTATATTCTCGCCTCCTGAGAAGAAAAATGGAACAAAAAAGAAAAGGGTGAGCTCAACTAGCTCAGTAAAGAATATTATGACTAAGATAATGTGTAGAACAAATTATTATTAGTTCTCAACCGGAAAAAATCTGATAGAATATAAAAAACAACAAGTTTTAGATCAACAATTATAACCGAAACAACAATTTATTAGAAGAGTTAAGTAGAGAATGAAATCTACTATTATCTATGAATTAAAAAGTCCATCATCAATATTTTATCCTTGTAACATCAATCATCAAATATTCATCTTTGCACTACGGGCCAAATATATTCATTTATATCACTAGTTGGTCATGTTCATCTCAAACCTGTCCGTCTTTGCACTACGGGTCAAAGATATTCATCAAATAATCATTCATCTTTACACTACAGGCCAAATATATTCCGTTATATCACCATTTAGGACTGATGATGATAGAAATATTTTCAAGAAAACGAATTCAGAGAGATAAAAAGATAAAGATTAGGGATTCGTACTTCGGTTTATCTAAGTTCAAAAATACTCTATAATAATCAATTGTGGAGCAGAATTCAAAAATGAAGATCAAAACATAGATCCAATCTAAGATAGAAACCATAACAGACAATCTGGACATTGAAAAGAAATTTAATTTTTCTGTGAATAGTGTCGTATTTTTGAATAGTACCGTATACGTGAATAGTAACTCCGACACTAAAAGGTAAAAATTTCACAAGAAAAATCATCATACTTCGTGAATAGTACTCGTGAATAGTAACTCATGAATAGCAACTCGTGAATAGTAACTCATGAATTAACTCGTAAATAGTAACCCCGACATGAAAAGATAAAAATTTCATAATAAAATTCATACCAATATTTCGGTATATGATATTGAAAAAATAACATCCCTTACCTCAAAGAATAGTACTTCTGGCTGAAATATCATATATAATGTTGAAGAAAACTTGCACCGTATAACAACACTCAAAGTATTAAAATACTCACAAAAATACGCTCGATAATATAGAGAGAGAAAACTTCAATTTTTGGTATGATTTTTAATTCTAACCTAAGCACCCTATTTATAGGAAAATGCTTAAAACAGCAAAGCAGAAAATTTAATAAAATATTAATATAATTAAAAAATTTCACGCCCACCTTAGACAAACTAATTTTAGCATATTTACAACACCTGTGGGGCCTACCCAATTGCAAAAAAACATTTTTATTAAAAAATATTTAAAATTTCAAAAATTAATTATTTCAGAACTTCAATAATTCATAATAAATAGCCATTTTATCAAAAAAATTCGAATCTTATGTCCATTCCATAGGAAATTCAATTCTCTACAACTTTGTAAGTTTAAGTTTTTCCAAATTTAAACAGAAATTGACCAAAATCCACATATGGACGTTTTTACAGGCTATAATCAAATTTCAGTAAAAAATTGGGCCCACCGACATGTTTTTATCATTTATTGCAACAAAAATACTCTTCCTCCTCATTTATTCATATATCACACATTCTTCGTAAAAAATATCATCATCATTATATTATTAAAATATAATAATATATTTAAATGAATTATTTATTAGAAAAGATAAAATATCAATTTTTAACAATTGTCACTTTTCTAAAAATTCCTCCATTTATATCCACATAAATAAATATTTTCCTTATCATATAAATCATAATTAATTATTCACAAATAATATTACAGAATCACAATACTGACAACCAGGTCATTCCCAGGAAAGGCTTTCAATAAGGATTTCTCCTTATTGGCGCGCAATTAGGTGACCAAATCTCTCCTTAGACAGAACTTTCTAGACATTGCCAATAATGTTATCTAATAATATTATTAAAATAATATGAATTTATTGATCTGATAATAAAAAATACTGTGTAGTAACAATGATTGAAACAACAATAATATAAAATATCAACGTAGCAATTATTGAATCAATAAAATAAAAAATATTGAACAATAATTACTATAATAATTATTGAGTAGTGTCTTCTTACGTAAGAATCAATAATTGGCGCAATACCGTGTGCTACTGTACAACACCGCGTATTACTGTGTTTTAAACCACTGGGTATTCCAACAATGTTAACGGTAACAACTACGTCGTTATTTATAAAAACTCATACTTATCGTTTTCTTCATCCAATATGTAACAATCCAAAATTTCCAAAATTTTAATTTTAATTTTTAAATATTTATTGAATATATAAATATTTTAGATGTGTTTAACGTTAAATAAATATTTGTTTAATTGATTTGATTTGATTTGGTTAATTAATTTATTTAATAAATAATTAATGAGTTAAGAAAATTAATAATTATGGGATAAATGTTCTAATTTAATTTAATAATTAAGTTAGAGAGTTTATAATGATTAATTGAATGATTATATTGATATTTTATTTTTGATGGGTAATTATTTGTATTGAGTTTTGTGATTAAATGATTTAATTGATAAATTGTTATTAGAATTAATTAATTAAGTATGAAAATTTAATTTAATAGAAATGTGACAAATAACTATATTATAAGTGGTTATAAAATAAATTAAAGTAGTTTAATTTAGTTTGCCAAACAAGGCTTAAATATATTAAGTCTTTAAGTTTTAAATTGTTTTGCCAACCAAAGCCCTATGGCTTTTGGATTTTAAATTTTGAATTTATAATAATATAAATTAAATAAATAAATAATATATATATATATATATATATATATATATATATATATATATTAGTTATGTAAGTGATAATTTAATAAAATCATTAGTGAGCGTCAGTTTTAAACCTTTGAAAAGACGTACGTTAGTTTTAATTTACTTTACGTATATTGTACGTGGCTTAAGCCTAAGAAGAAGTTCAGAGAAAAAGGTTTTCAAAGAGAGGAAAAAGAAGAAGAAGAAGAAGAAGAAACCTTGAGAAAACAAACATCATCTCCATCTTTTCTCCTAATTTAACCTAGAAAGGTATCAAACTAACCCTTATACTAAATTAGGATATTTTGTATTTAGTATTTGTAAAATTAGGTTTTCATGATTGTGAATTTATATGCATATATGGTGTTCATATGTTTTCATGTATACGCTTACATTAGCTTTTTATAGTTGTTCAAAGGTTTCAATTCGCAAAGATATGATGAACATGATGAAATCATGTTCATAGTGTTTGATTATGAGTTATATGGTTGTTCTAACAATTCAATCCATGTAATTTTGATAAACAAGATGAATTTTGTTTCATAAGGATTTTCTGTGAATAATTTCTGAAAAACGGCTTTCGAAACTATAAAATTGATGTTTGGTTATGACTTATTGTTGAAATTGATCATGTATTATGTTATTATGTTAAGAATATGAGTTATCACAATTGGAATTACTTGAATTGGTTTTAAAAACGAATTTATAACGAAGAATTTCGCTATGAATGTCAAAAGAAGAAGAAAGAAGACAAATAGTAAAATTAATGGTCGTAGTTTGGATGTTTATGTTGTTTAGATGGCTAGAAACGCGTTAGAAAATATTAGATTATGTTTCTGTAAATCTATTACACTTTGGGTAGGTTGGTATGGTTGTTAGAAAGGAGCTTGGAGGCCTATTTGGCTTTTCGCAGTGTTCTAGAGCTGAAATCACGAGTTAGTAGAAGGGACCCCCGTCTCGACGGGCCCCCCCTAGTACAAAAAACCCCCGCCCCGGTGGTGGGGTAGGCTGCCTAACCGAATTTTTGCAAAAAAATCTAACCGGACATGTTTTAATAAAATGAACATAACGTTTTCATACGAACTCCGATTGAGGTGATTCAAGATGATCCGGAACGAGGACGAGTAGACCTACAACTTTATTCTTTAAGTTTTTCAATTTGAGGTCGGAAACAGGTGTAACAATTGTCCTTTAGGACTATTATGTTTTCATAGGCAATCAGAGGGCGTCGGGCATGCACGTATGCTAGTGTAGTGCTCTTGACGATAAAAGATGTTGTTCTAAGTTATAAAACATGAATGTTAGTATATATAATGATGCTAAAATTTAATATAATGATGTATTAGATAAGTTACAGAAGCATAATAACCATACACAAGAGAGGCAAATCGGGCGTGTGACGAATAAACGTCGAAACGCCGTGATAAGTGTTATTGAACGTAAAAAGTGTTTTAAGTCAAATGAAATGAATATTATAAGATATGGAATGGGTTTAATATAAAACCCATAAGTATTCCTAGCATGATTTAAACACTTATATGAATTTCAAATATTACATAAGTCAAAAAGTTAACACAATCTAATTGAACATTGTGTGCTAATTAATAGGAAAGATTATGAAATGTGGAGTAGAGTTTACATTACAATTACTATGTGTTGTTATGTGACTAATAGTTGATGTGTATGATTATATAATTGTGTAGGGCACGTGAAGTGCAGATAATTATAAGCTGTTAAACTGTTAATGGTTAAACAACGATCATGGCAAGTCTTTCGGTTCTAATTTTCTACGTGGACTTGATGAACTGTTTTAAATTGCATGATATGTTATATGTGTTGTAAGCGAGCATGATATGTTATACACGTTGAAATCATAAAACGTTAAAGTAAATTTATGACTACATTGTTTTGATTAAATAATGATGATTGAGTAAGGAACTCAATCTTTATATTTGCTATGTGAATTAAAGCATGTATGCCATGTTACTTTAACTATTATGATATGTATGTTGAGCATGTTATTATATGCTGTGTGATTCATGAAAACTGTTAGATTTTGCTGGGCTATCGAGCTCAACCTTGCAAATAACCACTTTTGCAGGTTCAAGATTCAAGGTAAAGTTATGTGTTATTTGAAATACATGAATCAGATGTGATACGAGGAGGATTTATCCACATTAGTTGTGTTATTTGTATTCGAACCATGTTTAAGGTTCCGAATGATGTATTAATATTGAGTTGTAATATCGTTTCGCAATGTAAACTATTGTAGTTATGAAAATGATTATGAGTTATTTAGATGTAAAGGTTGAAGATTTTAGGAACAAAAATAGATTGTAATAGACAATTTTGATTATTCTGCAAAAATTCGATGGTTGTATTATCATTTAATGATGTAAATTTGAGGTTGAATGTATTATTAACTAATGATATCGAGAATTTAATTGTATGAAAATTGGGGTCGTTACAGTTGGTATCAAAAGCTATAGGTTATAAACCTTAGGTAGGAGTACCGTAGGCTATAACCTTAGAGAAGAGAGATGTAAAAATAATGAAAGAATAAGTTCAAATAGAGTTTAAACAATAAGAAGTAATTTAAGAAATTTATAAAGAAGGGATTTTAAAACATGCGATGAGGGATTCAAAGAAAATCTCGTAGATTTATAAGGAATATGAATGTGGGGTTACCAACTTTAATAATAAGATGTAAGGCGATAACAAATAGGCAATGTCTATAAGAAGAGAATGTCAAGAAGTTAAGATAAGTTATAGTTAAGTATGGTGCAATTGTACTCTTTGTAGTTGATGTATGGTATCTGGGCTAAATAATTCCTTCATGAGCGGTGGTATATACGAACTAGCAACTCGGAACCTAGTTTGTTGGTTGTTTGTTGGGAGGAAACCACTCAGCGTACTATATTGGCAACTGTTAGAGACTCGATGTGTACAAGTGTAGAAATGGATACGTGTGATGAAAATGTTAGAACTTGAATGAGATGTTGGCAATGTAAATGACGTTGGAAAATCTTAAAGCAGGAATTGTTATATAAACAAGAAGATTCAAAGAGAATTTGAAGAGATATAAAGATAAGAAATGGGAGTTACCTAACTTCAATAGCCAAGATAACGAATAATGTCGTAAATGAAAGGAAAGAAAGGGGACCGTTTAAACCAAAACGATCACGAGTTAAATAAAGAATTTAAGAGAGATGATTATAGAATAAGATCCACGACGTGATCTGTTTAAGTTATAGAATAAAGATGGTCTATAATGTTTGAATAATTATAGCTTAAAGCTATGAAGATGTGTGTACTATGAAATAGTACAAGATAACTCATAAGGAGTTATAGATAAGTGATACGCGGAAATTCGTTATCGAGCTAAGAGCAAGTTATAAGCAAGATAGAGTTAGGTGGTTTTTAATTGAGGACTCATGTGATGGCTGAGTTGTACAAACCTTTGTATGGGCGAGGGTTTTGTGCTTGCACTCAGTTTTCACATTGATAATCATTAGAATGTTGGTGTCGCGCTATCAATGTATATGTGGTTAAAAAGGTGATTCTGTTCTCATGTGTATAGTTGATAGTTAGGAACTATTAAGATTAGTCAGACATTAT